>OZ025248.1:26433358-26769013 GCA_964019135.1 Arenicola marina | reverse complement strand
CGACGTGACTGGCCTCGAGCTGCAGTTGATCATATAATACAATGGCAATACAATTATCTATTGGTAGTTGATTGGACATAGAAACAAAATTTTGTAATATAAGCTTATTTACATCTTTCACTCCCAAATATACCTGACTGGCCTCGAGCTGCCCGCCGGGGCCGGCGTGACAGCTCAGTGGGCTAGAGTGCTCGCATTGAGTGCTCTGGTCACCTGAGAGCCTAACGGCACGTGGGTCGGCGGTTCGAGCCCTGCTGTGGCCATGTCTATGTGGTCGCAGGATAAAGATTCCAGGTCTTTCTTCGTAAAGAGTAGGGGGCTACCCCCGGGGACATGCCTCCACTCTCCCTTCCTTCTCCCATTGACGCGATAGGACCAAAAGTGGTTAAAGCGTCCTGAATAACCAACCAATCGAGCTGCCCGCCACCAAGCATGGGGCCGAAGTCACGGTGCCGAAGCTACGCAGATAGCATGGTGACGTTAAAGATAACGTTAGATTGTGGTTTGCATGGTTGATATATGGTTGCTGGTTAACTGACAACGTTCTCGCTACGTTACCTTAACGTTTGCACAAACGGTTGCATGACGACGAAATATCAACGTTAATTTAACGTTAGATTGTGGTTGCGTGTTTTCCAGCTTCTTGACTACGTTAAATTAACGTTTATTTATTATTTTATTTATTATCTGCGGTTTCCAACGGCAGATTGTGTAGGATTAAAACGGCAAATGGAACTGTCACTTTGTGCTTAGCTATGTATACGTTTTGGGTAGTCGGACGTTTTCGGCCCCAACACACTTGTGCCAATCCTTATCAGCGCTGATCCTAATGCAAGGGAACCGTGCAAATAGAACAAATGAGCCAAAGTTTAGGGCGAAACTATAGGATATCGTCATTGGTTTTAACCTCCGCATGTCACATCGCGACAAAGGGTGGGGGGGGGGTTACGGCAGAGAGGACCCACGTCTCCGAGAGGAACCCCTATTTACTAAATGGGTTCTTTATCCGGCCTACACAGACATTAGAACCAGGTGGCGCTGGAACGACGTACCAGCTCGCTGAGGCTGGCCTAGAAAAACAACAGCCGAACGCACTATGTACTGGGCCACTGGGTGAAGACCCACAGCATAGGTATATCCAATCGATCGAAGAAAACATTAAGCACAGATCAATACAATCAGAACAACAAGATGACGAGGTTAAAGCGCGCGATGTTAAAAAGGGAACACAAGAGAAGATATATCATGGAATTGTAGACTTTGGTTCTTTATCAATCACAAAAATAGATATACATGTAGGCCTATCCTACAAAGTTGCGAATTATGTAGCACAAACTGCAGTTGATCATATAATACAATTATCTCTTGTTAGTTGAACGGACATACAAACAAAATATTGTAATACAAGATTATTTACATCTTTCACTCCCAAATATACCCGTATCAGGTAGTGCCATATATCACCCACAAAGGTTAAACTATCACGCATGAAATATATAATGATGTGATGGTGAACGTTTTATTCATTTATAGAAGTTGCACCTTTTATAGCCATAATTACCCTTACTTAGGGCATATTTTCTTGAAGTTCTGTCATCAACGCATATATGCGTAACATATTATATAATCAAATATTTGAAAACGCCTATAATACTTTGCATGGCCCAGACCCACTCGTTTCATAGGTCAACACTTAGCTTGTCTCGAACACAACAGTAAAAATAGAACGATATGGCAATAAGTAACAATAGACTATATACACTGTATAATAATTATAATATAATAAACACAAAACCCAAGATGACAAAGGTCATATCTTCTGGAGGGAACATTAAATCGTCCCGACATCGAAAAAACAACAATCTCGATGGAAGCATTCACATTAAAGAAAGAAATTTGTTGTTTTCATGGTCTTCCTCAAGGCGAAAGTTGACAGCTGCAGGTGCTCGGCAACAAAGTGAAACGCGTTCAGGTAGCATCACAGTCACTGAAGTCTTCTCCGTTCGGAGGCTTATGAACATACTGTGTGGGTGGACACCATATTGCCAACTATCTCCGTGACGGTGCGACAAGTTCTCTGTCCTGAAAACAGAAAACAAATAAGATTCCAGCCGTGTACTGTACAGGTAAAATTAAATAGCATATATTTGAATTGGCATACACATCATGCTTCACCCCCTCTGGTATGCGGTTGCTTTGTGTTTGAAACAACCTGCATAAAACTGTAAGATTTAAACTTAATATTAGTTGTGTCCAATTATCATCCATAGTACAAACTACCCTAAGCAAGTAATAAGGATGGAATATATAATGCAAATATAATGATATAAGCTTAGTGGTTCAGTTTCTAATTCACATGAGCCAGTTTATCTATCTAGGAAAACTGCGTCATCGCAAACCAAGGCTGTAAGCCTACCTGTTGAGCCCATGTGTTGATGATGCATGTTGAACTGCTGGTGATTCATTTGAACATTATCTCGTTGATACTGATGAGGCTCTTTTATTGTCCTGTAGTGACCACTCGGATGAGATCCGTGGAGAAACTGGTCACCATTTTGTTCTCTAGTATACATATTAGGATGTCCATGCAAAAAGTCTGAATGAAAGCCATTGTTGAACCCTCCATGTGAACTAACATCTTCGTGGAACTGACCAAAGGGGTGACTAAACAACTCGTCATCACTGAAGTCATCGAAAATATCATCAAAGTTGAAGAATGAGTTTCTGTGGCCCTGGTTGAAGGCATGGTGACCATGAGTAGGCTTTTGTCCTTGACTGTGAAAGTTGAAAGCTTCATCAAATGTCTTGAAGAAATCATGAAAGGAGAAGTCCTGGTGCCCAGTGTTACTGTGTTGAGTAGCACCATTACCACTGGGATTGAATGCTGCTTTTCCAAACTGGTCATATTTCTTACGCTTGTCTGAGTCACTCAGTATTTCATAGGCTGGAAAAAAGTAAAGTTTCAATTTAGAAGAGTTGTTTGTTGAATTATTTTTCATAAAATATACTGCATTCCAAAACCCTGCATAATTTATATAAACCATGAACTGCATATAACTTGAAGGAAAGTCTATCAACTGAAACATGCTTGTGAAAGCCAGACAGTTCATGCCAATCCTTACAAATAGCATATTTTATATATAATATATATATGGTATACATATAAATACATATTGATGTATAGTTTCATTAACTTTAATTAACCTTCACAATGATAAATTCTAAACAGATAAAAAGGTTCATATATAAAACAGACATGATGAATATAGGTTGTAATTTGATTCTTACCTTTGGCTATCTGGACAAATGTATCTTCTGCACCAGGATCTTTATTTTTATCTGGATGGTACTTGACAGCAAGTTTCCGGAATGCTTTCTTGATTTCTTTATCTGTGGCTGTCTGTTTAATTCCTAATAAATCATAGTAATCTTTGCCAGCTGTTGCCACTGTTAAAGTGACCATCACAGAAGCAGAGTATAAGAGAATATCTCCATACTTCATGCTGAAATTATCTGAAATAAAACAAATATATATTACAGATATATATGTAATTTAATTGTATGCAGTCATATCAGTGAGAATAGCCTAAAAGGCTTTAGAGTGTTAATCTTTAAAGGGAGAGGATTGAGCAAATCATCACTTGACTACAGATATCTAAAAACAATGAATATGCCAAGTACTGAAGTAACCTTGGAGAGTAAAGTAAATACTTTATCTAATTATTAATGATTATTAAATTGTAAGATAGCTAGGGAAACTATTTCTAACCCTTATCCTCACTGTTTTACTGCCATATTATATATAGGCTTTGTGCCATATACATGTAAACTGGTGAAGGTCTCAGCTAAACTATTTTATCAATCAGGCTAACTATATTTATCAAAATAAACACCATTGCCCAGCCTGACATGCTATTATTGTAACTTAGTACATGCCAGTGGCAAATAGTGTCACTGAACAATTAGACATGCACTTCATTCATTCTGTTTTACAGTGACTTTATAATTTAGATTTAGACAATGTAACGCTTGCCAGTACATACAATGTAATGTCAGAGTGTATACTATATATAGTGTTGGACTACTACTAGGCTAGACAGTATATTTACAAGTTACACTTGACTAATCAATCAAACTAGTGATTGCGCATAGCTTTCATAGTTTTAAAAATCGGCCGAGAGGTCGGCCGACCTAAGGAAATTGGCCGAGCTCGGCCTGGTTTTAATGTCTGCATTAAAACTGGAAAGGCCTCGGCCGAGCACCTGAAATGAGCCACCGAGCAGCAATGCTCGGCCGAGGTCGGCCGATTTGGGGCCGATTTGGGGCCAATTTCCCCCTTTTTAGCTCGGCCGAGGCGTCGGTGGGTCTATGTGAGCAGGGCATTAGACGATTAGTGGTACCTGCGCAACCACTGCATGGCCACCTTCTATATAAGTATTAACTTATTCTTTTAGCCTACCTGATGACCTTTGCTGCCCTATCAGCCAGCTTGTTAATGACGCTGCGAGTTGCGATGTTGCCCTGTATAAGCGCTAACGATCTCTGCAACACATGAACTGATGAAGACAAACTCGACCTGTACCGGCAACTTCACTCCGTCACTCATATAGCGGTGCAGTGAAACCCTGCTGAAGCGGAGGGACACGACAAGCGATCTGATTGGTCCACGACTCGTCAGAATGATTCGCTAGTTACACGCTAGGTGGCCACTACGATTGGCTGGCCCCAAGCATGCACAGCACAAGGCACGGCAGCAAGGTTTCTAGGCTTTTCCACAGCCCCACCTCCGCTCGCTCCACTCTGAGTGAGCTGGGCCCGTAAGTTCGAAACGGCGGGGGCCAAATACTTCACCCTAGAATAGGCCATTAGCATGGAGCGAGGCGAAATATTTGGCCCCCATTGTTCGAACTTACGGGCCCTGGCCACGCCGCGGGGGGCTGTGGAGACTACAAGGTCTCTCGATGCGGAGACGGCCCGCTAGTTCTTAAGCTGGTACCGCCGCTCAAACTCATACAAGTAAGAGCGAGCGAAGTTGGGACCGCGGAACGAGGCTAGCTAGTTCTCAGCGAACCACCAGCTCTCAACCAGGTGGCGCGATATGTCATGTATTCAACTTACATGAGGCCATATGAGTGGTTGAGGTTTAGCTGTTTCATTTGGAAGAATGTAAATACATTAAAGCAGCCTATTTACATGCACCATCTTAGATTTTGTACCATTTAGAATCAAGACTAAAAGTATCTCGACATTATGATGTAGATCTATATATGTTTTATATTTCGTTGATTCTGTAAAAATGGAATTTTAACATGAAACTGCGCGGAATAGTAGATCGCGTGGACGTCCTAGCGAGCCGCGTTCGACATCACACAGAATACCGAACAGCGAACTGGCGCGCAGGGATATAAAGCCGGCCACCAACTTCTGCTCCGGTGAACAATTAAATTTGCTTTTCTCCGCATAGCCCACAGGCTTTCAGGATTTAAATTTAAGCCGGACAGAATATACTTATTTGACATGGAGAAGCGATTTGTAATATAACTATTTCAGAACATATTGCTTTATGTCCACAACGTTGCTCTTAACATGGCTTCCTGCGTTTTATCTCTGAGTAGCCAACGATACAACCATGTTAGTCAACCATATGATACTGTCAACAGGCCTGAAACGCCACCCCAGCACGAAGGTTCGTCATTAACTTACATGTTTTGCTTCCTTGTAGTAGGTATGCCTACTAGGCCTAGCTAGTGACGGCCCCCCGTGCTGTCCAAAGTGTGGCTACATATGGGCCAGTTTCGATATAATTAAGCGATTCTATTCTGCCCGGGGCAGAAGCTTAAAGCTTACCGGCCGTGACTGGTAAAACGTAAACCTGAGGGTTTTTCTGCTTGCACTGGCACTGGAACTTCCGATCATGCAAGTTAGTAATGGTAGACGAGCCAGGATCGCTGTTTTCTTTTCGTTATAGAAATCTCGAATGGTCAAAGACGGGATCGAGTCAATATGGGATGCGGAGAACATGCAAGCGCCTACCAACCGCAGATTCCGAGACTACCATGCAATGGTGTGTTGTATCCGTATTTAACAGGACGCTTTAACCACTTTCGATCATATCGCGTCAATGGGAGAAGGAATGGAGAGTGGAGCCATGTCTCCGGGGGTAACCCCCTACTCTTTGCGAAGAAGGACATATGATCTTTATCCTGCGACCACACAGACATGGCCACAGCGGGAGTCAGACCATCGATCCACGTGCCGTTAGGCTCTCAGGTGACCAGAGCACTCAATGCGAGCGTTCTAGCCCGCTGGTCTACCTCACCGGCTCCTCCCATCTCAGGATGTCTTTCGCCATAAGCGCAGGATGAATTGACGCCATTTTCGTTAATGATGTCTATATATGTCGGTCTAAGTTTGTTTCGTTAAAGATGTTCACGCCCTTAAAAAAAGTACTTTTTGTTTCGACGTACGTGCTCAACAACACATTTGCAGCTCCTTAATTCACGTTTATTCATCCATACATTTTCACAACAAGCCATCACAGACAGTATATCCATAGCATACCAATTGTAAACCGTTTGCGCGTCTCATTTTGGTATAAAATACAAAATGCAAAATAATATCACGTTAATTCATGTTTCGACACGTATGACAACGAAGCAGAATTGGATGATTATACGGTATGAATGAGACGTAAAATGAATGAAATGAGTGGATCGTTAGTTTAAATTAATAAGCAAATACATACCTATTAACCATATATTTATATTTGTCCCTCAAACGGGAATCGAAGTTACACAGGGCGTGTATCGCGAGGCCAAGAATATAAAATATGAATAGCAAAACGACATAACGCCCATATATATATGCGCGTGTATATATAGAAACATTCTTTGTGCAAAACAGACCGTTACTATCTTGTGCCGTCCATAAAATAGTCCTACCCCTCTGCCACCGGTGCTCTCCTTCATTGAACAATTCAGGCACGCGTCAGCCCTAGAGGCATTGATATCATATGCAGGCGGCCACCACGGAGAGCATAAATGAATAACAATTTGCAGAACGTCGCCGTGTCGTAGCCATTTTCCTGTGCGGGTTTGCTGACAAATTGACCAATGCGGGTCTGGATTCCCGTACAGCGGGCCACGATGACAAGTTTCAAATGGTAACACTGAGGCGGATACTCGTATTCGGCACATTCGGTATATATATAAATTTTATAACTTAACCTATACATATACGTCTTTAAAAGTATAGAAAATTAGAAAAAAATAATTCAATAACGGAAAATCAACAATCATATTAAAGAGAGGCTCCATTTCGGAGGGCTTCAAGTTTAACTGCCACATATATTATACATATTCTGGTTTGTTTTGACAGACAACATTTTAGTATACTGTACTGGGCCTCATTAAGCGTTTAACACTCATAGCTCATTAACATAGCGGTAGAACTTTTTGTAAGGGAAACGATTAAGGTTAACATAAATATATATATACCTTTTTTTTATAAGCCTAGGCTTCGCACTGCGTTTATGTATATTTACATCCTCTCGCGAGGCAGACACAAAACCGTTGACATGATTTCACGTCGGTATGAAGATATCATCCATTATAAAAATACACTCATTCGAAGTCCATCAACAGGACAATGCAAGAGGATATAGCGCAGACTCCATTCTGCTTCCCGTCCACCCTGCCATGGATTGGCCGGCCCCGGCAGACACGCGGCACGGACCCCAGGGGTGTGTAACACGCGGCACGGACACCAGGGGTGTGTAACACGCGGCACGGACACCAGGGGTGTGTAACACGCGGCACGGACCCCAGGGGTGTGTAACACGCGGCACGGACACCAGGGTGTGTGTAACACGCGGCACGGACCCCAGGGGTGTGTAACGCGCGGCACGGACACCAGAGGTGTGTAACACGCGGCACGGACACCAGGGGTGTGTAACACGCGGCACGGACACCAGGGGTGTGTAACACGCGGCACGGACCCCAGGGGTGTGTAACACGCGGCACGGACACCAGGGTGTGTGTAACACGCGGCACGGACCCCAGGGGTGTGTAACGCGCGGCACGGACACCAGAGGTGTGTAACACGCGGCACGGACACCAGGGGTGTGTAACACGCGGCACGGACACCAGGGGTGTGTAACACGCGGCACGGACCACAGAGGGTGTGTAACACGCGGCACGAACACCAGGGGTGTATAACACGCGGCACGGACACCAGGGGTGTGTAACACGCGGCACGGACCACAGAGGGTGTGTAACACGCGGCACGGACACCAGGGGTGTGTAACACGCGGCACGGACACCAGGGGTGTGTAACACGCGACACGGACCCCAGGGGTGTGTAACACGCGGCACGGACACCAGGGTGTGTGTAACACGCGGCACGGACCCCAGGGGTGTGTAACGCGCGGCACGGACACCAGAGGTGTGTAACACGCGGCACGGACACCAGGGGTGTGTAACACGCGGCACGGACCCCAGGGGTGTGTAACGCGCGGCACGGACACCAGAGGTGTGTAACACGCGGCACGGACCAAATGGGATAATGATCTAATCGAACATTCGTTTATGGCACTGAAGGGACTACTATCGTCTCATAAATATAGCAAACATTATACCAACTGAATCTCTGTGTGGGACTTCTACATATGACCAAGTTACGCATCATCCGTCAAGTGTATCCTTGTCGAATGCATCACAGGACATAGCCCATCGCCAGAACAGTTAAGCAGAAATAACAGGCGAGCATCTTACTACCAGGACGAATAGTATAGCGTATAGCGCAGTATTACCACTCTGACTAGGTACAGATACCCTCATCCCCCACTCAGATATCCTATATCTCAGTGGCAAAATAATCTCACAAAAGTGTTTCTTACCCTCACATGGGCAATTTCAACGCTGTATTCTTCTTTAATATGATTTTAAGAAATCAAGTAAGCTCATTTTTTAAAGTTGAAATACGTGATTTAAAGTTGAAATACGTGATTGGTTTAATAAATATACATTAAATAGTTTGGTTTCATACATATCGTCATTCAACCCCATCCAACTCTATATGTTCGGTGGAGCTGTAGCTGCTGGTTCGTGACCGGCAGGTGAGTATACCCTCCATCTCGCTATCACTGCCCACTTCCAGCTCGCTGTCGTTGGCCAAGGCACTGTAGTGACTGCCCATGACTTTAGCGTAGATCAGTGTGCGCAGTCTGTAGAAGCCATACATCAGGCCCTGTACGATGGTGGTTGTGACGAACCCCATGGAGCAGGTTAGCGCCGACTCCAGTGGGTTGCGCCAGTCCATTACGTAATAAGCGTAGGGCTGGCCGCCGGGGCCCACGCCGTTGTTAATGAAGTACATGGCGTTAAACACTGTGTAGATGGCGCCCAGAAAGAGAGGGTAGACCACGTGGAAGACGCGCACCGGCATGGCGTTAAACGACAACTCGAAGATCACATACAGCGTGTTGAGCGTGTGTTTCAACCGGCTCATCGTCGTCACCAAAAAACCTGTGACAGAGAGAAAGTTCATAAATAAAATATTTGGCATATATCGGACGAAATAAGTCCGTTGTGACATTCCTGCTAATATACACCGTACATACAACAGCATTTTAGGAATCTTCAGTAAAGTTGGTGCCATTCGTTTAAAGATGGGTACGCACCAGCGACTTCTGTTTCCCACAGAGACGAGAAAGTCCCATTAGGGGTTGGTGAAAAGGTACCTACCTGGTCCATAGAGACCAGTAGAGGATGCTGACAACGTACCTGCCTGGTCCATAGAGACCAGTAGGGGATGCTGACAACGTACCTGCCTGGTCCATAGAGACCAGTAGGGGATGGTGTCAACATACCTACCTGGTCCACAGAGACCAGTAGGGGATGCTGACAACGTACCTGCCTGGTCCGCAGAGACCAGTAGGGGATGCTGACAACGTACCTGCCTGGTCCATAGAGACCAGTAGGGGATGGTGACAACGTACCTGCCTGGTCCATAGAGACCAGTAGAGGATGCTGACAACGTACCTGCCTGGTCCATAGAGACCAGTAGGGGTTGGTGAAAAGGTACCTACCTGGTCCATAGAGACCAGTAGAGGATGCTGACAACGTACCTGCCTGGTCCATAGAGACCAGTAGAGGATGCTGACAACGTACCTGCCTGGTCCATAGAGACCAGTAGGGGATGCTGACAACGTACCTGCCTGGTCCATAGAGACCAGTAGGGGATGCTGACAACGTACCTGCCTGGTCCATAGAGACCAGTAGAGGATGCTGACAACGTACCTGCCTGGTCCATAGAGACCAGTAGGGGTTGGTGAAAAGGTACCTACCTGGTCCATAGAGACCAGTAGAGGATGCTGACAACGTACCTGCCTGGTCCATAGAGACCAGTAGAGGATGCTGACAACGTACCTGCCTGGTCCATAGAGACCAGTAGGGGATGCTGACAACGTACCTGCCTGGCCCATAGAGACCAGTAGAGGATGCTGACAACGTACCTGCCTGGTCCATAGAGACCAGTAGGGGATGCTGACAACGTACCTACCTGGTCCATAGAGACCAGTAGAGGATGCTGACAACGTACCTGCCTGGTCCATAGAGACCAGTAGAGGATGCTGACAACGTACCTGCCTGGCCCATAGAGACCAGTAGAGGATGCTGACAACGTACCTGCCTGGTCCATAGAGACCAGTAGGGGTTGGTGAAAAGGTACCTACCTGGTCCATAGAGACCAGTAGAGGATGCTGACAACGTACCTACCTGGTCCACAGAGACCAGTAGAGGATGCTGACAACGTACCTGCCTGGTCCATAGAGACCAGTAGGGGATGCTGACAACGTACCTGCCTGGTCCACAGAGACCGGTAGAGGATGCTGACAACGTACCTGCCTGGTCCATAGAGACCAGTAGGGGATGGTGACAACGTACCTGCCTGGTCCATAGAGACCAGTAGGGGATGCTGACAACGTACCTGCCTGGTCCATAGAGACCAGTAGGGGATGGTGACAACATACCTACCTGGTCCACAGAGACCAGTAGGGGATGCTGACAACGTACCTGCCTGGTCCGCACAGACCAGTAGGGGATGGTGACAACGTACCTGCCTGGTCCATAGAGACCAGTAGGGGATGGTGACAACGTACCTGCCTGGTCCACAGAGACCAGTAGGGGATGGTGACAACGTACCTGCCTGGTCCACAGAGACCAGTAGGGGATGGTGACAACGTACCTGCTCGGTCCACAGAGACCAGTAGGGGATGGTGACAACGTACCTGCCTGGTCCACAGAGACCAGTAGGGGATGGTGACAACGTACCTGCTCGGTCCACAGAGACCAGTAGGGGATGGTGACAACGTACCTGCTCGGTCCACAGAGACCAGTAGGGGATGCTGACAACGTACCTGCCTGGTCCGCAGAGACCAGTAGGGGATGGTGACAACGTACCTGCCTGGTCCATAGAGACCAGTAGGGGATGGTGACAACGTACCTGCCTGGTCCATAGAGACCAGTAGGGGATGGTGACAACGTACCTGCCTGGTCCACAGAGACCAGTAGGGGATGGTGACAACATACCTACCTGGTCCACAGAGACCAGTAGGGGATGGTGACAACGTACCTGCCTGGTCCATAGAGACCAGTAGGGGATGCTGACAACGTACCTGCCTGGTCCATAGAGACCAGTAGAGGATGCTGACAACGTACCTGCCTGGTCCATAGAGACCAGTAGGGGATGCTGACAACGTACCTGCTCGGTCCATAGAGACCAGTAGAGGATGCTGACAACGTACCTGCCTGGTCCATAGAGACCAGTAGAGGATGCTGACAACGTACCTGCCTGGTCCATAGAGACCAGTAGAGGATGCTGACAACGTACCTGCCTGGTCCACAGAGACCAGTAGGGGATGCTGACAACGTACCTGCCTGGTCCACAGAGACCAGTAGGGGATGCTGACAACGTACCTGCTCGGTCCACAGAGACCAGTAGGGGATGCTGACAACGTACCTGCCTGATCCGCAGAGACCAGTAGGGGATGCTGACAACGTACCTGCCTGGTCCACAGAGACCAGTAGGGGATGGTGACAACGTACCTGCTCGGTCCACAGAGACCAGTAGGGGATGCTGACAACGTACCTGCCTGGTCCATAGAGACCAGTAGGGGATGGTGACAACATACCTACCTGGTCCACAGAGACCAGTAGGGGATGGTGACAACGTACCTGCCTGGTCCATAGAGACCAGTAGGGGATGGTGACAACGTACCTGCCTGGTCCACAGAGACCAGTAGGGGATGGTGACAACGTACCTGCTCGGTCCACAGAGACCAGTAGGGGATGCTGACAACGTACCTGCCTGGTCCGCAGAGACCAGTAGGGGATGCTGACAACGTACCTGCCTGGTCCGCAGAGAGCAGTAGGGGATGGTGACAACGTACCTGCCTGGTCCACAGAGACCAGTAGGGGATGGTGACAACGTACCTGCCTGGTCCACAGAGACCAGTAGGGGATGGTGACAACGTACCTGCCTGGTCCACAGAGACCAGTAGGGGATGGCGACAACGTACCTGCTCGGTCCACAGAGACGAGGAAGCCCCAGTAGGAAATGGTGACGACAATAGCGCCATTTGCGGCCGTGTTGAAGATTACCCACAACATCATCAGTGGCACGGGTATACATCGCTCATCATACCCTGAAGTGAGTCAAAAAAACGGATGCGAAAATTACTTCTATTAACAGTCCCAAAAAAACAAGTAATGAACAAGTAACATAGTGAAACCGAACTCTTTCTAAAGCAGTGTTAGGAAGTAAGAGGGACAACTAAATCATCCGCTATGGACACTACATTTTGAAGCCCATTGAGTGACAAGTAATGAATAGTATAATAACCCCTTCCCTACACTACAGTATCTGAAATGTCGACGACCGCACAAGCGAACGTAGATATATTTTCATATGATGATCGATTAATTCGTGACAGTATGACTTAGACTGGTCCTCATGGATGATTGGTATCTCAGATTCCAGACGACAGCGGACTAGCCGTTGAATTGGTAGGCCATTTAATATGATGTCATCGCATTATTTGGTTGATTGGAGTAAACGAAATGCACTTGGGTGATACTTTAGCACGTGGGTAGGCTGAGGGCAGAGATTAAGATCATGGTATGAGGCCCACATGCCACACGTACGCTGTTACCGTGGCCAAACAGATGGATTTATATTAACTGATGCGGATGAGTCATTTCTAATACGCTGCTACAGAATCGACCCTATGCGATATTGTATGTTTTTGCTTTCTTGGTGGTAATGTTATTATAAGCTGGTGCCAATGTTGAGCTTGTCAAATGCTCAGCATTAAATATTACCGCTACATAATAAATAATGTTAATACAGTTTTAAAGATCAGGCAGGCCTTATAATATTGCATAGATATATATGTATAATTCAAGTCCAAGTTATGCAATGCATAAACATGTAGTTCTTAGGAACCTTTGGAACCGGGCCATGGTAAAACTTGACAAGCCAATACGATTGAACTGTATCGTGATCGAGTGTTCGACGACTGAGCACATTTCACATGTACTGAATCGATCGTAACAAATCTCAAATGTGTCCTTTGTATAGGCCACACGGTACAGATAGGGTGGAGGCGGCGGTGCGCGCGAGAGGCGGGCGGGGGTGGACGGGGTGCGGTATGGGGTGGAGGGGGGTGGGGGGGCGGGGTGAGCCAAACAGGTCACGAGCTTTTTATTCTATAGGCCTATTACGTCCCACTGCACCTATTGTAATACAGATAAAAAGTGCAATGGACAATCGGATTAAGTCATGTGATTCGAAACAGTCCATGATGCATAGATAGAACAGCCAGTTTAGGGTCCCTCAAGACCACAGGGTGGTGCTCGGGGGGGTGGGGAGAGTGTCTAGGGCAGTACTTGAGCGCGAACAAAAATTAATTACCATGAGAATATACATGCGATAACATATTTTTCGAGACGAAAAACAGGTTTCTGTTATAATTGGTGACAATTGACGAAGTAGGTCGGACACTTTGCCTCGGTACCGAAAATTTGCTTTCCCACATAACTCAGTATCAATTAGTCCAGTTCTGCCGGCGATGTAATTGAGTTACGACACTATTGTACACTCCTGTTAACCATGAACGGACGGTTTTAGGGGCGGATCCAGGAATTTGAAATGGGGGGGGGGGTCCAACCTTGCGACCGAGGGATCCACCAATTGTTTGACGACCGGGGGGGGGGGTCCACTGAAAGCAGAAAACCGGGGGAGGGGAGTCCACGCCGCCTCAGATAGCGCTCTTCCGCATAAAGAGGGGGGGATCCATGCCTCTGATGGCCTAAAGGGGGGCGGGGGGTGCCGCCCATGCGTTTGAAAACAATCAACAACCCCAAACCGACCTTGTAGCATTGAACGCGTCACCCGCCCCCGGCTTGTTTGTTTTACCTGGCCGGTGCTCCCCCCGCCCCCCCCCCCCCCCTCCGACTCCCCCGACCCCGAACCCACACACAATCACACATTACTTGACACTGTCGCCACGGGTAGCGGCATCCTTACTTTACAATGACAGCCACGCTATAGATATATATATATATGGCTATATCCGTGTTTAGAAACCAAAGCCAACTAAGATAAGATATACAATAATTCAAAAACTGGTTCATGCTATAACTAGTTAAAACAGTAAACAGTCGGGGTTTACAAGGAAAGAAATGTCAAAATGCGCGTCTGGATGTGCGAACGTTTCAAGAGGACCTTGTGCCCGTGACGTCATAAGTCGCAGTTGAAGAAAATTCGTTCCGGGAATCGGAGCACGCCGGCCCACATGATTAAACTTTCATCAGACATTTCAGGTTTCAATTTTTCAATATTTCATTCAATACTCATTCAATACTGTTAGACCATTTAAAACCTGATTAATAAATCCTTGTCTATTATGTTTACGACCGTAAAGGAAAGCTATGGAGACAATTAAGTATAAATGGGAATGTATGAACACCATACCTTGATTTGATTTAGCCCCCTGCTCGTCGTTCAACGTTTGCGTACGTCGTTTGTCTTTGATGAAGTACACCGTGCATACAATGGCGTTGAGAACAGCGCTCATGCCAAGCAGGAGAAAGCTCCAGTTGGTCGCGAAGATCAGCCAAATGGCGTAGTTGTCACTGTAGAAGTTGCTTGCTTCATCCACAAAGTCGGCAATCACCCATATGGTGAACATCACAGCTATGCCTATGCGGTACACCACGTACAGTCCCCATGGAACCTCCCACTGCGTGAAGAAAGATCAAACCAGTTAATTCATGCATATATATAGCTGCACAGAATGGAGGTGTATTCATCTGTATATAGGCTATACTTATTCTATAACATTTAATAATCTTCAGATATATAATATGAGGCACAAAAGAAAAGCGCAACATAGATATATAAGGAAAGATTTTTTGTCCATGGTCACAAAACTGGTGGCAACAACATCTTCCAGCCACATATGGGTGTCAACAGAGGACAAGCAGGCGGCCAATCATTAACTCCATTAAAAAACCTAGCCTAGGGCCTTTACATGTCGCACTTTAGTTCACTGTGGTATATTTATGTAACGTTAGTAAGTTATAACTTGTATGCAAACTATTGATAGTATACACGCCGTAGTGTTGGGCCAACTTCCGCGTTCGATATATATAAGCTTATATAGTTGTAGGGCATACGTCTATGCATGGATGCCTTCTACTCAGGGGTCCCTAAAGTTTCAATGAGGACAAACCTATCTAGACAGAGCGTACACACAACTGGTATATGGGTCCATGTGATGAACTCCCACGCATTTAATCAATCAAGCGATGGTAATCGGGCGAGCCACAGACAATCCCACTCAAGGTTTCAACGGCAAAACAGTCGATGGAGATACCACAAGCGGGCTCGTACGCTGACCCGTGCATGTACTACAACTATAACACCGTTACATTCATGGGCCGGTGTTGATAACAAACAACAGTAGTCAGTGTCATTTAATACTATTTCCACAGTCACATAGACACGTTATATCATCTATGGTTGTAACAGGATGTGTCCCCACTCAAGTTTTATAGTAAATTGTTCAAATTATACCATGTAAGATTTGTCGGGCGTAGGCTTATATACTCGCACGGTGTAGCATTAGCTGCATGTTCGGTAGTGATATCCGGTATAGCTCTCACATGATGATGTATGTGCGTTTTATATACCAATCCATGTCCACTATATATTCCACTATATACCTCATAACGTTCCTCACCTGCGATTTCAGGAACAACCATCGGTTGCTGTGGAAGGGAGCGACATTTTCGGGTTGAAACTCGAAGGCGGCGCAGTCTGAACACGACTCGCAAGGGTCGGCCATATTCAGGGTGTCGTCTGCCAATCTTGCCGTATGCCCGCCCGTGGACTGAGGCTGTGGCGGTCGCGTGGGCGACGACTGGTCGGTCGATACCGCAGCAGGCGATGGCGCCGGGCCGCCTTGGGGGGCGGCAACCTCGACCACGCCGCCGTCCCCTTCCCCCACTCCGGCCGCACCCCCGGGCCCGTCATGCCCACTCGCTTCCTCAATGACGATTACTTCCTTGCTGACGAGCTCTTCGTGTAAACTGCCTTTATCCATGTTTATTAAAGTTCTCTGCTGGAAGGGCGATGTATGCATATATATATATATCCATAAGCCAAAGTCATCAAAACCATAATGTCTGCTTACCATTCGATGCACTTCGCCGACCGTACTTTCTCCATTTGGGAAGAGTCACGCCCATTTCCCGTATCAGACGGTGGCCTCCACTGATCTCCATGTAGTCATTGGAAACACTACATCCTTCGCGGATGCTCGTTCTAGTATGTAGGCCGCTGCAAGCAGAGCTATAAATAGCGGCGTTTATTCCGGATTCGCGGTGTGTGATGAGGCCAGCCCGCTAGTAGGATTCAGCAAAGCCATCGCAAAGGCCGCAATCTTATTCTCATGTGTAGTCCATAGTAACCCTAAATACACCCCCTTCCGGACGAGGATCCGTATCAAAAATGTTCCATTTGGTTCGCCATCGCTGCCACGTAAGCTAAGACCAAGACACTCAATCACTATTGAGAAATATGAGTGAATGCCGGCCGGCTACAACAAGTGAATAGAGCTACCTGGGTCAACGGGCCGATAGGGTGGCAAGAGATGTTTAGGCCGGCGATCAGACAGATTTGAGATGCGGCGAGAATGGTGATTTAAGTGCGATGTCCGTCTTGGCGATAACCACAATTTTATAAAAAGTGTTGATGCACATACCGTTTGCACAGCACAACATGACAACCACATGTATAATCTCACGTCATTATACCCACGACATATATCGAGTCTCACGTACGTCTGATGGACACATGTCTTGCTCCGATGAATGATCCTGAACCAGTGACCAGCCAGCCAGCCAGCTAGCCCGTGGCCCCTAGCTACTATACCAAACCACTACAAGAGGCTGCTGTGGCTATAAAAAGTCCACGGAGTGCCGGGCCAATCGATAAAGACACCGCTTCGTTCATTCCGGGAGGCGACAGTCGGGGGGAGACCTTCAATTTGGCCAAGGCGTCTGGAGCCGATGGGTAGTGACACTCTCCGCTAAACCAAAGGGCCGCCCTCTACCGGCGTCGTTCGTCAGGCCATATCCTGGCGGCCATGGCCAACCATGTCAAATCCATGTCGTACTTATACCCGCGTGGTGCATGCAGGCCTTTCATCTCGCGTGGAGGGGGGAGGAGGACCCTTCACTGTGGCCTTGTTAAGCGACCTTCCCTGCCTGTCCCGGCCCCTGTTTTATGGCCACCCTAACCGGTATTAACCTCGTGTTAGAAAGCCGGCCCTTGGGACCCTGAGCCGACAGAAGGTTGGACGGGGCCGGGGGTGGGGGGGTTGTATATGGGGAAGAGCGGGGGAGGCGGGGGTCATTCTGCGGTTAGTGAGTACCCCCCATCAGGGTAGGCGGTGACGACAGCCCCTGTGGCATTCCCCCAGATTCCCGCGGAGTGGGAAGCGCACCCATGGGGTTCTATCCGGTCCCTTGTAATCTTGATTGAATGTCCATGATATCGCCCAGATCAGTCTGGCAGGCGGTGCTGCCGCGCCCTGGCTGCTGGGACTGGGGCTGGGGCTAGGGCTGGGCTGGTTGGGCTAGGTTGGATCGGTCTACAGCCTACTAGTCCACTGGGATCTATAGCAGCCCACAACAATAGATCAGCGCCCCTCACATGGCGCGTCGCATGCGGCCCGCGGTCGGTGCTCAATGCTGATGCCTCATCCTCCATCTGGTCTCCCGCTCATTTTATCTGATTGCGTGAAGAACCCCCGGCAGCCGCCCGGCGCGGCTGTAAGCATCTAAACCACCCACCGGCGCCATGTTTTCCTCAAATCCAGCGCTCAGCAATGGCCGGGAGTGGCGGATTGGGATGCCTGGAGGAGAGGCGGCGTCGCGACTACCGTTATCCGTGTTGTCCTTGCCATTGCGGCGGGTATAATTCGTTACTTAAATTATTACTGTAGGTCGGTCGTTCGCGATGCCTGGTCTGTTTGTTGATCGCACTGCCGAGCGGTGCCGCGGTTAACGATATATCGCCGCCGTCACGCGGTGCCGGTACCGTACCTACTTCCCCTGCAGACAACGACGACAGTACTTATGTCCTGTTGCCACGCCAAATATGGCTCCGGCATCCGCTCATGCAATGTTATGAATGCCGCTTGAGTCTCGGTGATGCTGCTGAGATAATAAATGTCTGCTTGTCCTTCCGCCCATTTAGCATACAGCTGTGGGAGCGAAGGGAGACAGACATAAACGCAGGTAGACTGGGGAATAGAGTGGGGGTGCTGATAGCTATTGATAGCAATAGTGTATGCACGCTTTCTGCAAAGACCTAAAGGTCATGGCACCGGACTAGGCAGTCTCGCCGGCCGAATGGCAACGCTACCTGTGTCTGCTTGCAGCGCCACAGACCCCCACCAACCGCCCGGCCACCCCCTGCTCCATCTACCGCCCCACCTGCTCCATCTAACCCCTGCCTAAACACACACACACACACACACATACTATAGCTGTCCCTCCCGGCTAGAGATACCGAAGCAGTGGCGCCGATATGGTGCTTCAGCCTGTCCGGCAGCCTTCCTCACAGCCACTCGCTCCGTAATACATCTCGCTGTAATACGGCGATACCGGATGTCCTTCCTCTCAGACAGACTCCACGACCAGACATATAGCGCGGTTGGCGCAAGTGCCCACGGCAAGCCCGCTTTCTAGGGGCACAACGGTGTCCATGCATGGTTCTTTAGACGCCAGTCGGGAATCGACTGTAGCCATTATCATAATGTGTACGCGTACAATCATAGTGTTTACGTATTCTATATACCTTGTTTTATGTTCTGACATCAAGAAAGTGTGTCAACACTAGGTTGTTTGTTTATTATATTCGCGAAAAAATGTTGGAGCATAGTCTTTTCCCAGTCTTTTCCCAGAAAGCGGGCTTGCCTGGGGGCACTTGCGCCAAATAGCGCGGTTGCTAGGCGCCAGACGGGGTCGTACTGTTTTTCGCGTCACATTTGTCTAACACAGTCGGCGGGGTGGAGAAGAGAAGCAACAACTCGGGCTACACGTGGGATGTATTGATTTGTCATAAGGCTACCTCATAGCTGATTATATAACAGTCGTTATGGTGTTGTATTTCTCTGGCGACATTGGTCTAGTTCATTATGCTTTGTGACTAGGGTCAACACCGTACGGAAGCACGATAAAAAACGTCATTGCTTTGTTTCCCCACCATATGTAAAAGAATGCCTGGGATAATGGAATGCTATGTTTGGGACCGAGCCTTTTTTGCCCGAGGTTGCTGACATTACGTGGCACTTTCGTTACCACTTTGTTACCACTTAAACTATGAGCCATATATTTTGCATAGCCACCCAGATTGTTTCAATATTTTCTCTACTATGCATGGGTATGTTATATCATTTTCTATTACGAATAAAGTTATGCAGAAGCTGGGTTTTAAGCATGCAGTTCATAAGCAATCATACACACCAGCGAGCCAAGTTGTTCATCATTCCATGAAACGCTTGCGATAGTCCTTGTACCTTCTCTTTCGGGGGAGGGGGTGTATTTGACACTCGCTGTATGTGTCACACCTCTCTTTCTAGGTTATGTTTTCTAATTAGTAGGTTACTTCTCTGCTTTTCGAATATGTACAGTCGCCCGAAATAAGTAGCAAATTCTATTTATTATCTTTTAAATTGCATATAACTATTCTTTGTACAACATTTACGCCTAACTAAATGGCTATGGTAATTCAATTGTGTCTCCGTTTCTAATCAGACATGATTATCAGTTTGGATGTAGTTCTCCTCGGGGCTTCTATATATTCCGGCATTGGGGTGGTCATTAAAGCATACCTCGCCGAGATAATTACAGTTAATGAATTCGCTAAGGATACGCCTCCGCGCTCACCTTGATTCGGTTTCCCGCCAAGCATGCCCGCCTCAAACCAGACGGCGAGATGCCGACAACGACTCCGCCAAGGCGTCCCGCTTCACCCCGGCTGAATTGGTTACCAGCCAAGCATGCCGGCCTCAAACTACACGGCGAGATTGTGGAGAAATCAGTGTCACTGATTAGTTTAACAATGTTAATAATTATGGATAGATAAACCATACAGCGGGGGTTCGCAGGGAGGGTAACCTGCGATTGGGATTGGCTTACCGTATATTTTATTTTATATTGTATTTTATATTTTATAATATATAGTCCACCACGTACCCGACGCCAGGTCTCCAAGGTTTATTTCTTACTTCCGGCCATTGTACATCATACCAGTAATCATGTCAATGTGGGATTAAAGGCCAGCTTCTGGGTTAATGATTTCGTAAAATTAGCATAATTCGCCCCCCTCCCAGGCTCATGCTGACTGGGACTGAGAGTGGTGGGATACACGAACTCAGAAAGCCAAGCTATTATGGATGAACCATTCGAGCGTTATGCGGTGAGCTGCAGTGGTCTATTTCACGTACCTAGTTTAGCCGGCTACCGGACTTGGGGGGCTACAATCGCCCATCTTTTACATGATCAATTTAGTCGACTAAGCCCCGTAGTCAGCTAAGCTGCCTTCGTGAAGTCCACCACTGGTCATTCGCGTTCATTCGTGAGAGGACTGATGTCCCAACATTACAGGGTGAGCTATAAGGGAGGTTTATGGCGATCAGTAGAGGTGACTGATGTCCCAACATGAGAGGGTGAGCTATGGGAGGTCTATGGCGGTCAGTAGCGGTGACTGATGTCCCAACATTAGAGGGTGAGCTATGGGAGGTCTATGGCGGTCAGTAGCGGTGACTGATGTCCCAACATTAGAGGGTGAGCTATGGGAGGTCTATGGTGGTCAGTAGCGGTGACTGATGTCCCAACATGAGAGGGTGAGCTATGGGAGGTCTATGGTGGTCAGTAGAGTTGACTGATGTCCCAACATGAGAGGGTGAGCTATGGGAGGTCTATGGCGGTCAGTAGCGGTGACTGATGTCCCAACATTAGAGGGTGAGCTATGGGAGGTCTATGGTGGTCAGTAGCGGTGACTGATGTCCCAACATTAGAGGGTGAGCTATGGCAGGTATATGGCGGTCAGTAGCGGTGACTGATGTCCCAACATTAGAGGGTGAGCTATGGGAGGTCAATGGTGGTCAGTAGCGGTGACTGATGTCCCAACATTAGAGGGTGAGCTATGGGAGGTCTATGGCGGTCAGTAGAGGTGACTGATTTCCCAACATTAGAGGGTGAGCTATGGGAGGTTTATGGCGGTCAGTAGCGGTGACTGATGTCCCAACATTAGAGGGTGAGCTATGGGAGGTCTATGGTGGTCAGTGTAGTTGACTGATATCCCAACATGAGAGGGTGAGCTATGGGAGGTCAATGGTGGTCAGTAGCGGTGACTGATGTCCCAACATTAGAGGGTGAGCTATGGGAGGTCTATGGCGGTCAGTAGAGGTGACTGATGTCCCAACATTAGAGGGTGAGCTATAGGAGGTCTGTTGTGGTCAGTAGAGGTGACTGATGTCCCAACATTAGAGGGTGAGCTATGAGAGGTTTATAGTGGTCAGTAGAGGTGACTGATGTCCCAACATTAGAGGGTGACCTATGAGAGGTTTATGGCGGTCAGTAGCGGTGACTGATGTCCCAAGATTAGAGGGTGAGCTATGGGAGGTCTATGGCGGTCAGTAGCGGTGACTGATGTCCCAACATGAGAGGGTGAGCTATGGGAGGTCTATGGTGGTCAGTAGCGGTCACTGATGTCCCAACATTAGAGGGTGAGCTATGGGAGGTCTGTTGTGGTCAGTAGAGGTGACTGATGTCCCAACATTAGAGGGTGAGCTATGGGAGGTCTATGGCGGTCAGTAGCGGTGACTGATGTCCCAACATTGGAGGGTGAGCTATGGGAGGTCTATGGCGGTCAGTAGGGGTGACTGATGTCCCAACATTAGAGGGTGACCTATGAGAGGTTAATGGTGGTCAGTAGAGGTGACTGATGTCCCAACATGAGAGGGTGAGCTATGGGAGGTCTATGGTGGTCAGTAGCGGTGACTGATGTCCCAACATTAGAGGGTGAGCTATGGGACGTCTATGGTGGTCAGTAGCGGTGACTGATGTCCCAACATTAGAGGGTGAGCTATGGGAGGTCTATGGCGGTCAGTAGAGGTGACTGATGTCCCAACATTAGAGGGTAGGCTATAGGAGGTCTGTTGTGGTCAGTAGAGGTGACTGATGTCCCAACATTAGAGGGTGAGCTATGGTAGGTTTATGGTGGTCAGTAGCGGTGACTGATGTCCCAACATTAGAGGGTGAGCTATGGGAGGTCAATGGTGGTCAGTGTAGTTGACTGATGTCCCAACATGAGAGGGTGAGCTATGGGAGGTCTATGGTGGTCAGTAGCGGTGACTGATGTCCCAACATTAGAGGGTGAGTTATGGTAGGTCTGGTGGTCAGTAGAGGTGACTGATGTCCCAACATTAGAGGGTAAGCTATGGTAGGTCTGTTGTGGTCAGTAGAGGTGACTGATGTCCCAACATTAGAGGGCGACCTATGAGAGGTTTATGGTGGTCAGTAGAGGTGACTGATGTCCCAACATTAGAGGGTGAGCTATGGGAGGTCTATAGCGGTCAGTAGCGGTGACTGATGTCTCAACATTAGAGGGTGAGCTATGGGAGGTCTATGGCGGTCAGTAGAGGTGACTGATGTCCCAACATTAGAGGGTAGGCTATAGGAGGTCTGTTGTGGTCAGTAGAGGTGACTGATGTCCCAACATTAGAGGGTGAGCTATGGGAGGTTTATGGTGGTCAGTAGCGGTGACTGATGCCCCGAGATTAGAGGGTGAGCTATGGGAGGTCTATGGTGGTCAGTAGAGGTGACTGATGTCCCAACATGAGAGAGTGAGCTATGGGAGGTCTATGGCGGTCAGTAGCGGTGACTGATGTCCCAACATTAGAGGTGAGCTATGGGAGGTCTATGGTGGTCAGTGTAGTTGACTGATGTCCCAACATGAGAGGGTGAGTTATGGGAGGTCTATGGTGGTCAGTAGCGGTGACTGATGTCCCAACATTAGAGGGTGAGCTATGGGAGGTCCATGACGGTCAGTAGAGGTGACTGATGTCCCAACATTAGAGGGTGAGCTATTGTAGGTCTGTTGTGGTCAGTAGAGGTGACTGATGTCCCAACATTACAGGGTGAGCTATGGTAGGTCTGTTGTGGTCAGTAAAGGTGACTGATGTCCCAACATTAGAGGGTGAGCTATGGGAGGTCTATGGCGGTCAGTAGGGGTGACTGATGTCCCAACATTAGAGGGCGACCTATGAGAGGTTTATGGTGGTCAGTAGAGGTGACTGATGTCCCAACATTAGAGGGTGAGCTATGGGAGGTCTATGGCGGTCAGTAGCGGTGACTGATGTCCCAACATTAGAGGGTGAGCTATGGGAGGTCAATGGTGGTCAGTAGCGGTGACTGATGTCCCAACATTAGAGGGTGAGCTATGGGAGGTCTATGGCGGTGTCAGTAGAGGTGACTGATGTCCCAACATTAGAGGGTGAGCTATGGGAGGTCTATGGTGGTCAGTGTAGTTGACTGATGTCCCAACATGAGAGGGTGAGCTATGGGAGGTCAATGATGGTCAGTAGCGGTGACTGATGTCCCAACATTAGAGGGTGAGCTATGGGAGGTCTATGGCGGTCAGTAGAGGTGACTGATGTCCCAACATTAGAGGATGGGCTATAGGAGGTCTGTTGTGGTCAGTAGAGGTGACTGATGTCCCAACATTAGAGGGTGAGCTATGAGAGGTTTATAGTGGTCAGTAGAGGTGACTGATGTCCCAACATTAGAGGGTGACCTATGAGAGGTTTATGGCGGTCAGTAGCGGTGACTGATGTCCCAACATTAGAGGGTGAGCTATGGGAGGTCTATGGTGGTCAGTGTAGTTGACTGATGTCCCAATATGAGAGGGTGAGCTATGGGAGGTCTATGGTGGTCAGTAGCGGTGACTGATGTCCCAACATTAGAGGGTGAGCTATGGGAGGTCTATGGTGGTCAGTGTAGTTGACTGATGTCCCAACATGAGAGAGTGAGCTGTGGGAGGTCTATGGTGGTCAGTAGCGGTGACTGATGTCCCAACATTAGAGGGTGAGCTATGGGAGGTCTATGGCGGTCAGTAGAGGTGACTGATGTCCCAACATTAGAGGGCGAGCTATGGGAGGTCTATGGTGGTCAGTGTAGTTGACTGATGTCCCAACATGAGAGGGTGAGCTATGGGAGGTCTATGGTGGTCAGTAGAGGTGACTGATGTCCCAACATTAGAGGGTGAGCTATGGTAGGTCTGTTGTGGTCAGTAGAGGTGACTGATGTCCCAAAATTAGAGGGTGAGCTATGGTAGGTCTGTTGTGGTCAGTAGAGGTGACTGATGTCCCAACATTAGAGGGTGAGCTATGGGAGGTCTATGGCGGTCAGTAGGGGTGACTGATATCCCAACATTAGAGGGCGACCTATGTGAGGTTTATGGTGGTCAGTAGAGGTGACTGATGTCCCAACATTAGAGGGTGAGCTATGGGAGGTCTATGGCGGTCACTGGCGGTGACTGATGTCCCAACATGAGAGGGTGAGCTATGGGAGGTCTATGGTGGTCAGTGTAGTTGACTGATGTCCCAATATGAGAGGGTGAGCTATGGGAGGTCTATGGTGGTCAGTAGCGGTGACTGATGTCCCAACATTAGAGGGTGAGCTATGGGAGGTCTATGGTGGTCAGTGTAGTTGACTGATGTCCCAACATGAGAGAGTGAGCTGTGGGAGGTCTATGGTGGTCAGTAGCGGTGACTGATGTCCCAACATTAGAGGGTGAGCTATGGGAGGTCTATGGCGGTCAGTAGAGGTGACTGATGTCCCAACATTAGAGGGCGAGCTATGGGAGGTCTATGGTGGTCAGTGTAGTTGACTGATGTCCCAACATGAGAGGGTGAGCTATGGGAGGTCTATGGTGGTCAGTAGAGGTGACTGATGTCCCAACATTAGAGGGTGAGCTATGGTAGGTCTGTTGTGGTCAGTAGAGGTGACTGATGTCCCAAAATTAGAGGGTGAGCTATGGTAGGTCTGTTGTGGTCAGTAGAGGTGACTGATGTCCCAACATTAGAGGGTGAGCTATGGGAGGTCTATGGCGGTCAGTAGGGGTGACTGATATCCCAACATTAGAGGGCGACCTATGTGAGGTTTATGGTGGTCAGTAGAGGTGACTGATGTCCCAACATTAGAGGGTGAGCTATGGGAGGTCTATGGTGGTCAGTGTAGTTGACTGATGTCCCAACATGAGAGGGTGAGCTATGGGAGGTCAATGGTGGTCAGTAGCGGTGACTAATGTCCCAACATTAGAGGGTGAGCTATGGGAGGTCTATGGCGGTCAGTAGAGGTGACTGATGTCCCAACATTAGAGGGTGAGCTATAGGAGGTCTGTTGTGGTCAGTAGAAGTGACTGATGTCCCAACATTAGAGGGTGAGCTATGAGAGGTTTATAGTGGTCAGTAGAGGTGACTGATGTCCCAACATTAGAGGGTGACCTATGAGAGGTTTATGGCGGTCAGTAGCGGTGACTGATGTCCCAACATTAGAGGTTGAGCTATGGGAGGTCTATGGTGGTCAGTGTAATTGACTGATGTCCCAACATGAGAGGGTGAGCTATGGGAGGTCTATGGTGGTCAGTAGCGGTGACTGATGTCCCAACATTAGAGGGTGAGCTATGGGAGGTCTATGGTTGTCAGTGTAGTTGACTGATGTCCCAACATGAGAGGGTGAGCTATGGGAGGTCTATGGTGGTCAGTAGCGGTGACTGATGTCCCAACATTAGAGGGTGAGCTATGGGAGGTCTATGGCGGTCAGTAGAGGTGACTGATGTCCCAACATTAGAGGGTGAGCTATGGGAGGTCTGTTGTGGTCAGTAGAGGTGACTGATGTCCCAACATTGGAGGGTGAGCTATGGGAGGTATATGGTGGTCAGTAGAGGTGACTGATGTCCCAACATTAGAGGGCGACCTATGAGAGCTTTATGGTGGTCAGTAGAGGTGACTGATGTCCCAACATTAGAGGGTGAGCTATGGGAGGTCTATGGCGGTCAGTAGCGATGACTGATGTCCCAACATTAGAGGGTGAGCTATGGGAGGTCAATGGTGGTCAGTAGCGGTGACTGATGTCCCAACATTAGAGGGTGAGCTATGGGAGGTCTATGGCGGTCAGTAGAGGTGACTGATTTCCCAACATTAGAGGGTGAGCTATGGGAGGTTTATGGCGGTCAGTAGCGGTGACTGATGTCCCAACATTAGAGGGTGAGCTATGGGAGGTCTATGGTGGTCAGTGTAGTTGACTGATGTCCCAACATGAGAGGGTGAGCTATGAGAGGTCAATGGTGGTCAGTAGCGGTGACTGATGTCCCAACATTAGAGGGTGAGCTATGGGAGGTCTGTTGTGGTCAGTAGCGGTGACTGATGTCCCAACATTAGAGGGTGAGCTATGGGAGGTCTGTTGTGGTCAGTAGAGGTGACTGATGACCCACCATTAGAGGGTGACATATGAGAGGTTTATGGCGGTCAGTAGCGGTGACTGATGTCCCAACATTAGAGGGTGAGCCATGGGAGGTCTATGGTGGTCAGTGTAGTTGACTGATGTCCCAACATGAGAGGGTGAGCTATGGGAGGTCTATGGTGGTCAGTAGCGGTGACTCATGTCCCAACATGAGAGGGTGAGCTATGGGAGGTCTATGGTGGTCAGTAGCGGTGACTGATGTCCCAACATTAGAGGGTGAGCTATGGGAGGTCTATGGCGGTCAGTAGAGGTGACTGATGTCCCAACATTAGAGGGTGAGCTATGGGAGGTCTGTTGTGGTCAGTAGAGGTGACTGATGTCCCAACATTGGAGGGTGAGCTATGGGAGGTATATGGTGGTCAGTAGAGGTGACTGATGTCCCAACATGAGAGGGTGAGCTATGGGAGGTATATGGTGGTCAGTAGAGGTGACTGATGTCCCAACATTAGAGGGTGAGCTATGGGAGGTTTATGGTGGTCAGTAGCGGTGACTGATGTTCCAACATTAGAGGGTGAGCTATGGGAGGTCTATGGTGGTCAGTGTAGTTGACTGATGTCCCAACATGAGAGGGTGAGCTATGCGAGGTCTATGGTGGTCAGTAGCGGTGACTGATGTCCCAACATTAGAGGGTGAGCTATGGTAGGTCTGTTGTGGTCAGTAGAGGTGACTGATGTCCCAACATTAGAGGGTGAGCTATGGTAGGTCTGTTGTGGTCAGTAGAGGTGACTGATGTCTCAACATTAGAGGGTGCGCTATGGGAGGTATATGGCGGTCAGTTGGGGTGACTGATGTCCCAACATTAGAGGGCGACCTATCAGAGGTTTATGGTGGTCAGTAGAGGTGACTGATGTCCCAACATTAGAGGGTGAGCTATGGGAGGTCTATAGCGGTCAGTAGCGGTGACTGATGTCCCAACATTAGAGGGTGAGCTATGGGAGGTCTATGGCGGTCAGTAGAGGTGACTGATGTCCCAACATTAGAGGGTAGGCTATAGGAGGTCTGTTGTGGTCAGTAGAGGTGACTGATGTCCCAATATTAGAGGGTGAGCTATGGGAGGTTTATGGTGGTCAGTAGCGGTGACTGATGTCCCAAGATTAGAGGGTGAGCTATGGGAGGTCTATGGTGGTCAGTAGAGGTGACTGATGTCCCAACATGAGAGAGTGAGCTATGGGAGGTCTATGGCGGTCAGTAGCGGTGACTGATGTCCCAACATTAGAGGGTGAGCTATGGGAGGTCTATAGCGGTCAGTAGCGGTGACTGATGTCCCAACATTAGAGGGTGAGCTATGGGAGGTCTATGGCGGTCAGTAGAGGTGACTGATGTCCCAACATTAGAGGGTAGGCTATAGGAGGTCTGTTGTGGTCAGTAGAGGTGACTGATGTCCCAATATTAGAGGGTGAGCTATGGGAGGTTTATGGTGGTCAGTAGCGGTGACTGATGTCCCAAGATTAGAGGGTGAGCTATGGGAGGTCTATGGTGGTCAGTAGAGGTGACTGATGTCCCAACATGAGAGAGTGAGCTATGGGAGGTCTATGGCGGTCAGTAGCGGTGACTGATGTCCCAACATTAGAGGTGAGCTATGGGAGGTCTATGGTGGTCAGTGTAGTTGACTGATGTCCCAACATGAGAGGGTGAGTTATGGGAGGTCTATGGTGGTCAGTAGCGGTGACTGATGTCCCAACATTAGAGGGTGAGCTATGGGAGGTCCATGACGGTCAGTAGAGGTGACTGATGTCCCAACATTAGAGGGTGAGCTATGGGAGGTCTATGACGGTCAGTAGAGGTGACTGATGTCCCAACATTAGAGGGTGAGCTATGGGAGGTCTATGGCGGTCAGTAGCGGTGACTGATGTCCCAACATTAGAGGGTGAGCTATGGGAGGTCTATGGCGGTCAGTAGAGGTGACTGATTTCCCAACATTAGAGGGTGACCTATGAGAGGTTTATGGCGGTCAGTAGATGTTACTGCTGTAACACCATTAAAGGTATATGGTGGTCAGTATAGGTGACTGCTGTAACACCATTACAGGTATATGGTGGTCAGTAGAGGTGACTTACCTGTAGAGGTAAACTATCAGTAAAGAGTAAACACATATATGCCCCGTTGTAGGAAATATAGGATATCGTCCTGAACAAACGACCTATGTCATCTCGCGATATACAACCCTGTCCTAAAGCTATACAAGTCACCTGAATGTCATGTGGATCACCCCCCCCCCCCCCACCTCCCGCCCATTGTATGGGTACCAGACTTTGGCTCCATTTATATAGCTGATCTGCTTGGTTTTGCATCTGTTTGGTTGCTGTTTCGCATAAATCACATAAATCGTCGCGACTCCAGGTCAGGGTTGGCAGACGAGGGTACTTTACCGTTATTACGGCATTTAGCTGTAATGCTCATGAGAGAATGGGAAACAAACCGGCAATGAAAACCTTTACTGTTTTCAGAGGAGAAGTCAATATTTGCGCCCTGGAACATTAGGCAATCCATTCCGCATATTGTCCCCGTAATGGCCATCCCACTCAACTCGGCATAGTCTTTTTTATTGGTAGATCTATAATATAAACGACAGAACCACCGAATGGTGCCCGATGGCAGATTATGGCTTCACGGTGGCAGCCTATGACGTCACAGTGGCAGACGTGGCAGACCTCTCATGAGAGGCGGGGTGGTTGGGGGGGGGGGGGGGCGACACAGGGAATAGGTCTCATGGTATAGACCTACCATAACCCTATATGATAAATGCCCTGCTAGACTCCTGGATGTAACGAAGCCTTGTCACGAACAACATATTGTGGGTAGCGTCCACTGCTCACACAAACATACCGAATTAAATTAAATGCGTAGTAATGGACTTACCAGTGGAGGTGCCTTCCCCCAATAGTCATCATCAACGGCCGCTAGGATAGCAGATGACACTCCCACATAACTCGCCACTGGATGATACATATGGCTACGTAGGCTACTTATCTCATAGTATTAGTGTATAAAACGTATAAAAATTAAACAATACACTGCTTTCCAAACAGGAAGGACAAATATAATTCAAAGCCATAATTCCAAAAAAATTGTTGTATATATATACGTTCTTACACGTCCCTTCAATCGCAACTAAGATAAGACAAGTAAATTTTATTTAACGTCGGTACAAAGGGGTAAAAACGTAATTATCCATAATAGATACACATACTAGTTGAAAAGCTGACGAGGAATATGGAGCAAGCTGGACACGAGAAAGCAGCAAGCAGGGCGGGCTTGCATGTCGGCCGACTTGGTCTACATTGATGGGTTTGGTGGGGTTCCGCGATGAAGCCCCACTTTTTTCACCGCTCGGTCGGGGCGATTTACCGCCAAATATCGCTCTATGAAGGCACATTTTCAGAGCCCCCCCGCCCCCCGTCGCCGAGCGCAAGTTTTAAAATATCCGCTTTCAGTGTGTGAAACAAACTTCACGTTGTACAAACCGGTGGCTCTTTTAAGGTGACAAGTGCACCTTAAGGAGTTAAAGGTCACCCCCACCCCACTCGCCCTACACATACATATATAAAAAAAAATCAAGCCTTGCATTATGCATGTAAATAGTTGTGAATGGACAGACAAACTTATCTGTTGACTTTCTGTCACTTTGGACATTTCTTTACCAGAATCTATATTATGTTTTTGCGTCTTTGGAGGCTCGATTTCTTTCACAAAGCGCGCCATGTCTTCCCTCTGCGCGAGAGGATAATCGAGATATCACAAACTATGCGAATATGATGTCTGCACAGCGTACCCTTTCAGTATCATATGGCAGGGAAAACCCACAGAACACATTAGCTCACCTGACACTGAGAGTCTGGTTTATCATCTGTCTAACCGCTCATATATTAAGCTGCTATGATGGTCATAAAGCTGGTATGCGCATTAAAGTCAGGGGCTAGTAGTGATTCTAAGGACAGGTTTAACCGAAGTTTTGTGTGACACGAGTGAAGGCGAACAAACAACCACCGGAAGGTACGCAGCAGAGGCCGTTGATGCTAAAGCTCACGCACCGCATTTTTTAATAAAAATAAAAGATTGACATTGTAATGTAGAATTTGTAATGCGACAAAATAGTTACAAGACCGGCCGGTCCAGTGTCTCAGCATTAACACTCAACCCACCAGTCAAATACTCGACTCGTTCCGCCGGTCGAGCGTTAGTGTCGCAGATGGCCGCTCTATAGTATAAGTAGTATAGGGGTATCTTTTTCATCATGAATGTCCGCTCTCTCTCAGAGATCAAGGCACCCGCGGACCCCCCCCCCCCTCCCCCCCACAGACACCAGATTGGTACGAGAGTGTCCCCCTAGGAGCACGATATCCACTAAATAATCAACCCTAATTTGGAAATAGTAGCACACTCTAAATAGTGTAGGTTATCGATAAATAAAGGATATTTTTTTTTTATCGATATTTATGGGTAATCCTAACATATTTCAAAAGAATCAGCAAAAGGTGGTTTATATTATGATATGTGACTGCGCTCGCCAAAGTTATTTGCTCTCTCGAAGGCGCTCGATCGCGGTCGATCGTGCTCCGGTACGCAACCTTGGCTCTTTTGATCCTTGGGTTTCCCTACACGTATAAAATCTACGTAGAACGTTCGGGTTCGCGCCAAATATTTTACCCAAATTTGTTTGTTTACCTCGTATGTCATTTCTCCTTCTTGGTTGTAATTTGCCATTATAATATCGGTATATATTGCTGACTGGATTAAAGCCGTTTCCTTTACGCTGTTGCCAAAAAATATGTGTATTAGTGTGAGTGTCCTACATACTATATTATCGCCCATGTAAATACTCATGTATTTGCTGACAGAATTACTCATGTTACTGTTTATTCAAAGTTAGGCCTGACCTCTTCAGGCTATTGTAGCAAAAATGGTATCCCTACTGACCCGTAGTGTTCTGGGGCTAGCTTAAGTAACTGCATGAGGGGATTATAGTCTGCAGTTTCTCTGATCAGTGGATAATCTTGAATGTGAACAGCTGGTCAATTTGGCGCAAGTGCCCCCAGGCACAGGTGCCTCAATCGTGGGTCGGTAGGGCGGGAGGGGGGGGGGGGGCGGCCGACTCTGTGATCCAACATTTGTTCGCGAAAATATGACTGCAACAATCTAGTGTTGACACACTTTCTTGATGTCAGAAGATAGAACAAGGTATATAGAATACGTAAGCACTATTATTGTATGCGCCCACATTATAATAAAAGCTACAGTCGATTCCCTACTAACGTCGAAGGATTTTAACATTGTTACCGTTGTGCCCCTAGAGAAGCGGGCTTGCCTGGGGGCACTTGGGCCAACTGGTCAATATGAGCAATATGATCAGTTAATAAACAGTGTTAAGATAAATCATTTTAGATAAATGCATGTGAAGTAGCAATTGTTTACTTCACTCATCCAGACTTTAGAATCAGCCCGTGACCATGACACAGATTCATTGTGCATGATATAACTTCTAGATACATTAATTCATAGAGTTACTTTAATTGTTCCACCAAAGAGTAACTATTAATTAAGGTGTACGGATCTGTATGAATAAGCTGGTTTGCTATTCGTACGGCACCAGTCACTTGACCGCTAATCCACTCACATTATCTGCAGCCCCCTAACACGCTGGCCAATCAGGGCCTAGTCACATAACGATCAAGCCCCGCCTATCCCATCCAACCCGGCTGAATGAGCCCAAATAGATTAATTCCTCACATACCAAGAACACAACAGAATCTAAATAGAGCACTTGGCTCTATATAGATACAGAGATGATTTAATTCTTCACATAGACCAATAATACCGCTGACTATTCATACAACACTCGGCTCTATTTAGATAGAGATGATTTAATTCCTCATATACCAATAACACAGCAGACTATTCATACGGCACTCAGCTCTATATAGTTATAGAGATTATTTAATTCTTCACATAGACCAATAATAGGGAAAACTATTCATTCAGCACTTGACTCCCAATTCCTCACTACGAATAGTGCAGCAGGCTATTCATACGGCACTCTGCTCCGCGATAATCTGCATGTTATATTACCATGTGCTGTACGAATAGTCACAAGGCTTATTCATATGGACGTGTATGAATAGCCACTACGATAAATAAAGCAATCTGGGTGGTCGTGTAAAATATGTAGCCCATAGTTTGGTAAGTGTAGTAATTTTAGTCACAAATTCTGAACAAACTGAGTGATAACAGCTGTAATTTTTTGGGCCAAGAGACATAGATGCAGGTTCCAGTTTAACTATGATGCTAATCATAGTCAAATTCAGACTTTATGTAAATGGGGAGATGGATTGATATTTGAGAGAAACGAGAACTAGTATATCTGCCATTGTGTTGAATTTATCATTTGCTGTGCAATGTTTTGTAACAGTGTTCGCCCAAATGAATGATATGACTGCCCATTGTCTCATGCATATAAAACACCAATACAGTACACCAGTACAGTATACCAGCTCTTAAATGGAGAACCTACTTTACATCTCAAAAACATTGAATGACTACAACTGACTATTGATGTTCTAACATGTCCAATGGAGTAATGGAAAATATTTCTAATTGTGCACCCAAATAAAATTAATGGGTATTGTAATTTGATGGCACAATATCTTGGGATTCAGGTCTTAAAAGTCCCTTTGGGCTCAGGAGCTGGACTTTAAGCAAAGACAGTGTGGTAGCTAGCCCACTAAATTGTTCTGGCTACATTTCTACTGTGAGCTATTTTGCCCCCAAAAAAATTCAATTCAGATATTTAGGTGAAAATCTGTTGCAGTTATTGTATAATATAATGTGAATTTACATTTGTCAGTATGAAAGATATGACTACAAAGCTGAGATTCATTGAAGCCATTCCATGATTATATATAGTTATATATGTGATATATATTTGCAGTCTGATATGATCAGTTGCTGAGGAGAACAACAGTTTATGCACCTCAGCACCAGGACAGAATGGCTCGATCAAAAAGAAAGTCATCAGACAATGGGGATCATGCAGGTGCAGTAATTCTCAATAGTTTATGAATATGCATGATATTTATTCTTATTGGTTGCAAATTTCTAAAGAATTACTGTTATACATTTCCCTCATCTTGAACACAGATTTAGTTACCTGTATTAACCCTGGAGTAAACATACTGGTTTAGTTACCGGTAGTTTTAGTTTCCTGTAATATATTTACCCCTGTAATAAACAACTGGTACGACACTCAAGTAGCTAAACATATTCACTTCGTTTAGAAATATGGTTCCCTTATGAAATGCAGAAAAAAGAGTTAATAGACTTTTTATATGTGGACACATTATTTGTTTGATCCCCTTATTTATATATTGGTATGTATGATATATAATGGAATGGTGCGTTATTACGTTGGGACGTCAATTTGCAGTTAAAAAGAAGAAGCGCCAAGATGCAGAGAGCGCTTCCCTTATTGACACCTCAGTATTTGGCGAGCTTGTGACAGAAGCTGGAGTCGTGCTCAAAGCAGATGATAAGCCAAACGAAATACGTGCGTTGCCGAAGACTTCATTATTTGTGGCAATCGCTTGAACGCACAGTTATTGGGTGTAGACGTACATGTACTTAGTGTACATGATGAGCTTTCCACTGTGGTCATTCATATTAATATAACTATTACTGGTTAATTAGGTATTTTTGAAAATGCGTAGTTAAAAACAATGCAGACCCAAATTAATTCATAAACCATGTGTGATGTTAAAAAAACAAGATTGCTTGAATGCCGTGCTCTGGACAATGGTGCTCAGTTGTTAAAAAGACTGAGCTGCAGATCAACTTGTCATGGGTTCGCGCCCTGATGCCAGCATCTGGGGCTATATTTATGTGTAGCAGTGTTAATTCTTATGATGTACCGGTACTTAAACAATTCAATCTTCTTTGGTCCATGTGACCTAGATGTCATTTTATTAAAGAACTTTGCGCTTTTACTGTTTTATAGATAAAGATCAGGCCCTGTTTCAAAGGGCTTTGACACTGGCCCTGAAACGCCATCCTACATATCCACAGGTAAGCTAAATTATTTCTTGCATAGTTGACATAATACCCAATACCAGCGTATGTCTTTGCCCTTCAAAGTCAGAAATGTAATCGTTGATCCGTAGGATTTCTGCTACTTTAAATAAGTTCCAATACCAATGGTGATATCTGTATTTTGTTTCTTTGTTGCACTGGTTCCGCTTGACCGCCATGAAACCCCTCTCTGGCATTCGATACTTTTGATTTTTGCATCAAACTTTAACTTGAAATATTCTTTCAGTTTAAGGAAGACTTTGTGGAAGCCATGATGCTTCACATGGATAATATTGTCAGGTGACGAGTGCAGCTTTCTTTCGAGTCACTGTCGATATTGGTAATGAGGTTATTGCGATAACTAGGATGTGACATTGATTTTATTGAATGTATGTACAAATGTAGTCGTTCAAGATTGTAATATGTAAAAATTCTGTGTGAGAGATGCCAACGTGATTACAGAGTATGATACTATGTCTGTATCTCTATCGATAGGTTTCGAATGAGTCTCATGCCCTCCTTGACTCCAATAGACTGTGAAGCCAGGTGAGCTCTTCGGAGATGATTGGAATCAATTTATACTGCAATAAAGAACTACGAAAACTAGAATGTATGTATGGTGTTGCAATATTTCCATAGTTAATCCTTCCCCTCTGAGGAATGCAGCGTTTCTGTTTTTTGGCAGGTATCTAGAGGATAACTTAGTGTGCTAAGATTTACATCAACTTGCTTATCATTTGCGATCAAGTACATTTTACCGGTAATTTCTTTTCTAGAAGGGTGTTTCGCTTGATGTTCCAGGCCAGTGTGAGAAAAGATACATCCAGACGGATGAGTAAAGAAATCCTAGCGCCTTTATACTTTTTTTTTCACATTTTTGTTTGCATTCTATTTGGGGCTGTTATTTTATTGATCTAGTTCCTGTGGTGGAACACAAGATGCTTTGATGAGGATGCTGCTTGGCATTGATATGCTGCAGGTAACACAACCATTATGACATCCATAACAATATGAAAGCCGTATCTTTTTATGCCCCACTAAATTCATATGTTTGAAGTTAAGAAGCAGACGTCGAGACTAACATCTGTATCGATCAGTAGCAGTCGCATTTCATCAATATCAACAATGGCCAATATTTTTCAATGTAGCCATTTTTTCTGCTGCTTTACCTGAGTCCAATTTTATTCCCTTTCACTGAAGCCTCTCATTATGGAAAAATTATTGGAAAAGTTAGCCGAGCTCAGTGGGGAAGAAGAGTGAGTATAATTTCAATTCTTACCTGTCTCCGCTTTATGTAAAATTCTTCGGAAATTATTTAGTTTTCTTGAATATTGTATATTAATTATTATCGTATATATAATGCATTATATGTCAGTCACACTTAATCAAACGTTACATTGGGAGCATAACAAATGTGTTTTAATCACGAGAGTATGCACCTGATGCAGGTGAGTATGTTTTGTCATTCAATCAATGAATTTAACACTCATTTTCCTCTACATGCATGGTGATATTTTCCTCATGGTCGCAACGGCTACAATGCGGTATTGTGATGGAGACGGGCAACACACTTTCTCAAATGACTAGAAAAATTATATTTATGTTACACATATTATAACATGTCACTCGATTATAATTTGCTGATCTTTGTAGTCAATTAATGCTTTTGCTTACGCCGGTACCCCGTCATCTCCTTTGTTTGAACACCTGGTACAGAGTCATGTTTGATGGCAACGAAAAGGTTAACCTTCCAAAGCTGATTCTTAACCAATTCCGATGGCTGGATAAGATCACCAACAGCTCGGTAACGTTCCGTCTTTCTATTATTGTCATCATGTTTCATCCCTCATTTCAACATGTTGTCAAGCGTAATTGCAAATGACACCATTTTGTTAAGTGTGCTTATACATATGAAAACATATGAAAAGATAAAACATAGCTAAGATTGATATGAACCTAAATTTAATGCATTCTTTGCATATTCTATGTATATAATGTTGGATTATAATTAATCATATAAAGATAACCTATGGCCGGTATAAGCCTGTGTGTGCCCGAAGCTGGCCTAAGACATCAAATCACCGGTAATTCATGGATTTCTTTAGGATCTGCTGGTGAAAATGTTTGAGATCCTGCCGGTGACGAGCGAGGCTATTCAGCGCGAGATGATTGGTTGTATGCCAGAGGTCATGGAGGACGCGCAACACGCCGAAGTGGCAAGGAAATTGAGGTAGGGAGGGCGCTGGCGCTGATATATATTCCTATATTAGGGTGGCTCTATGGTAGTGACTGAATTTGATGGTAAAATACTGAATTTGATGGTGAAATACTGAATTCGATGGTCAAATACTCAATTTGATGGTCAAATATTCAATTTGATGGTCAAATACTCAATTTGATGGTCACATACTCAATTTGATGGTCAAATGCGGAATTTTTGATGGTCACATACTCAATTTGATGATCACATACGGAATTTGATGATCACATACGGAATTTGATGATCACATACGGAATTTGATGGTCAAATACTGACCTCTGATGGTAACAGACTGAATTTGACACCGGTGTGATTAGGAGCATCGATGACATCGGTTCGTCGAACCCATCCGATATATACTGCAGACGTTGTTTGCGTCTATGTTTAGGTAGAGGATGCCTTTGTTGTGTACTTCGTCATCAAATTGCAGACATTGTTCTGTGCCGTCTGTGTTCAGGAAGTTGATGACTTTATTACGCACTTCGTCATCACATTGCAGACGTTGCTATCGTTGTTTACCTTTTCTATTGAAAACAAGTAAGATAACCAAACAAAATTTGGAAGTTTTGTACATTTTTCAAGTAACCATATAATGATATCCCAATTTCTGTTGATGCACCAGCTTTTTGATCTGAAGCAGAGAAGATGAGCCATGTGTACATACGGTTTTTTTCATTGTCTTGTTTGTCGCAGTCCAACGCCCGGTGTTCCTGCACAATGTCGTCTTCCTGTTTCTCTGATGTTCTTACGACGTTGTCGTCATTGTCTAAGCATCAGAAAACCTATCATAGAATTAGTTAAATAACCGATGGGTAACTTGGATAAATTATAAGTTTATTGTTGTGACACTGTCGTTGGGTTATGGAAGAAGTCCTAATGGCCGCGCAATGTTCTTCTCTCAGAGATCTGCTGGAGGAGAACCGTTCATTAACCGTTCCAATCCTTGACGCCCTGTCGAACTTGAATTTAACAACTGACCTGTTGTCTGAAGTAAGTGGTGGTTGTTGTCACTTGTGGGTTGTAATTTAAACTTTAGCAATGCATGTAATTGCCAGTGGCATCGTAACGGTATCTTCAATTGTTCATAGAAGGTTTTTTTTTTCGCTCAATGAGTACCAACCACTTTATGGTGAATTAGACCATAATATGTTTTTGTTATAATATGCCGGTAACTGTAAAGAGATTACTGATGAGAGCCATTTATGTACTATAATCCTCAAATAACTGCAAAGCTGTTGGTTAACAACGAAGTCTTGACTTGGTACCCGTGACCCCCAGGTTCGAGGGACGCTGGTACAGACGCTGGATTCTGTTGAGCTAGAGGACATGCCAGTCATTGTCAAGTTCCTGCTGCAAACTGCCACCGCGGTGGATGCCCTGGAGGTGAACGCCGTCATCCAGTGATAAGGAAATTAAAGTTCGAAACAGAGCTGCGGATTACGGATGTTTTATGTGTAATTTTGGCCAAAAAATCACAAGAATTTTGACTTCCTGCACATTGTTCATGTATAAAACTGCTCGAAGGGAAACATCCCTCCGCTGTACCGGTGCTCCTTCCCTAAATCGACATATGATCTAACGTGAAATTCACTTGTCCCAACACCAATCTTCTCTCGCCGCTCTTAAAAATAATAATGAAACGTTGGTTATTCCATTTGGGGCCATGACATAAAATGGAATGAAATAAAATGAAATGGTGTTTAAGGCCACTTTTGTGCACACATGGCGTCTAAACTTGGCCAGGAACCTTCAATGAAATGAGATTGGAAATGAAAAACCCAAGTGCGAAGGCGCGAACCCATGACCTATTGATCTGCAGACCAGCTGGCTTGCCGATTGAGCCAGGGAGGCTCCTGTCGCTGCTCATATAATTGGTGTATTTGCTTGGAACTTATTTAATGTATTTCTGCGCCAGGTGATCACTGAGTTGAGGGGGCACCTCGACCTGCAGGCCATGCTGACACCGCAGAGCTCGTCCACACCGCATGGAAACAGCAAACATGGGTAACCAGAACCCATCGGCCAGATATGTACATGGGGGCAGAGATTAACTGAACTGTACTAGATAACATTTTGGGGTAAACCGGCGCTTTATGACATAAAAGGGTGAGTGGGGGGTGGGGGGGGAAGCTTTGGTTGCCTGCTGATGGTTTATATGAAATCTTTGATATTATACAGCGGAGGTCTATGCACGATTTCGGCGTTTTGCTACAGCTCTGAATGCCCTAACTGGAAATATATTGCGCAAATCGCGCAAGAACACAATAGTTTTCCTCCACTGCATCCTTTATTCGGTAGCTGTTGCGGGTTGTTGTTGGTTGGCCAGGTGGGAGGATGGGCGGAGGGGTGGGGGGGGGGGGGGGGTAGCACAAGGGGCGCCATCCCATATGTATTGATGCTAGGATTCTGCACTGTGAACACTCTGAACCGCCTCTGTTGCAGGTCCGTGGCGGACAGTGACTGTGAGATGCTGATTGTTTCCGCCATCCGATCGGCCATCAGATTCCAGCGGGTCATCGCAGAAAACTGGCTCAAGGTACCGAATTGCCTTCCCAATTTTTTTTATTTTTGCTTGACAGGTGACGTTGGTTGGTTGGTTATTCAGGACGCTTTAACAACTTTTGGTCATATCGCGTCAATGGGAGAAGCGAGGGAGAGTGGAGCCATGACCTGCAGCATATCAATGCCAAGCAGCATCCTCATTAAAGCATCTTGTGTTCCACCACAGGAACTAGATCAATAAAAAGACAGCCCCAAATAGAATGCAAACAAAAATGTGAAAAAAAAAAGTATAAAGGCGCTAGGATTTCTTCACTCATCCGTCTGGATGTATCTTTTCTCACACTGGCCTGGAACATCAGGGGGTAACCCCCTGCTTTTTACGAAGAAAGACATTGGGATCTTTATCCTGCGATCACACAGACATGGCCACAGCAGGGCTTGATCCACCGATCCACGTGCCGTTAGGCTCTCAGGACAGGTGTACTAGTCCGATATGTGTTGCTTCAGGTGCTGGAGGGCCTGAAGACGACCCGGGACCACAAGGTTGTGGACGTCTTCGTCCTCTTCATCCTCCACGCCAACAACTACAGACGCCCGATCGAGAGCCTCTGTCGGAACAAGATACGCGCCGGTCACCTGACCGAGGTCCTCCTCCAGGCGTCCTTCACCTCTCATGCCCACGTAGGTCAAAGGTTACAGTGACCGGTTGTCCCGTGTAGCCATATTACACCCTCAACTCTCTTGGCGAGTGGCAAAGACGGATGTCACTTTTTGATACCTATTGATAATGCCCATAGCGTGGGCCTCTGTAAGCCACTGTCGGTCATCTAGTATAAATCATGCGCCACGTGGCTCTGCACCAGTTTCCAATCACACAGTTTGGTTCCCAGTTCTTGGACTGCACATTCATCGACTATAAACGAACTTTCAGATAGGTCCATTTTGTTTAATCAGTCGTTAATGGACATCTCACCGCCGTGGTCGATAGCTAACATACTCCGCTGGAGACTGAACAGATTACGGATTTAATCCCATCCCCGTCCAAGCGCTTACTGGGCCCAATTTAACCTCACCATGCACACAAGTTACCGGTAGTACAAACCACCCACCCACCATTGTACGCATTACTTATGTCTTATTAACCGACCCTGTGGTTGGTACTGCTGCAGGCTCTGCGTGAGTTCTTCCCCTCGGTGCTCTCCCTGGGCGAGGTGCTGCTACGGTCCCCAGAGGCTCCCATCGTGTACGTAGGCTGTGCCTTATACAAACAGGCCTTCCTGGCATTCGACGCCTACTGCAGACAGGTAACCACCACTCCACAGCCACGGTAGCCACAATTACAATATGGAAAGTCCTACACTTCGTTTGTTATGTCATGTGGATGCATCGATCGACCGGGCTGATTGTACCATTGGTAAATACTATTGGACGTAATAATTCTAGGTGTTTCCAGATGTTTTGTTGTCATTTTTGCTCCAGTATGCATTTTTTCTGCCTTGACAGATAAATAATTACAAACCAATTAGCCCGTGTGCGCCTAGATGAAGGTAATAAATCTTTCCATCCAGCTATCTTTCTGCCTTCTGTATTGAAACTGAATTTGTGTCAAATACAATGTAGTCTCATTCTGGTGTCCTGTCATTTAAGGAGATCATTGGCAACCAGATGAGTCACGTGGGTAGCGGGCTGGAGGGGGAAGTGGACGCAGCGCTCGACATTCTCCTCGACCTAGTGCAGACCAACGTCCGCCTGATGGCGCCCTTCGCCATATTTATCAAGGTATGACTACGCGTCGTTATGTCAGAGTGTTCGATGTTATACGGCATTGATTGCAGGGTGCGCACAGGCTTGAAAAGTGCTTGAATTTTGACTGATGCCTGGAAAAGGTCATAAAACAGAAATGGGCCCTGAGGTCGATCCAATGTACTTGAAGTTGCTTGAAAATAGGGCAGTTACAATGAAAACTGCTTGAATTTTGACTGATGCCTGGAAAAGGTCATAAAAACAGAAATGGGCCTTGAGGTCGCTCCAATGTACTTGAATTTGCTTGAAAATAGGGCAGTTACAATAAAAAGTGCTTGATTTCAAACTGGACCGGGCACTGGCAAGGACCCAAGAAAAAAATCGAACAAAAGCTGGCTAAATTGAAGAAGTAGCAATTAATAAAAAGTAAAGTGATTAACTCCAATAAATGCTGTTGGTTGGTAATACAGTTTTGCAATTTGTATGCTTAAAATAGACCAGAGAATGTAAAAATTGAAAAGACCTTGAATTTTTCTAGTGCTTGCCTTAAAAAGGCTTGAATTTGATGGAACCTTGCCTGTATGAACCCTGTGATTGTCTCTCTATATGTGGGGCATGTTTCGTTAAAGCAAACTTCATTGCCCTGGGAGATTTATTGTCCCAGTTTAGCCTTCAATGGGATCAACCATAGCATAAAATATTGTAGGGCGTCCTGGATTATCTCGATAATCTGAGCATGAGGCAGATCCGGAAATTGTACACCATGCTGAGCATTCTGGGGTTCCAGAACGCGAGAGATGAAGGAGCGATCCAGGTCAGCGAGCACATCCTTGTTATATGTCTTATACAAAATATGTCATTTCTTATGTACCTGTGCTTTATATAATAATGTTAGAACTTAGTATTTGCCACCCTGTACCAATAATAATGTAAACTACTACTTTTTGCAGCTAATATCAAAAAAAAAACGGGACATTATATTAAAACTAAGTTGCTTTGTGTATCAGGCTATGCAATATAGAAAAGCGTTTCTCCTAAATCGTTGGGTGTATGTTCATAATGTTGTGTAATGTACTATGGGTCTGAGGCCATACGGCACAATAAACTGTTCTGTTCAAACAATATACACTCATATAACCAGTAGCCTTACAGAGTAGTATTATTAAGTGCCTCATCCGACATAGCTCCTGATCATTCCCATCGTCATTATAAGTTCCAGAGTCAGTGATACTCCGTTCGAACACAGAGAATGTTGGACATGAAGATGAAATGTGTGACTTTCATGTTGTCATTGCAGGATGAGTTACACATGTTGATCAGGAAGCAGCTGTCGAACAACGACCCTAAGTAAGTGCGGTGGGACATGGCCACCCTGCCCCGACTGTTGTAAGAAACAGGAATAATTACTCATGTACCCCGTGCGGCGTGTGACCGGACGTCACCATGGTGTCCGCACCGCGTGCGGCGTGTGACCGGACGTCACCATGGTGTCCGCACCGCGTGCGGCGTGTGACCGGACGTAACCATGGTGTGCACCGCGTGCGGCGTGTGACCGGACGTCACCATGGTGTGTGCACCGCGTGCGGCCTGTGACCGGCCGTCCCCATGATGTCCGGACCGCGTGCGGCGTGTGACCGGACGTCACCGTGGTGTCCGCGTCACGTGACCGTTGGTCTATATGGGTTTGATCATACTACTGTCGTCGTTTTATTCTGCACTTGTCGTTTCTTTGTGACAAACTCACATACAGGCATATTCTTAATTGTATATTTGTCTTACTGGCGGTTTCGTGTCACATGTCAGGGTCATTAGTCCATGTTAGGACGAACCATTGTTTCACCCATAGCTCACGTTTGACTCACGCCTGCCATTTACTATAATAATCCTTTTCGTGGGACCTCAGCATGGAAGATGAACCCATGTCGGTGTTCCATGTAAGATTGGACAATTGTCCTGTTCGACATCAATTCGACAGATACAAGACAGTAGTTAGGTTATCCAATCTTTTTGCTGACAAGGATCCATTGGTAGTTGACAGAGTAACTCTTGTATTGTCATCTCATTGTGTTGTTCACAAAGGTACAAGGCGGGCCGTTATTTTGTGTGTTGTATTTCGTTGATAGGTACAAGCGGATGGGTGTCCTTGGCGCTATCATGGTCATCAAGAGTTTGGCGCCTCTAAGGTAGGCACAAGGCTGTACACCTTTCATTATAGTCTGCGCGATTATAGTACCCCCAGGCAAGCACGCTTCTCTCACGGTGTTTCTTAGGAGAAAGCGGACTTGCTGGCGGCATTTGCGCCGGCCGCTCCTCATAGAGCGATATAGCCTTGTAATCGATGTTGGGAGCTCTTGTCAAGCCGACCAATCATAGCTTTCCATCCGGCTTCCTCAGATCCAGAGACGCCGAGGTGTCCCCGGCGCCGGACGCGGACGAGGGACGCCTCCCGGACGCCGCCTTCCGCCAGGTCGTCAGCCTCCTGGAGCTGGTCCAGGGCAGCGCCAAGAGGTCAGCCGAGGTCACCGCCCTCTTCAAGGACGAGATTGCCTCCGTGGTGGAGTCGGGGGAGCTGGCTCCAAAAGTCGAGGTGAAGAGTAGAAATTGGATGTTATGGACATAATTATAGTATGATAGTATTGAAAATTAGCACCTTTGAGTAAATAGTCAAGTTATCTTCTATGGATTATCACGACAGAGACAAACATAAGTGAGAGGTACAAATATGATTTGCATGTTCGTATTTATATACACTTTTGTATAATAGTTGAGTACATGAAGTGCTATCAGCCCTATTGTATTTTATACATTATTACGACGTTGACAACATATGTCATACTTAAATTTGTCGTATGTAAAATAATAGAACAATCACTCAATCGATGATATCCCAAGGATAAGCTGATATAGCCTGCGAATGACGAGCCTATAGAATAGAGCTATGGGTGAAAACATGTTAAAAGCATGTTTGTTGTGCACAATGTATGCAGTGCAAGATTGTCCAAGTAGGTCTGGCAAAGTCCAAATTGTTTCGTTCGTAGCAACAAAATATACGTTTGACTGATGGATGATAATTTAATACATTGATTAATTGACTAATGAATGACGTATCCTCTTGTTGCCGCGGTGTGACGTCAGTCGTGGATCATGGAGCACGTGACGAGTGACTTCCAGGATGACTATGTGGCTGACGTGGATCCGGACCAGAGAGAGGGGTCAGTCAAACAGGATTCGACGGGTCATACAGTCCCAGCAGTTGGCGATGCTCTTTGCGCTAAATCACATATATTTATGTATTTTGTAGTAGTTTGTGGAGCTATTCATACTGTTGAATGCTTCTATTATAGTACATGTATACATATTACTGTATAGGGTACCTTAGTATAGTTCAAGCAACGAACGAGGCCTTCTTCTGGGAAGAGCTGACGATTGCCAATTATCTTCGATTGACGTGCAAAGTTATGAACTATCCTGCCATACGAGGCCACAGGGCTAAATGCTGAAATGTGTTTCTCTAATATAGATCTAATGTCCACATGACCAGGACTGATGCTAGGTCGGGTCGATCGTAACAACATTCTTGTGGTCCCCGACTGCTTTATGCCTTTGATGCTGTAACACGATAGTGACGTCATACGTGTAATGGGTGGTGACACGCGATGACAAGCTGGTGACGTCATACATGTAGTGGGCGGTAACACGCTATGACAAGCTGGTGACGTCATACATGTAGTGGGCGGTAACACGCTATGACAAGCTGGTGACGTCATACATGTAGTGGGCGGTAACAGACGCTATGACAAGCTGGTGACGTCATACATGCAGTGGGCGGTAACACGCAATGACAAGCTGGTGACGTCATATATGTAATAGGCGGTAACACGCTATGACAAGCTGGTGACGTCATACATGTGGGCAGTAACAGACGCTATGACAAGCTGGTGACGTCATACATATAATGGGCGGTAACGAAAGCTATGACAAGCTGGTGACGTCATACATGTGGGCAGTCACAGACGCTATAACAAGCTGGTGACGTCATACATGTAATGGGCGGTAACGGACACTATGACAGGTTGGCGACGTAATACGTGTGGGCGGTAACAGACGCTATGACAAGCTGGTGACGTCTTACATGTAGTGGGTGGTAACAGCCGCTATGTATGACAACCTGGTGACGTCATAATGGGCGGTAACAGGCTATGACAATGTGGTGACGTCATACATGTAGTAAGCGGTAGCAGCCGTTATGACAAGCTGGTGACGTCATACATGTAGTGGGCGGTAACGAACGCTATGACAAGCTGGTGACGTCATTCATATAATGGGCGGTAACAACCGCTATGACAAGCTGGTGACGTCATACATGTAGTGGGCGATAACAACCGCTATGTATGACAACCTGGTGACGTCATAATGGGCCGTAACAGAGGCTATGACAAGCTGGTGACGTCACACATGTAACGAGCGATGTCCCTTTGCGTTAGGACGACGGTGCTATCCTGGGATATCCAGTACGGTCTGGACGAGGAGGGCGAGGGTTCCATCGCCATCAACCTCTTCCCTCTCCTAGCCGAGACCTACCAAAGCAGATCACTGAAGAACTTCACTCATGAAAGGTACTATTACCCCGTCCCTTTGTTGGGGTGGAATCACCTTGGTTCAATTTCAATAGCTATCTGACGGAACACTTAAAGGTATATTGTAAGTGTAGTGTTGAGTCATTGACTATCACATTCGCCAAACATTTGACCTTCATTAATGTGTCTTCCTGTTTTGTGTTTCAATTAATTGTATTTGCTGTTATGTTTGTTTCAGGAACGTGTGTTCGGTGTTGTGTCTGTCCTCAAGCTTCAGACTCCTTCAGATCTGTGAGTGCAGAGAGAACGAAGGCAGCTTAGAAAGTGTGGATGCTCTCCTAGGTGAGTGTAGACAGAACGATGACAGCTTAGAGAGTGGATGCTCGCCTACGTAAGTACAGACAGAACGAAGGCAGCTTAGAGAGTGGATGCTCGCCTAGGCGAGTGTAGACAGAACGATGACAGCTTAGATAGTTTGGATGCTCTCCTAGATGAGTGTAGACAGAACGATGACAGCTTAGATAGTTTGGATGCTCTTCTAGGTGAGTGCAGACTGAACGATGACAGCTTAGAGAGTGTGGATGCTCTCCTAGGTGAATGTAGACAGAACGATGACAGCTTAGAGAATGTGGATGCTCTCCTGGTTGAGTGCAGACAAAACGAAGGCAGGTTAGATAGTTTTTGTGTGTTTCTTTTTTTTCCATTTTTTTTCCATTTTTTTATCTCCTGCAGAATGGGATGTACAAAGTAAATCAACAAACTTAAGAGTAGAAGCAGTAAAAAACAGGTGTCGAACATTTTACATATATTATATAGTGTGAGCTTGTAAACACAATCTAACCCAAACTACACAACTGTATGAATTTTCTTCAGCTTGTAATTGGCTATATTGGAAGTATTGCTGTTCCTTTTTCAAGAGCAACGTGCTTTCTATAGCGAGAAACATATTGGAATATTGAGGGGAAAATACAGTTACATTTACAAAAATATAAATATTCCTTTGCTATTAGCAGAGCTAAGTCAATAATGCGGTCTTCACCTCCGAACAGTACTAATTTTACGTTACAAGTCAGACGTTTTTGAAACATGTTATCAATCCAGTCTAATACAAGTTCCCAGAAACCTTTAACCGCTTCACATTCAAAATATATATATAATACTGTGTCGATTTCTTCACAGCAAAGGTCACATAAATCGTTATCTCGTAATCCCCATGCGTATAATTTTTCATTCCTTGCCAAAATACGATGTAAAAGTCTATATTGGAACTTCTGAAGTTTCACATATCTGGTAGTACGGTACAACCTTGAAAAAGCACAATAAAATTCTTCTTCAGTTAAATTACCCTTTAAATCGGCTTTCCATCCTTTGAAAGGTGTACTTGGTTTTGTGGCAATCGTTTCAATCAGGCCGTTGTAGACAAATTTACACGTTTTTGCGTTATCTAATTAAAGAGCGACTAGTGATGGTTCTTCGTTTGTTTTCAGAACGGCTTTCCATCGAGGTGGTAAACTTGCTATGATGCCATAATAATGCAGCACATTCTGTTTTAAGTTAAATTTGTTACAGAGAGATTCATGAGTCATAAGCCTACCCTCCGTGGTGAACAGATCTTTAACATATACGATTCCTGCTGTAATCCACGATTCGTAACATAATACTTGTTTGCCAGCTCTTATATGAGAATTGAACCAAATTATTTCCTCTCCCGGATTTTTAATTTCGGTGTGCTCGCGGAAATGAAATTGACACCACGCTAATATAACTTGTCTCACAAAAACCAACTTAATTGATCTATAAAACGGTAGGGAAATTAAATTTTTTTCCGATAAATTACACTGCCAAAAAGTAACAGCTAATGCACCAAAATAATGGTGAACAAATACACCACAAGAGTCTATATCATTAAAACGCTTCACCCATGTTGTCTTTAAAGGTTTGTCCTTCGTCTCGATGTTTGGTGCCACCGACATTCTTACTATTATATAATACATTTCGCTTTATTTTATCTGGCTTTCCATCCCATATATACTTAAATAGTTCTAATTGGATCTTAGTGACAACGGATCGTTCTGGCGTGGGTAATACGGACATGAGGTACACCAGCTGTGACACCGCGAACGTTTGTACAATAATCACTATTCCAAACAGTGTTAACCTTCAACCTCTCCACACTTTTAAAATAGAAGCAATTTTCTTATAAATACATTCGTAATTTTCTCGTCTAGTGCGGTTTATATCAGTATATACTTTGACACCGAGGGTCGTCACATTACTGGTAACCCATTGTATATTGATTTGGTGTGGTAGAGAAATGAGGTTAGAAGTCCCTATTGGTAAGATAACTGTCTTATAACTGTCAGGTTAGATAGTTTTGATGCTCTGCTAGATGAGTGTATACAGAACGATGACAGCTTAGATAGTTTGGATGCTCTCTTAGGTGAGTGCAGACAGAACGATGACAGCTTAGATAGTGTGGATGCTCTCCTAGGTGAGTGTAGACAGAACGATGACAGCTTAGATAGTGTGGATGCTCTCCTACCAAGAATCAATAAATATATGTGTATTGGTCAAAAATGATCAGCTCTAAATCGATAGCTTTTGTTTCTTGGCATATATTTGGCAACGCGAGCTAGCTAGAATAATTTTTTACACTTTGAACTTTGTGGCGTCCCCCTACATGTTCTTAACTATTTAGATTACATAATTATGTGTTATTATTGTTATATTTTAAACTCACCCATGTTTGATCCATAGGGTGTCCTCTCTACATGCCCAAGCTGGAGTTGATGGACAAGTTGGAGTCGCTTTCTACGAGGGAGAGAGAACTCATGTGTGAGGCTCTCTTTCTCGCCATCAACTGGTTCAGAGAGGTAACTTATATGTGCCAATAATGAATAACTTGAAGAGTTATCAGGTACTATTATATTGGTAATATGTGCGGTGATGTGCATGATGTGCCAGCCTCTGATTTCGCCATATGTGCATCCATTGGCAGATGTCTCAAACCAATGATATTTGGATGCGTTCTGCTTTCAAGTTTTAAATCCTGTTGCCATATAGATACTCCTCTCGCCGCTTTCAGGTTCTGAATGCCTTTGCCGGACAAGATGACATTGAGATGAAAGCTAAGGTGATCCGGAGAATTCAGCACATTATTACACTTCAGTCGATTCTGGAGCGATGCTTAGCGGGTGAGTGACGCCATGTTGGTTCACGCTCTTAGCGGGTGAGTGACGCCATGTTGGTTCATGCTCTTAGCGGGTGAGTGACGCCATGTTGGTTCATGCTCTTAGCGGGTGAGTGACTTATGGTGGTTCATGCTGTTAGCGGGTGAGTGACGCCATGTTGGTTCATGCTCTTAGCGGGTGAGTGACGCCATGTTGGTTCATGCTCTTAGCGGGTGAGTGACGCCATGTTGGTTCATGCTCTTAGCGGGTGAGTGACTTATGGTGGTTCATGCTGTTAGCGGGTGAGTGACGCCATGTTGGTTCATGCTCTTAGCGGGTGAGTGACGCCATGTTGGTTCATGCTCTTAGCGGGTGAGCGACGCCATGTTGGTGCATGCTCTTAGCGGGTGAGTGACGCCATGTGTTGGTTCACGCTCTTAGCGGGTGAGTGACGCCATGTGTTGGTTCATGCTCTTAGGTGGTGAGTGACGCCATGTTGGTTCATCCTCTTAGGGGGTGAGTGACGCCATGTTGGTTCATGCTCTTAGCGGGTGAGTGACTTATGGTGGTTCATGCTGTTAGCGGGTGAGTGACGCCATGTTGGTTCATGCTCTTAGCGGGTGAGTGACGCCATGTTGGTTCATGCTCTTAGCGGGTGAGTGACGCCATGTTGGTTCATGCTCTTAGCGGGTGAGTGACTTATGGTGGTTCATGCTGTTAGCGGGTGAGTGACGCCATGTTGGTTCATGCTCTTAGCGGGTGAGTGACGCCATGTTGGTTCATGCTCTTAGCGGGTGAGTGACGCCATGTTGGTTCATGCTCTTAGCGGGTGAGTGACGCCATGTTGGTTCATGCTCTTAGCGGGTGAGTGACGCCATGTTGGTTCATGCTCTTAGCGGGTGAGTGACGCCATGTTGGTGCATGCTCTTAGCGGGTGAGTGACTTATGGTGGTTCATGCTGTTAGCGGGTGAATGACGCCATGTTGGTTCATGCTCTTAGCGGGTGAGTGACGCCATGTTGGTTCATGCTCTTAGCGGGTGAGTGACGCCATGTGTTGGTTCATGCTCTTAGCGGGTGAGTGACGCCATGTTGGTTCATGCTCTTAGCGGGTGAGTGACTTATGGTGGTTCATGCTGTTAGCGGGTGAGTGACGCCATGTTGGTTCATGCTCTTAGCGGGTGAGTGACTTATGGTGGTTCATGCTGTTAGCGGGTGAGTGACTTATGGTGGTTCATGCTGTTAGCGGGTGAGTGACGCCATGTGTTGGTTCATGCTCTTAGCCGGTGAGTGACGCCATGTTGGTTCATGCTCTTAGCGGGTGAGCGACGCCATGTTGGTGCATGCTCTTAGCGGGTGAGTGACGCCATGTGTTGGTTCACGCTCTTAGCGGGTGAGTGACGCCATGTGTTGGTTCATGCTCTTAGGTGGTGAGTGACGCCATGTTGGTTCATGCTCTTAGGGGGTGAGTGACGCCATGTTGGTTCATGCTCTTAGCGGGTGGGTGACGCCATGTTGGTTCATGCTCTTAGGGGGTGAGTGACGCCATGTTGGTTCATGCTCTTAGCGTGTGAGTGACGCGATATGTTGGTTCATGCTCTTAGGGGGTGAGTGACGCCATGTTGGTTCATGCTCTTAGCGGGTGAGTGACGCCATTTTGGTTCATGCTCTTAGGGGGTGAGTGACGCCATGTTGGTTCATGCTCTTAGCGGGTGAGTGACGCCATGTTGGTTCACGTTCTTAGCGGGTGAGTGACGCCATGTTGGTTCACGCTCTTAGCGGGTGAGCGACGCCATGTTGGTTCACGTTCTTAGCGGGTGAGTGACGCCATGTTGGTTCATACTCTTAGGGGGTGAGTGACGCCATGTTGGTTCATCCTCTTAGGGGTTAGTGACGCCATGTTGGTTCATGCCTTAGCAGGTGAATGACGCCATGTTGGTTAACGCTCTTAGCGGGTGAGTGACGCCATGTTGGTTCACGCTCTTAGCGGGTGAATGACGCCATGCTGGTTCACGCTCTTAGCGGGTGAGTGACGCCATGTGTTGGTTTACGCTCTTAGCGGGTGAGTGACGCCATGTTGGTTCACGCTCTTAGCGGGTGGGTGACGCCATGTTGGTTCACGCTCTTAGCGGGTGAGCGACGCCATTTTGGTTCACGCTCTTAGCGGGTGAGTGACGCCATGTTGGTTCACGCTCTTAGCGGGTGGGTGACGCCATGTTGGTTCACGCTCTTAGCGGGTGAATGACGCCATGTGTTGGTTCATGCTCTTAGCGGGTGAGTGACGCCATGTTGGTTCATGCTCTTAGCGGGTGAGTGACGCCATGTTGGTTCATGCTCTTAGCGGGTGAGTGACGCCATGTTGGTTCACGCTCTTAGCGGGTGGGTGACGCCATGTTGGTTCACCCTCTTAGCGGGTGAGTGACGCCATGTTGGTTCACGCTCTTAGCGGGTGAATGACGCCATGTTGGTTAACGCTCTTAGCGGGTGAGTGACGCCATGTGTTGGTTCATGCTCTTAGCCGGTGAGTGACGCCATGTTGGTTCATGCTCTTAGCGGGTGAGCGACGCCATGTTGGTTCATGCTCATAGCGGGTGAGTGACGCCATGTTGGTTCACGCTCTTAGCGGGTGAGTGACGCCATGTTCGTTCATGCTCTTAGGGGGTGAGTGACGCCATGTTGGTTCATGCTCTTAGCGGGTGAGTGACACCATGTGTTGGTTCATGCTCTTAGGGGGTGAGTGACGCCATGTTGGTTCATGCTCTTAGCGGATGAGTGGCGCCATTTTGGTTCATGCTCTTAGGGGGTAAGTGACGCCATGTTGGTTCACGTTCTTAGCGGGTGAGTGACGCCATGTAGGTTCATGCTCTTAGCGGGTGAGTGACGCCATGTTGGTTCACGCCCTTAGCGGGTGAGCGACGCCATGTTGGTTCACGTTCTTAGCGGGTGAGTGACGTTATGTTGGTTCATGCTCTTAGGGGGTGAGTGACGCCATGTTGGTTCATGCTCTTAGGGGTTAGTGACGCCATGTTGGTTCATGCCTTAGCAGGTGAATGACGCCATGTTGGTTCACGCTCTTAGCGGGTGAGTGACGCCATGTTGGTTCACGCTCTTAGCGGGTGAGTGACGCCATGTTGGTTCATGCTCTTAGCGGGTGAGTGACGCCATGTTGGTTCACGCTCTTAGCGGGTGGGTGACGCCATTCAGACACTGGTCTCACTCTTCTCGTGGTCAGTGGGCCAGTGTAGCCCTCACTCCTGCTGCAGACACTGGTCTCGCCCTTCTCGTGGTCAGTGGGCCAGTGTAGCCCTCACTCCTGCTGCAGACCCTGGTCTCGCTCTTCTCGTGGTCAGTGGGCCAGTGTAGCCTTCACTCCTGCTGCAGACCCTGGTCTCGCTCTTCTCGTGGTCAGTAAGTGACGCCATGTTGGTTCACGCCCTTAGCGGGTGAGCGACGCCATGTTGGTTCACGTTCTTAGCGGGTGAGTGACGTTATGTTGGTTCACGTTCTTAGCGGGTGAGTGACGCTATGTTGGTTCATGCTCTTAGGGGGTGAGTGACGCCATGTTGGTTCATGCTCTTAGGGGTTAGTGACGCCATGTTGGTTCATGCCTTAGCAGGTGAATGACGCCATGTTGGTTCACGCCCTTAGCGGGTGAGTGACGCCATGTTGGTTCACGCTCTTAGCGGGTGAGTGACGCCATGTTGGTTCACGCTCTTAGCGGGTGAGTGACGCCATGTTGGTTCACGCTCTTAGCGGGTGGGTGACGCCATGTTGGTTCACGCTCTTAGCGGGTGAATGACGCCATGTTGGTTCACGCTCTTAGCGGGTGAGTGACGCCATGTTGGTTCACGCTCTTAGCGGGTGAGTGACGCCATGTTGGTTCATGCTCTTAGCGGGTGAGTGACGCCATGTTGGTTCATGCTCTTTACGGGTGAGTGACGCCATGTTGGTTCACGCTCTTAGCGGGTGAGTGACGCCATGTTGGTTCACGCTCTTAGCGGGTGAGTGACGCCATGTTGGTTCATGCTCTTAGCGGGTGAGTGACGCCATGTGTTGGTTCATGCTCTTAGCGGGTGAGTGACGCCATGTTGGTTCATGCTCTTAGCGTGTGAGTGACGCCATGTTGGTTCATGCTCTTAGCGGGTGAGTGACGCCATGTTGGTTCACGCTCTTAGTGGGTGAGTGACGCCATGTTGGTTCACGCTCTTAGGGGGTGAGTGACGCCATGTTGGTTCATGCTCTTAGCTGGTGAGTGACGCCATGTTGGTTCATGCTCTTAGCGGGTGAGTGACGCCATGTTGGTTCACGCTCTTAGGGGATGAGTGACGCCATGTTGGTTTACGCTCTTAGCGGGTGAGTGACGCCATGTTGGTTCACGCTCTTAGCGGGTGAGTGACGCCATGTTGGTTCACGCTCTTAGCGGGTGAGTGACGCCATGTTGGTTCATGCTCTTAGCGGGTGAGTGACGCCATGTTGGTTCACGCTCTTAGCGGGTGAGTGACGCCATGTTGGTTCATGCTCTTAGCGGGTGAGTGACGCCATGTTGGTTCACGCTCTTAGCGGGTGAGTGACGCCATGTTGGTTTACGCTCTTAGCGGGTGAGTGACGCCATGTTGGTTCACGCTCTTAGCGGGTGAGTGACGCCATGTTGGTTCACGCTCTTAGCGGGTGAGTGACGCCATGTTGGTTCACGCTCTTAGGGGGTGAGTGACGCCATGTTGGTTCACGCTCTTAGCGGATGAGTGACGCCATGTTGGTTCATGCTCTTAGCGGGTGAGTGACGCCATGTTGGTTCACGCTCTTAGCGGGTGAGTGACGCCATGTTGGTTCATGCTCTTAGCGGGTGAGTGACGCCATGTGTTGGTTCATGCTCTTGGCAGGTGAGTGACGCCATGTTGGTTCATGCTCTTAGCGGGTGAGTGACGCCATGGGTCGGTTCATGCTCTTAGCGGGTGAGTGACGCCATGTTGGTTCATGCTCTTAGCGGGTGAGTGACGCCATGTTGGTTCACGCTCTTAGGGGGTGAGTGACGCCATATTGGTTCATGCTCTTAGCGGGTGAGTGACGCCATGTTGGTTCACGCTCTTAGCGGGTGAGTGACGCCATGTTGGTTCATGCTCTTAGCGGGTGAGTGACGCCATGTTGGTTCACGCTCTTAGCGGGTGAGTGACGCTATGTTGGGTCACGCTCTTAGCGGGTGAGTGACGCCATGTTGGTTCATGCTCTTAGCGGGTGAGTGAGGCCATGTTGGTTCTCGCTCTTAGCGGGTGGGTGACGCCATTTTGGTTCACACTCTTAGCGGGTGACTGACGCCATGTTGGTTCACGCTCTTAGCGGGTGAGCGACACCATGTTGGTTCATGCTCTTAGCGGGGGAGCGACACCATGTTGGTTTATGCTCTTAGCGGGTGAGCGACGCCATGTTAAAGGGAGCGGGGTGCGGGGTGGTGGGGGGGGGCGATAATGAACTTCAAAAGTCTTGACGAAAATTGATTTCTGTGTTATCTTTAAGCTTGTAGGTCACTAACTATAACATGAGCGTGACGTGTAGATGAACAAAAAGCTGTACAAGGTTAACCTGCTGATATCCTTATCACGTCTACACCATTTAGTTAGTCTGATGCCATGCTTATTAATTTTATACCCCATTCATTCATCGGCTATATATATATCTAAGACAGGCAAAGCGAATTATAAGGACGGAAATACGACGATTTCACACTAGAAGAAAAGAGCATTATTGAGATGTCTCTGGAGACGCTAATGATTCCCCTTTTGCAGTGGCCGCGACCTACGTGCCGCCGCCAGCTAACCTTGACCTTGACGCCACCAGGCTACCCACCGCGCCGAGTGTTGCTCCAGCGACAGGCAACAAGAGGGGCAGAAAACCTGGCGGAAAAGGGTACTTCTCATCCAGCTGTCATTTACGGTTGACTTTTAGCGTTGCTAAGTTGGAACATTCTTGTAAATTATTATTTGCTCAGTTCAATGTTTCGATATTGAGGTTTGTTTTGGGTGCTTGCCCTGATAATGTTCGTCATGTACATTATCATAAACGGTATACTTGTATCTTTACTTTGGATAATCTTAACAAACTGTACATGAAAAATCAATGCGTTTATACATTGCAACTTGATGAATGCTGTTATTTATTCCCCCAAAACGGTCACGTGACAGGAAGAAGAAGGCCCAGGCGGAGGACCCCGATCAGACCGGAGATGTCACATTGCTGGACAAGGTATGACGTCACCGCGTTACCCGGCTGTCTTGTTACCCAAATTGTCACAAGAGAAACTCCTAATGTGACAGAAGGCCCAATGCGGAGGACCCCGATCAGACCGAAGGCCAAGTCGGCGGCGCGACCCGCTACTGTCGAGCGTGGTCTGCTAAGCAAGCCTGAGCGACGGAAGGGTGGTTCGAGCCCCATTTGTGCAAATGTCTGTTTATTCATGATAAAACTCTTTCCATATCTGTCTTTAGTAAAGAGTAGCGAGTTAATCCTGGAGACATGGCTACTCTCCACTTTGACCCTTTCCATTGTCGCGATATGACCTACACAGGTTAAAGCGTCCTATATTAAACCAAAATTTAATTTGAGAATACTGATGTTAATGTTCCCACAAAAAGGTTATCACCCGATAGTGCTGTGCGGTAATGTGCGGACGTCACTTCCAACGAGTGATTACTGCAAAGGCTGGACTAAGATTTTAGCTATGATGCCGTCGTTATCATGGTTTAATTTCACATAACTGCTGCCGACTGATAAAAGTCTCTATTGTCATGATTTAATTTACCGATTGTTTGGGTTTCTCGCCCCTCTAGACGAACACACAAACTGATACACAGGCTGACACCGGGGACGGCACTGGGCAAGCTGGAAAGGCCACAGTTAGCCTCCTCTCGTACCGACCGTACTTCCGGTAAAGAAGGAGTCTCACTTATACAATACAGGTTTCTGTACTTATACAGGTTTCTTATACGACTCACTGTTGTCACAACCTCGTGAATGCTCTCGGCCGGTTTCAGTGGTCCACGTGGTGAGATTGCGTCATCGCAATATCGGATTGTAGCCAGTGACGTCACCCTCTGACACCAATTACCTTTTCGTGGCGTGACTGGGGTCAGAGGGCTCTAACGTTCACGTGTTAAATAAACGTTTTGAAGTATTATGTCCAAGAGGATACTCACTCGTACTCCTCATTAATGGATCGTATGATAATACTCCTCTTCCCTTCTGTTCGACAGAGAGCTGGACCTACAGGGCCTCTCCATCCTGAGTACTGGGCTTATCACAGAGGCGGCGCTGGACACCAACATGAATACTAAGGTATGGCAGTCTATGGACGTCTTAATAATTGACAAAACTAATTTGTCTTTGACTTATCTTTCTTTAAACTTCATACAGCAAATGTCTTCTTTTATAAGGACGCTATATCGATAAATAATTAATTTTCCTTGTATGAAATGGTTGCCTTATTCCACCTCACTTCATTTTAAAAGGCGAGTTGTCCGTATTTTATGTATATCATAAAGACACCAATATGTTAGCAACCGATTCTAAACTGTTCTTTATGTGTATATTGCTTTAAATATTATCCATACAGCATAAAAACTTTAAAACGCAATTAAACATGGTATGTCAGCTTTCGGTTTTAGCCATCTGCGTTCGCGGCTCCCAGTCAATGTTTTCCTCCGTCCAATATATCTTTTACCTGAATCCCCTATATTTCAAGTATATTCATTTTGTCCCTCCACCCAGTGTCGCTTTCTTGTTAAACCTCTGTTTCCGTATATCCCGCTATGTTAACCTCCTATATTCCAGGCTACCACACAGCTGTCTCTACAGCCTCCAGAGCTTCGGTTCCTCTTGGAGGACCTGGTACTGAAAATGGATCACGGGTTAATCGCGTCGGCATCCAAGAGAAGGTCATTCCTCAAGGTGAGAGACGCTGTGTCCGTAGCTACGATGTACAACACAAGGAGACAATGATGGTGCGTGGGGAGTGACATATCAGGGGTGGTCCCGAGATTTGTGCGTGAACATCAGAAACATTATGTGGCATTTAGATGTACTCGTTTGCCTTATATGATCGTTGGTGGCGCATACTTATAATGCATAGTTATAGAGTTATACAGTTATAGAGTCGGGCCCCTGTCCTTAAACTTCACAAAAATTCACTGAGCATTTTTTTGCCCTAGTTCAGACTCTCGTCAGACTTCAGTTACATCCTCAAAGGCTGCTTGAAATATCGTAACGCTAAAGTCATATTACACCTAAAATGATTCTGCAGTATTGATATTGTTCCATATAAAATAATTCTTCTTACCTCTTGAAATATGGATATCGCTGCTTCCTTGCAGAGCAAGGTTGACAAGAACAGCGGATTCTCTCGCTTGGACCAGCTGACCGCTGCCCAGGTGGCGCAGCGATGTGTGGATCTCCTGCCTGCCCTCTGTGCGCACCTGGAGAGCACCTGCGCATTCTTTCAGGTGCGTACGGCGTCACAATCCACAATCCCCGAATATTCGCCATTTGTATAGTGCCCTTTTTCTTTTACTGTATCATTATATACTATATATTTGTAATTTAGGGAGTAGCATGCATGCTAACGGATTCAAACCACACGATTTCTTTATTGCCATTGATTTAGATCACTTACTCCAAGCCATTTAATTTTAATCCGAAATATACTAATCTGTTATGAACTATTCCGAGCTGAAAACAATTGTCATAAACCCGCCCCGAAGCTCCAACATGTGTGTGTGTTGTTTACAGGCGCTGATTGCCGCTAACGACGGTGTGCTGGACGGACCGGGCTCTGACACGGAGGAGGCCGCCCAGATGGCCACGTGCTTCCAGCTCCTGCTGCAGACCCTGGTCTCGCTCTTCTCATGGTCAGTGGGCCAGTGTAGCCTTCACTCCTGCTGCAGACACTGGTCTCGCTCTTCTCGTGGTCAGTGGGCCAGTGTAGCCGTCACTCCTGCTGCAGACACTGGTCTCGCTCTTCTTATGGTCAGTGGGCCAGTGTAGCCTTCACTCCTGCTGCAGACACTGGTCTCACTCTTCTCGTGGTCAGTGGGCCAGTGTAGCCTTCACTCCTGCTGCAGACACTGGTCTCGCCCTTCTCGTGGTCAGTGGGCCAGTGTAGCCCTCACTCCTGCTGCAGACCCTGGTCTCGCTCTTCTCGTGGTCAGTGGGCCAGTGTAGCCTTCACTCCTGCTGCAGACCCTGGTCTCGCTCTTCTCGTGGTCAGTGGGCCAGTGTAGCCTTCACTCCTGCTGCAGACCCTGGTCTCGCTCTTCTCGTGGTCAGTGGGCCAGTGTAGCCTTCACTCCTGCTGCAGACACTGGTCTCGCTCTTCTCGTGGTCGGTGGGCCAGTGTAGCCTTCACTCCTGCTGCAGACCCTGGTCTCGCTCTTCTCGTGGTCAGTGGACCAGTGTAGCCTTCACTCCTGCTGCAGACCCTGGTCTCGCTCTTCTCGTGGTCAGTGGGCCAGTGTAGCCTTCACTCCTGCTGCAGACCCTGGTCTCGCTCTTCTCGTGGTCAGTGGGCCAATGTAGCCTTCACTCCTGCTGCAGACACTGGTCTCGCTCTTCTCGTGGTCAGTGGGCCAGTGTAGCCCTCACTCCTGCTGCAGACACTGGTCTCGCTCTTCTCATGGTCAGTGGGCCAGTGTAGCCCTCACTCCTGCTGCAGACCCTGGTCTCGCTCTTCTCGTGGTCAGTGGGCCAGTGTAGCCTTCACTCCTGCTGCAGACCCTGGTCTCGCTCTTCTCGTGGTCAGTGGGCCAGTGTATCCCTCACTCCTGCTGCAGACCCTGGTCTCGCTCTTCTCGTGGTCAGTGGGCCAGTGTAGCCTTCACTCCTGCTGCAGACCCTGGTCTCGCTCTTCTCGTGGTCAGTGGGCCAGTGTAGCCTTCACTCCTGCTGCAGACACTGGTCTCGCTCTTCTCGTGGTCAGTGGGCCAGTGTAGCCTTCACTCCTGCTGCAGACACTGGTCTCGCTCTCCTCGTGGTCAGTGGGCCAGTGTAGCCTTCACTCCTGCTACAGACCCTGGTCTCGCTCTTCTCGTGGTCAGTGGGCCAGTGTAGCCTTCACTCCTGCTGCAGACCCTGGTCTCGCTCTTCTCGTGGTCAGTGGGCCAGTGTAGCCTTCACTCCTGCTGCAGACCCTGGTCTCGCTCTTCTCGTGGTCAGTGGGCCAGTGTATCCCTCACTCCTGCCGCAGACACTGGTCTCGCTCTTCTCGTGGTCAGTGGGCCAGTGTAGCCTTCACTCCTGCTGCAGACCCTGGTCTCGCTCTTCTCGTGGTCAGTGGGCCAGTGTAGCCTTCACTCCTGCTGCAGACCCTGGTCTCGCTCTTCTCATGGTCAGTGGGCCAGTGTAGCCCTCACTCCTGCTGCAGACACTGGTCTCGCTCTTCTCGTGGTCAGTGGGCCAGTGTAGCCCTCACTCCTGCTGCAGACACTGGTCTCGCTTTTCTCATGGTCAGTGGGCCAGTGTAGCCCTCACTCCTGCTGCAGACACTGGTCTCGCTCTTCTCGTGGTCAGTGGGCCAGTGTAGCCCTCACTCCTGCTGCAGACACTGGTCTCGCTCTTCTCATGGTCAGTGGGCCAGTGTAGCCTTCACTCCTGCTGCAGACACTGGTCTCGCTCTTCTCATGGTCAGTGGGCCAGTGTAGCCCTCACTCCTGCTGCAGACACTGGTCTCGCTCTTCTCGTGGTCAGTGGGCCAGTGTAGCCCTCACTCCTGCTGCAGACACTGGTCTCGCTCTTCTCATGGTCAGTGGGCCAGTGTAGCCCTCACTCTTGCTGCAGACACTGGTCTCGCTCTTCTCGTGGTCAGTGGGCCAGTGTATCCCTCACTCCTGCCGCAGACACTGGTCTCGCTCTTCTCATGGTCAGTGGGCCAGTGTAGCCTTCACTCCTGCTGCAGACACTGGTCTCGCTCTTCTCGTGGTCAGTGGGCCAGTGTAGCCTTCACTCCTGCTGCAGACACTGGTCTCGCTCTTCTCGTGGTCAGTGGGCCAGTGTAGCCTTCACTCCTGCTGCAGACCCTGGTCTCCCTCTTCTCGTGGTCAGTGGGCCAGTGTAGCCATCACTCCTGCTGCAGACCCTGGTCTCGCTCTCCTCGTGGTCAGTGGGCCAGTGTAGCCCTCACTCCTGCTGCAGACACTGGTCTCGCTCTTCTCGTGGTCAGTGGGCCAGTGTAGCCATCACTCCTGCTGCAGACCCTGGTCTCGCTCTTCTCGTGGTCAGTGGGCCAGTGTAGCCTTCACTCCTGCTGCAGACCCTGGTCTCGCTCTTCTCGTGGTCAGTGGGCCAGTGTAGCCTTCACTCCTGCTGCAGACACTGGTCTCGCTCTCCTCGTGGTCAGTGGGCCAGTGTAGCCTTCACTCCTGCTACAGACCCTGGTCTCGCTCTTCTCGTGGTCAGTGGGCCAGTGTAGCCTTCACTCCTGCTGCAGACCCTGGTCTCGCTCTTCTCGTGGTCAGTGGGCCAGTGTAGCCTTCACTCCTGCTGCAGACCCTGGTCTCGCTCTTCTCGTGGTCAGTGGGCCAGTGTATCCCTCACTCCTGCCGCAGACACTGGTCTCGCTCTTCTCGTGGTCAGTGGGCCAGTGTAGCCTTCACTCCTGCTGCAGACCCTGGTCTCGCTCTTCTCGTGGTCAGTGGGCCAGTGTAGCCTTCACTCCTGCTGCAGACCCTGGTCTCGCTCTTCTCATGGTCAGTGGGCCAGTGTAGCCCTCACTCCTGCTGCAGACACTGGTCTCGCTCTTCTCGTGGTCAGTGGGCCAGTGTAGCCCTCACTCCTGCTGCAGACACTGGTCTCGCTTTTCTCATGGTCAGTGGGCCAGTGTAGCCCTCACTCCTGCTGCAGACACTGGTCTCGCTCTTCTCGTGGTCAGTGGGCCAGTGTAGCCCTCACTCCTGCTGCAGACACTGGTCTCGCTCTTCTCATGGTCAGTGGGCCAGTGTAGCCTTCACTCCTGTTGCAGACACTGGTCTCGCTCTTCTCATGGTCAGTGGGCCAGTGTAGCCCTCACTCCTGCTGCAGACACTGGTCTCGCTCTTCTCGTGGTCAGTGGGCCAGTGTAGCCCTCACTCCTGCTGCAGACACTGGTCTCGCTCTTCTCATGGTCAGTGGGCCAGTGTAGCCCTCACTCTTGCTGCAGACACTGGTCTCGCTCTTCTCGTGGTCAGTGGGCCAGTGTATCCCTCACTCCTGCCGCAGACACTGGTCTCGCTCTTCTCATGGTCAGTGGGCCAGTGTAGCCTTCACTCCTGCTGCAGACACTGGTCTCGCTCTTCTCGTGGTCAGTGGGCCAGTGTAGCCTTCACTCCTGCTGCAGACACTGGTCTCGCTCTTCTCGTGGTCAGTGGGCCAGTGTAGCCTTCACTCCTGCTGCAGACCCTGGTCTCGCTCTTCTCGTGGTCAGTGGGCCAGTGTAGCCTTCACTCCTGCTGCAGACCCTGGTCTCGCTCTTCTCGTGGTCAGTGGGCCAGTGTATCCCTCACTCCTGCCGCAGACACTGGTCTCGCTCTTCTCGTGGTCAGTGGGCCAGTGTAGCCTTCACTCCTGCTGCAGACCCTGGTCTCGCTCTTCTCGTGGTCAGTGGGCCAGTGTAGCCTTCACTCCTGCTGCAGACCCTGGTCTCGCTCTTCTCATGGTCAGTGGGCCAGTGTAGCCCTCACTCCTGCTGCAGACACTGGTCTCGCTCTTCTCGTGGTCAGTGGGCCAGTGTAGCCCTCACTCCTGCTGCAGACACTGGTCTCGCTTTTCTCATGGTCAGTTGGCCAGTGTAGCCCTCACTCCTGCTGCAGACACTGGTCTCGCTCTTCTCGTGGTCAGTGGGCCAGTGTAGCCCTCACTCCTGCTGCAGACACTGGTCTCGCTCTTCTCATGGTCAGTGGGCCAGTGTAGCCTTCACTCCTGCTGCAGACACTGGTCTCGCTCTTCTCATGGTCAGTGGGCCAGTGTAGCCCTCACTCCTGCTGCAGACACTGGTCTCGCTCTTCTCGTGGTCAGTGGGCCAGTGTAGCCCTCACTCCTGCTGCAGACACTGGTCTCGCTCTTCTCATGGTCAGTGGGCCAGTGTAGCCCTCACTCTTGCTGCAGACACTGGTCTCGCTCTTCTCGTGGTCAGTGGGCCAGTGTATCCCTCACTCCTGCCGCAGACACTGGTCTCGCTCTTCTCATGGTCAGTGGGCCAGTGTAGCCTTCACTCCTGCTGCAGACACTGGTCTCGCTCTTCTCGTGGTCAGTGGGCCAGTGTAGCCTTCACTCCTGCTGCAGACACTGGTCTCGCTCTTCTCGTGGTCAGTGGGCCAGTGTAGCCTTCACTCCTGCTGCAGACCCTGGTCTCGCTCTTCTCGTGGTCAGTGGGCCAGTGTAGCCATCACTCCTGCTGCAGACCCTGGTCTCGCTCTCCTCGTGGTCAGTGGGCCAGTGTAGCCCTCACTCCTGCTGCAGACACTGGTCTCGCTCTTCTCGTGGTCAGTGGGCCAGTGTAGCCATCACTCCTGCTGCAGACCCTGGTCTCGCTCTTCTCGTGGTCAGTGGGCCAGTGTAGCCTTCACTCCTGCTGCAGACCCTGGTCTCGCTCTTCTCGTGGTCAGTGGGCCAGTGTAGCCTTCACTCCTGCTGCAGACACTGGTCTCGCTCTCCTCGTGGTCAGTGGGCCAGTGTAGCCTTCACTCCTGCTACAGACCCTGGTCTCGCTCTTCTCGTGGTCAGTGGGCCAGTGTAGCCCTCACTCCTGCTGCAGACACTGGTCTCGCTCTTCTCGTGGTCAGTGGGCCAGTGTATCCCTCACTCTTGCCGCAGACACTGGTCTCGCTCTTCTCGTGGTCAGTGGGCCAGTGTAGCCTTCACTCCTGCTGCAGACCCTGGTCTCGCTCTTCTCGTGGTCAGTGGGCCAGTGTATCCCTCACTCCTGCCGCAGACACTGGTCTCGCTCTTCTCGTGGTCAGTGGGCCAGTGTAGCCTTCACTCCTGCTGCAGACCCTGGTCTCGCTCTTCTCGTGGTCAGTGGGCCAGTGTAGCCCTCACTCCTGCTGCAGACACTGGTTTCGCTCTTCTCGTGGTCAGTGGGCCAGTGTAGCCATCACTCCTGCTGCAGACACTGGTCTCGCTCTTCTCGTGGTCAGTGGGCCAGTGTATCCCTCACTCCTGCTGCAGACACTGGTCTCGCTCTTCTCGTGGTCAGTGGGCCAGTGTAGCCTTCACTCCTGCTGCAGACACTGGTCTCACTCTTCTCGTGGTCAGTGGGCCAGTGTAGCCTTGACTCCTGCTGCAGACACTGGTCTCGCTCTCCTCGTGGTCAGTGGGCCAGTGTAGCCCTCACTCCTGCTGCAGACACTGGTCTCGCTCTTCTCGTGGTCAGTGGGCCAGTGTAGCCCTCACTCCTGCTGCAGACACTGGTCTCGCTCTTCTCGTGGTCAGTGGGCCAGTGTATCCCTCACTCCTGCCGCAGACACTGGTCTCGCTCTTCTCGTGGTCAGTGGGCCAGTGTAGCCTTCACTCCTGCTGCAGACCCTGGTCTCGCTCTTCTCGTGGTCAGTGGGCCAGTGTATCCCTCACTCCTGCCGCAGACACTGGTCTCGCTCTTCTCGTGGTCAGTGGGCCAGTGTAGCCTTCACTCCTGCTGCAGACCCTGGTCTCGCTCTTCTCGTGGTCAGTGGGCCAGTGTAGCCCTCACTCCTGCTGCAGACACTGGTCTCGCTCTTCTCGTGGTCAGTGGGCCAGTGTAGCCTTCACTCCTGCTGCAGACACTGGTCTCACTCTTCTCGTGGTCAGTGGGCCAGTGTAGCCTTCACTCCTGCCGCAGACACTGGTCTCGCTCTTCTCGTGGTCAGTGGGCCAGTGTATCCCTCACTCCTGCCGCAGACACTGGTCTCGCTCTTCTCGTGGTCAGTGGGCCAGTGTAGCCTTCACTCCTGCTGCAGACACTGGTCTCGCTCTTCTCGTGGTCAGTGGGCCAGTGTAGCCTTGACTCCTGCTGCAGACACTGGTCTCGCTCTCCTCGTGGTCAGTGGGCCAGTGTAGCCCTCACTCCTGCTGCAGACACTGGTCTCGCTCTTCTCGTGGTCAGTGGGCCAGTGTAGCCTTCACTCCTGCTGCAGACCCTGGTCTCGCTCTCCTCGTGGTCAGTGGGCCAGTGTAGCCTTCACTCCTGCTGCAGACCCTGGTCTCGCTCTTCTCGTGGTCAGTGGGCCAGGAGTTGCCCTCATGCGCACGAACGTGGCCTAAAACATTAACCCTTCGTTTCACTTCTCCTCGTAACAGACATTTACACAGAATTATCCCCTGTGGTAAAAAATATGTTGAAGACTCTCACACCCTGCCGTGAAAATGAGGTTGTAGGTGTCATCCCGGTTAGATGCCTTATAATGGCGCATTTTAGTTTTATTGATCACCGCGTTGGCATAAGTCTTGTGTCGAGAAGAAAGTTGTAAGGTATATGATTAATAAATGCCGGAAATCTGTGCGGTCGGAATGCGCGCATCGCTGGAGCTAATTATAATTAAGTGACTGTACATTAATAATATGTCTCTTTATCTTTCAGGAATGGCTTTGTCATGTCCGAGAACCGGGCTTTGTTCAGAAAGGCCCTGACTGTGACAGCTACCCGAGTAAACACAACAGCCCAGTCCCAGGTCGGAGTGAAGGAACTGCTCAGGTGAGTCACCAAGGAGACCCGAGTAAACCTAACAGCCCAGTCCCAGGTCGAAGTGAAAACTGCTCAGGTGAGTCACCAAGGAGACCCGAGTAAACACAACAGCCCAGTCCCAGGTCGGAGTGAAGGAACTGCTCAGGTGAGTCACCAAGGAGACCCGAGTGAACACAACAGCCCAGTCCCAGGTCGGAGTGAAGGAACTGCTCAGGGGAGTCACCAAGGAGACCCGAGTAAACACAACAGCCCAGTCCCAGGTCGGAGCGAAGGAACTGCTCAGGTGAGTCACCAAGGAGACCCGAGTGAACACAACAGCCCAGTCCCAGGTCGGAGTGAAGGAACTGCAGGTGAGTCACCAAGGCGACACGAGTTAACACAACAGCTCAGTCACAGGTAGCGTTGACCTTATATTATTATGGCGAAAAACCGTATAAAATATCCTATAATATAGTTCATGGGTGTGCTTCCTCATCGTTGCAGACAGACGTTTGACTATTGCGAGAACTTCTCGAGCACCGTGGCTGACGTGACCTCAGCAGTGACCTTGAGCAAGCTACTGGTGTCGCTGGCTGACCTTGCCGACCCGGACGCTTTCAGCGCTCGCATCGGTTGGTAGACTGAAACATATGGCGCTTAAGTAGTGCGGTAATGAGTTCTATTTCAAGATCTTTGATTTTGTCTTACTGTCTAACAGACGGAATCCAGAGTGCAATGTATAAACTACACTCTTCTCCCAGGTGGCGCTGCGTTGGGCTTCATCAAGCGCGAATGGATGGCGCCAGGGGGACAGAAGCCGAAAGGGGCCAAATACAACGAACAACTGCAGGTCTTACTCAAGTGAGAGAATCCTTCTTGTTATGGAATGAATACATGAATTAATTTTAAACAATGAGTAAATTAACGAAATTAATTGATTAACTAGTCAAGAAAGTACTGTGTGAGTTTGAGCGGATGTTAGGGGTGTCGCATAAGTGGTGTAAAGACTTTTTCACAGCCCGTGTTTTAAAAACCTCAAAATATAGATTTCTCGGAAGGGGACATTTTGCCATAAATTTGATGTATGGTCCAATTCGCTGTCAATGCAGGTGGGGTTATAATGGGCCCTGTATGGAGTGAACTTCTATTGTGTTCAGCGAATGCGGGGAATAATAGTCGAGAACAGCACGGGCCTCCCTTGTACTTTCTCAGGAATACAACTTTTGGTAGTTGTGCCATCATGCTGGTGCCGTGATTGACCCGTCTTGGTTCACCTCTCGTCGCTATCTGGGTAAACCAAAGAGGTACATTTTAAACCCAATGCATTTACCTGGTACACACAAGTTTTGTGATACGTATTTCTCGTGTTCCGAATGACCAGGATTGTTTTCCGGTACACCGATGACCCCATAAGCCTCCTGGAGAGCCTGGCATCCGTCGGGATTCCCGAGCTTCTGGATGCGGAGAAGGACGGATCCTCCACGACATACCCCACTCTCACCAGGTGGCAGTTACAGGATCAGTGGATATTAATGGCTTGATGGTTACCCCTCCACTTCACCCAATGTCTCCCTCTTCTGCACGCGTATCATTTCTTTAGGGTAGAGATCCGATGTTGTTATTCCACATTAGTAGACCGTGACCCCCCGGGGACATGGCTTCACTCAGTCACTCCACCCTAGAACCTTCCAACGTTACCTGTTATGACTTAAGTTGTTTAAATCACCCTTACACTACTACCAACCCGCGTAGGACCAGAAAGACATGTACTTGTTATAGAACGGGGGGCTGATGTAAGTCTGTCCAGTGATGCCTGTTTGAGGTCAATCTCGGACTAAATTATTATGTTTAACAACGCGCTGCGGTCTTGATGAAACGTTTTATTACAATGAACTGTTAATATTTTTTGTTATTCATAGAAACTCTTTCTCCATGTACTACCGAGTGATGTTGGCTGAGTTGGTGGGTGTGGCGAAGTCCCTGTCGCCCGGCAAGCCTTCGGACGCCACTGAGGTAAGCTGCAAGTATTAGTAAGCCAGATATGGGATGGGGATTTGTGCGCTTCCAGTATGTTAGTAAGTCAGATATGGGAGGGCGAATTGTGTGCTAAGATGCAAACCAACATGACCAAATAGATCTACTTGAAGGTAATGTTTTATTGGCAATTTTGATATTAAAATATAAATGTTTAAATACCAAGATGAAATATCACAAAGTAGGCGGATGCTCGTATTTGGGTGCCAGTGCCGGGTCACAGCTTTGATTGTTATTTTAGTTCCAGCCCCTCTTTAATTGTCGAACGCACGGCCCATCATTGGAAGTTGTAGGAAATACAAAAACTGTTACCTTGTGTGATCTGTGGAAGCCATTGTCATCATTGACTGTCTATTATTGTTAAACGTATATGTCTTATCCTTGTGTTATTACCTATCGCTTGTTGTTTGCATAACCGATCTAACTACCGAGAGTAGATTAAATATGGATATTATTTCAATTACAGGTGAAAATGAAGAAATTGGTGCGATGGAATTTGACTGTCCGCATCTTTCATATCATGGTCAATCTTATTAAGGTAAGTTAAAAGTGGCCAGGAATAAACAGATGGTCTATATCTATATACGACATAGTAGTAATGGTTTTGAACATTTTCACCAAGGATGCAACTAAAATATTTTGTTGAGCGAAAGTAGCGTTACATATGCATTTGAGTGCTTAGTTGTGCAAGACGTCTTGATCTTTTCAGTTACCGACATTATATAGAGAGTCTGTAGCCCTTGTTATGTCAGTGTAGGACGGCTAAAAGAAGAACCCTGTTCGATATTTGGCAATTCTGTAGTCCTGGAACTAGGACTACACAGTATATTGATTTATTCAGATCAGAGTATCTAAATACGTTCATGTGTTCATGTTTCTTTAATTGTTTGCTGATCGTATTTATTTAATTTGCAGGCATTTGATTCAAGGACGAACATTATTGCAATAATGAAGGTAAAGTATGTGATTTCCTATTCTATGTTTTCCGTCTGTTACTCTGTTATGTTGCATGGCTGGCGGCTTAACAGAAACTTAAATTACGTATGCAGCAAAGCACAACTTATCTCTGACATCTCTATATCTATATTAGTTTGTCTATCAGTTTAACTTCTGATTGTAATCCTATGCGGGGGCCGGTGAGGGTGGAGACGGTAACGGTAAAGGTCTAAAGTTACCGGTTCTTCCCATGTTGCACCACATGTTTTAGACTTGCTATGTCAATGACGTGGCTTTCTGTGTATTGCAGTACGGGCGGCAGGTGGTGGAGACCTTCCTCCGCCAAGGAATGCCCATGTTGGACCACATGTTTTAGACTTGCTATGTCAGTGACGTGGCTCTCTGTGTGTTGCAGTACGGGCGGCAGGTGGTGGAGACCTTCCTCCGCCAAGGAATGCCCATGTTGGACCACATGTTTTAGACTTGCTATGTCAGTGACGTGGCTCTGTGTGTTGCAGTACGGGCGACAGGTGGTGGAGACCTTCCTCCGCCAGGGAATGCCCATGTTGGACTACATCTTTTAGACTTGCTATGTCAGTCATGTGGCTTTCTGTGTGTTGCAGTACGGGCGGCAGGTGGTGGAGACCTTCCTCCGCCAGGGAATTCCCATGTTAGACTACATGTTTTAGACTTGCTATGTCAGTCACGTGGCTTTCTGTGGGTTGCAGTACGGGCGGCAGGTGGTGGAGACCTTCCGCCGCCAGGGAATTCCCATGTTAGACTACATGTTTTAGACTTGCTATGTCAGTCACGTGGCTTTCTGTGTGTTGCAGTACGGGCGGCAGGTGGTGGAGACCTTCCTCCGCCAGGGAATGCCCATGTTGGACCACATGTTTTAGACTTGCTATGTCAGTCACGTGGCTTTCTGTGTGTTGCAGTACGGGCGGCAGGTGGTGGAGACCTTCCTCCGCCAGGGAATGCCCATGTTGGACCACATGTTTTAGACTTGCTATGTCAGTCACGTGGCTTTCTGTGTGTTGCAGTACGGGCGGCAGGTGGTGGAGACATTTCTCCGCCAGGGAATGCCCATGTTGGACCACATGTTTTAGACTTGCTATGTCAGTCCCGTGGCTTTCTGTGTGTTGCAGTACGGGCGGCAGGTGGTGGAGACCTTCCTCCGCCAGGGAATGCCCATGTTGGACCACATGTTTTAGACTTGCTATGTCAGTCACGTGGCTTTCTGTGTGTTGCAGTACGGGCGGCAGGTGGTGGAGACATTTCTCCGCCAGGGAATGCCCATGTTGGACCACATGTTTTAGACTTGCTATGTCAGTCCCGTGGCTTTCTGTGTGTTGCAGTACGGGCGGCAGGTGGTGGAGACCTTCCTCCGCCAGGGAATGCCCATGTTGGACCACATGTTTTAGATTTGCTATGTCAGTCACGTGGCTTTCTGTGTGTTGCAGTACGGGCGGCAGGTGGTGGAGACCTTCCTCCGCCAGGGAATGCCCATGTTGGACCACATGTTCAGGGCCCACAAGGAGGATGTCCAGAGCCTGCTGAAGAATCTACAGCTGAGCACGCGAGCCTTGCAGCACATGTGTGGCCACTCCAAGGTAATCTACAGCTGAGCACGCGAGTCTTGCAGCACATGTGTGGCCACTCCAAGGTAATCTACAGCTGAGCACGCGGGCCTTGCAGCACAAGTGTGGCCACTCCAAGGTAATCTACAGCTGAGCACGCGGGCCTTGCAGCACAAGTGTGGCCACTCCAAGGTAATCTACAGCTGAGCACGCGGGCCTTGCAGCACATGTGTGGCCACTCCAAGGTAATCTACAGCTGAGCACGCGGGCCTTGCAGCACAAGTGTGGCCACTCCAAGGTAATCTACAGCTGAGCACGCGGGCCTTGCAGCACATGTGTGGCGACTCCAAGGTAATCTACAGCTGAGCACGCGGGCCTTGCAGCACAAGTGTGGCCACTCCAAGGTAATCTACAGCTGAGTACGCGGGCCTTGCAGCACATGTGTGGCCACTCCAAGGTAATCTACAGCTGAGCACGCGGGCCTTGCAGCACATGTGTGGCCACTCCAAGGTAATCTACAGCTGATCACGCGGGCCTTGCAGCACATGTGTGGCCACTCCAATGTAATCTACAGCTGAGCACGCGGGCCTTGCAGCACATGTGTGGCCACTCCAAGGTAATCTACAGCTGAGCACGCGAGCCTTGCAGCACATGTGTGGCCACTCCAAGGTAATCTACAGCTGAGCACGCGGGCCTTGCAGCATATGTGTGGCCACTCCAAGGTAATCTACAGCTGAGCACGCGGGCCTTGCAGCACATGTGTGGCCACTCCAAGGTAATCTACAGCTGAGTACGCGGGCCTTGCAGCACATGTGTGGCCACTCCAAGGTAATCTACAGCTGAGCACGCGGGCCTTGCAGCACAAGTGTGGCCACTCCAAGGTAATCTACAGCTGAGCACGCGGGCCTTGCAGCACATGTGTGGCCACTCCAAGGTAATCTACAGCTGATCACGCGGGCCTTGCAGCACATGTGTGGCCACTCCAAGGTAATCTACAGCTGAGCACGCGGGCCTTGCAGCACATGTGTGGCCACTCCAAGGTAATCTACAGCTGAGCACGCGAGCCTTGCAGCACATGTGTGGCCACTCCAAGGTAATCTACAGCTGAGCACGCGGGCCTTGCAGCACATGTGTGGCCACTCCAAGGTAATCTACAGCTGAGTACGCGGGCCTTGCAGCACATGTGTGGCCACTCCAAGGTAATCTACAGCTGATCACGCGGGCCTTGCAGCACATGTGTGGCCACTCCAAGGTAATCTATAGCTGAGCACGCGAGCCTTGCAGCACATGTGTGGCCACTCCAAGGCAATCTATAGCTGAGCACGCGAGCCTTGCAGCACATGTGTGGCCACTCCAAGATAACGTCAGCGCTGGGCGCCAGGCAACCTGCGGGATTACGTCTCAATCGTGGTGAATGACGGTTTTAAGGTAAACATTGGGTTCCATGAGATCATTGTGCGTCAACGGCGGGTGTGTATCTTCTGTGAAAACGCGTATTGTAAACGTAGACGTATTGTCACTGAAGACGAATACCACTTTATCCTAAAATGCCCACTCTAAAGCAAAACTATCTCCCATTTTTTGTAATTCGTAACCCGTCAAGACAGAATGTTATTGCCTTGTCTAAATGCAAAACCACAGTAATATATAACTTGGCCCGTACGTGTACCATGCATTTCGTCGACGCGAGTGTTATATAAAGTGTTAAATTGTGGTTATCTCCTCTAACATTTGATCCGCAGTTTCAGTGACGTGATCATTCTCAATGATCACTGTCTCAATCGCGGTAAATAGCAGCAGTAAGATAACCTGGGGCAATCAGTCATGTCGCGAAACCCTTCATACCTGCCATGTTATTTTTAATATGTCGATGTATTGGTTTCAGATCGTGAAGGACGTGACCTTGACCAACCAGGTGCCGCTTGTGAAGAAAGTGCTTGAGATGTTTGTGTACAGGGTCAAGGCCATGCTGACCGTTAACCAGTGTCTCGAGGCCTTCTGGCTTGGGAACCTCAAGAATCGCGACATTCAGGTCAGTAAGGTCAACACTACTGCACTCACAGGGTCAACAGTGTCACGAGGTCAACAGTGTTGCAGGGTCAACAGTGTCACGGGGTCAACAGTGTCACGGGGTCAAGTGTCACGGGGTCAACAGTGTCACCACTACTGACGGATCAACACTGACGAGGTCAACACTGATGGGGTCAACAGTGTGACGGGGTCAACATTAACGGGATCAACAGTGTCACGGGGTCAACAGTCACCGGGTCAACAGTGTCACCGGGTCAACAGTGTCACGGGGTCAACAGTGTCACGGGATCAATAGTGTCACGGGGTCAACACTACTGGCGAGTCAACACTGATGGGGTCAATAGTGTGACGGGGTCAACATTAACGGGGTTAATAGTATGACGGGGTCAACACTAACGGGGTCAAAACTGACGGGGTCAACATTTACGGGGTCGCTGTTTCGTATTACGGTCGTTTTTACTTAATGAAACGCCATTTCCATATATCTATATAAAATCGTTTATATATTAATATATATTGATTATGGTGTATAATACTAATATATAATGAATATTGTGTAAAATACTAATATATAATGAATATTGTGTATAATACTAGTCAATATATAGCTCTTACACGATTATTAAAGTCAAAGTCATAAATGCCGTAGACTCACGTTTCGGCCCATATTTTCCGCGAATTTTGCGCGATCGCTCTAAAAATCACTGACCTGACAAAGCAACCCTGTGCAATTTTAATGATACCAAACTTACGTGCGTACTGCGAGGTTATCCTTTTTTAAGACACAAACAATATTTCTCCGTGCGGACACTCCATTGGCACGAAGCGCAGTTTCGTAAACATACTAAAGCACACGTCATGAAATGACGTAGTTGCCATGGCGCCGAACGTGCTCTGAGCTATATTTGCACCAGCCACGCGCGCCATGGCAACAGCCTTTCATTGTCTGTGATTTAGTCTATTTGTCACAAAGTGTCTGCTGCCAATGGAGTGTCAGCATGGAGAAATATTGTTTGTGTCTTAAAAAAGGATAAGCTCAGAGTACACACGTAAGTTTGGTATCATTAAAATTGCACAGGGTTGCTTTGTCAGGTCAGTGATTTTTAGAGCGATCGCGCCAAATTCGCGGAAAATATGGGCCGAAACGTGAGTCTACGGCATTTATGACTCTGACTTTAATAGTCGTTCAGTGGGTAACAAGAGAAACCGCGTGTTTAGCTAAGATTATCAAATGTCTAATTTCTTCATTACCAGCAGTCAATTTAAATGTAAATGTTGAATACGTATCTCGATGGCCGTAGGGGGGTGAGATTCAGTCTCAGTCGACGCGCGCCGAGTCGACAGATGGCGACAGTGATGACGATGACGCTGTGCCAGATGACGACAACGACAGCGACGTGGTAAGTAAACAAACACTAAGGGACATGCATGGGTTAAAACGAGCTATTGGTGCAGAATGTCGGTTTGAACGAAGATGTTATTTGATTAGCTCTTGTATAATGATATGTGGTCCAGATTCAGAGAAATCTTCGTGTGTCTAGGCCCTCGAAAATCAGACGCCGATTGCTGATATGTGAATTGGGAATGTCTCCTAGTTCTTGAGGGTTTTTTATGAAGTACGCAGATGAATGGTGCAGATTGTCTATATATGTATGCATAGAAATTTGGTTCTGGTTTCAACTGGGCCAAATATCATTGAGACCTGACATAGACTGTTAAGTATGATATTTTATTGATGACACCCTTTCAGGAAGTTGACAATGTTGTTGAGAGCAGCGGGAATTCCGACGATGAAGGTGGCTCTTACAGCGACACCTACTGATGGGGACAGCCACGAGAGTGTCCACCCCGATGACGTCACAAATAGCCCCACGCGCCGTTGTCACTCTCTCAAACATACCTGTCCTATTATCAGTACACAACATCATAAGTCTCATATACGAGTAGTTTCCTACCTACCTGACACGTTTTCTTAAGACCACTGAAAGCTTACAGTGTGTATAATGAATGGACTAGTTCAGCACGGCTGTGTTCCTAGAACTGCAGTGAGTTCGGTCGCATGTGACAGGGAGCCGTGTATAATGTCAACATAGGTCTAACCCTGCGACTAACCCGTAAAGGGTTTAGGGAGTTGTTTTTGTTGCTGAAAACCTCAATTGATGCATGTTAGTCAATATGATTGCCTTTTTAAAAATAAAACGAAAATAATGTTTAAACAAATCTCGGACTTCAGCGTCTTTTGTCACGAGGCCATTGTCCCTCCTCGTTCCGTTGCCCTTGATTGCGACTTGCTGACTTGCTATAGATTCACTGCTTAGCCGTCTTCAAGAGCCCCCACCCGAGTGGCCCGGTGGTTGTCGAGTGAGCTCTGTCAGGCCAGCTAGAGTGCCTCACTCTGCGAATGTGTATGTTCGCGTAGGTCATGTCATACGAAAAAGAATTGGGGTGTGGGCGGGTAACCACCGGGAAATGGCTTCCATCTTGATACGTTTTAACAATTTTACAATTACAGTTAACTGGTAATTTTCAGTGACGCAAAGTCCTCACATTGTGTAGTACCTCGTGTGGTAAAGACCACTTATTTTTTTATAAGATATAACAGTTGGGAAATTTATTCGTCCAATACAATGTAAAGGCCTAGATACAAATGCAGAAGGGAATACTGTTTCTAGATATTTTCGCACCTACCGATTTAATTTCTGGCAGCGAGGGAAGTGACGTCAAAGTGAGGCCATGCTCCCAGGAATAAACCTGCCAGACCTCACTTTTGCTAATTTGATGAACTCGTCTATAGTGATATCGTGGAATAAAAACTAAACTCCCATTAAAACAAATTCTTATTTGTTTATCTTCCTCATACAAAGTTAACACTGAGCTAAAAAAAATGTGGCACCTAAATTGGGACCCAAACATGATGGCGCGCCTCCGGCTGATATAGGCCTACATGTCGCAGCTAATCAGCTATGGTTAATAAATATTGTAATTGTTTACACACAAAATCTGCTATCGCTGATATGGATGCTGACGCGGCTAATCAGCTATGGCTGATATACATGATGGCACGGCTAATCGGCTATGGCTGATATACATGGTGGCATGGCTAATCTGCTATGGGCTGATATACATAGTGGCGCGGCTAATCGGCCATGGCTGATAAACATGGTGGCATGGCTAATCCGCTGTGGCTGATATACATGGTGGCGTGGCTAATCGGCTATGGCTGATAAACATGATTGCGCGGCTAATCCGCTATGGCTGATATACATGGTGGCGTGGCTAATCCGCTATGGCTGATATACATGGTGGTGCAGCTAATCTGCTATGGCTGATATACATGATGGCGCGGCTAATCGGCCATGGCTGATAAACATGGTGGCGCAGCTAATCCGCTGTGGCTGATATACATGGTGGCGCGGCTAATCGGCTATGGCTGATATACATGGTGGCGTGGCTAATCTGCTATGGCTGATATACATGGTGGTGCAGCTAATCTGCTATGGCTGATATACATGATGGTGCGGCTAATCGGCTATGGCTGATATACATGGTGGCGCGGCTAATCCGCTATGGGCTGATATACATGGTGGCGCGGCTAATCGGCTATGGGTGATAGACATGATGGCGTGGCTAATCGGCTAGGACTGATATACATGATGGCGCAGCTAATCGGCTATGGCTGATATACATGGTGGCACGGCTAATCCGTTATGGCTGATATACATGGTGGCACGGCTAATTCGTTATGGCTGATATACATGGTGGCGTGGCTAATCAGCTATGGCTGATAAACATGGTGGCGCAACTAATCCGCTATGGCTGATATACATGGTGGCGCAGCTAATCCGCTATGGCTGATATACATGGTGGCGCAGCTAATCCGCTATGGCTGATATACATGGTGGCATGGCTAATCCGCTATGGCTGATATAACTTACATGGTGGCGCGGCTAATCCGCTATGGCTGATATACATGATGGCGCGGCTAATCGGCTATGGCTGATATACATGGTGGCGCAGCTAATTCGCTATGGCTGATATACATGGTGGCGCGGCTAATCCGCTATGGCTGATATAGCCTTATAGGCCTACAATATGGTGGCGCGGCTAATCCGCTATGGCTCGGTAAAGGTTACACACTTATAGAAACCATCACAGGCGCTCAGATCTGCTGACAGAACCCCCGAAGTAAATAAGCAACGCCCCCCTCTCAGGCACCGCCTATAATAGAAAGGCGGTGCCTGAGAGGGGGCGTTGTTTATTGACTTCGGGGGTTCTGTCAGCAGATCTGAGCGCCTGTGGAAACCATCGTCTTTCGGTCGTGAATTATGGCGGGAAAACGAAACGACCTGCGTTTCAACGGCAAGCAACTCTGAACGTGGATTTCCAAAAAAGAACATGGCGCCCAACGAAACTACTCTCGTCTTCATTGAAGTATTTTGCTTGTTCTTGGGTATTTCTGGTTGCATTTTGATAAAATTAGATCGCAGTCAACCAGATCCATATATGGATGAGGTATTCCATATACCACAAGTGCAAAAGTATTGTCATGGTCAATTTCAAGAGGTAAGATATGGTCTGTTGCTGTGCCACGGACCGGTACCGTGTCCGTGCGTGGCGTAGGCTGTCAATAAAACGCGGAATACCTGTGGCCGTGACGGTGGTATGTACATACATATAATCGATATGATCGCCTCGTTCATTTCCATGCCCTTCAGGGTAACCCAGTCAATGTAGGCTATGGCTATTATTGAAGGGTCATTCTTCCATTATACTGTAGCTTTACCTGTTTACGTGTGAGGCAAAAGGGCATGTAGGTGTTTGGTCAAGTGCCCCCACATTAGCCCCATCATGTAGCTTTGTATAATATGTTGTTCTCGGCAACAGCGCCACAATTCCCATGCAAGCCTATTTTTGTAGGCTAGAGAAGCAGGCTTGCTTGTTGGCGCAGGTGCCCCCAGGCAAGCCCGCTTCTCTAGGGGCACAACGGTAACAATGTTAAAATCCTTCGACGTTAGTAGGGAATCGACTGTAGACTAACATCTCTTGGCAAAAATATAACCGAAACAATTTAGTGTTGACACACTTTATTGATGTCAGATGATAGAACAAGGTATATCGAATACGTAAATACTATGATTGTTCGAGCACATATTATAATAAAAGCTACAGTCGATTCCCTACTAACGTCGAAGGATTTTAACATTGTTACCGTTGTGCCCCTGGAGAAGTGGGCTTACCTGGGGGCACTTGCGCCAAGCTTGCTTGGGGACACTGTGGAACAGGGTGCAGTGGGTGGAGGTATGGAAGATGGAGATGAGTGGCATATCAATGTGGGACAGGGAGGAATTAGGTCCAGTTGGGATGGGATATAGGGACTGATGAGTGAAAGCTTATGCATGGCCTAAATTTATGCAGGGTGAAGGGAAGTGGTTGTTTAATATCTCGGTACCAGTCCGGTGTGACATGAATAGACCAAAAACAACCTGCGCCAATGGGATTATTCCTATGGCGCATTGCATTTGACTTTACGCTCCAAACGTCCTGGAAAGCGAGAGGTCAGTGGTTCAAACCCGAGCCATGGCGGGAACCAAAAACTTTCTGGGTCAGTTCTTGGCGCAAGTGCCCCCAGGCAAGCCCGCTTCTCTAGGGGCACAACGGTAACAATGTTAAAATCCTTCGACGTTAGTAGGGAATCGACTGTAGCTTTTATTATAATGTGTCCTCGAACAATCATAGTGTTTAAGTATTCAATATACCTTGTTCTATCATCTGAGATCAAAAAAGTGTGTCGACACTAGGTTGTTTCGATTATATTTTCGCGAAGAAATGTTGGAGTAAACAACTGTTCCCGACCAGCCATCCGCCATATTTGTTTTTGGCGGATGTCGGTACCTGTGAATGCGAGTTGGTTCCTCCTCTCCGTTAGCATATGACTCTCCGCTAGAGGGCCTTGTCAGTCGCTCACTTTGAACTTAAGGACAACAGCAGCGCCCTCTTTCACAGGTCATTGACTGTTACAAAGTTTGGGACCCAGGCTACATATGGTTCAAATGGTGGCGGGATTCGCCAGGTGGCGCTGCATACACATGGCGGTTGGTAGGGAAAAGTCGCAAGCTCCAACATTTGTTCGGGAAAATATGACTGGAACAATCTAGTGTTGACACACTTTCTTGATGTCAGAAGATAGAACAAGGTATATAGAATACGTAAGCACTATTATTGTACGCGCCCGCATTATAATAAAAGCTACAGTCGATTCCCTACTAACGTCGAAGGATTTTAACATTGTTACGGTTGTGCCCCTAGAGAAGCGGGCTTGCTTGGGGGCACTTGCGCCAAGGTCAGTTCATGACTCTTGATCCCCGTATATAGGGGTAGGTCCTTGGAGGGGTCCACGGAGCGCCGGGCTGAGAGATATCACAGTTGCACATATGCCTATATCATAAAATGTGCCTAGATATGTGCCAGACATGATGATGTTTGACAGGATAAGCATGAGTATTATGGTTCGATTTTTGCATGTTATGATGCTTGAACCTTAAAGATGGCTTATCTGGGGGCATCTCTCTATTATACGACTCCCTCCATTCATAGTATTTCAGGCTGGCACAACAGAAGTTGTATAATGCAGGGACCACTGTACTGGCTATAATTGTTAATTTCTGAAACCAGACTTACAAAGTGTACTTACAATACATTATATATCCTGGGACAATATGTTGTAAAACCCTAGAAAAGAAAGTATGTATGATGCATTCTTGTTTATCATAATTCTTCATGTTGCTATTTTTATTTGCAGTGGGATCCTATGATTACAACTCTGCCTGGATTGTATATCATTGCAGTGGGCATTCTCAAGCCAATTAGCTTCTTCTTTGGTATCTCAATGAAAACTCTATGCTCTCCATTGTGGTTGCGTCTTCTCAATGTCAGTTTTGCCTGCGGAAATTTCTATCTGTTGTACTTATTGCTACTCAAGCTTCATGGAAAGGCAAGTATCTTTGAACTATGTCTTGTTGAATGGATGTTTCATTATGTTATAGCACATTTAAAACATGAAATTTAAATTGTTATAGATTCATTATTCTTTTACACCTGTTTATCCTACTGCTTCATACTATTATTGCTACTTTTAATAATAACAGTAATACACCATGATAGAAGTAAACAAGCAATTGGGGCATGTTGATAATGTTTTGAACCTTTATTACAGGGTGTTAACCGCTACCGAACGCTGTGGACGGCGCTGGCACTGAGCATCTGCCCTGTCCTCTACTTCTTCAGCTTCCTGTTCTACACGGACAGCGGTGCTGTATTCTCAGTGCTCCTCATGTACCTGCTGAGCCTGCAGGGCAGTCACGTGATGGCCGCCATGATGGGAGCATTGGCGGTCCTCTTCAGGCAGACCAATGTCGTGTGGGTGGTCTTCGTCGCCGGGTCGACCGCCATCCAGCCAATCATCGCCCACATGCGCGCGGACAAAAAGGGTATCCGAGCCGCCTCTATGACGTCATTCGACTTCCTGTCTGTCCTCGCGAGGCATTACGTCACCGTGGCGCGGCGCAATCCGCAGGGGCTCGCGGACATTGTGGTTCAAGTGATGACCAAGATCTGGGCGTACGTCGCCGTTGTGATGGCCTTCGTGGCGTTCGTGGCGCTGAACGGTGGTATCGTTGTCGGAGCCAAGGACGCTCACCAGGCTGGGTTACACGTCCCGCAGCTGCTCTATTTCGCCGCCTTCTCCGCGGCGTTTTCCTTCATCCACTTGGCGTCTCTTGCCAACATCAAAGGCTTTCTTCACTTCGTCCGCCAGCGGCCTATGATTTGCGTGGCTTTCTTAATGTTAAGCGGCATTGCGGTGTGGAAATTGACCTTCGCGCACAAGTACCTTCTGGCTGACAATCGCCACTACACGTTTTATCTATGGTCCAGAGTCTTTGCCCGACATACCGCGGTCAAGTATTTGCTCATCCCCGGTTATCTAGTCGCCTGTTGGGGGCTCCACAACGCCGTACGGGACAAGGACATCCTGTGGAAGCTGGTCTTCACGGTTTGCGTGATTGTGAATCTCGTGCCCTCCATGTTGTTGGAGTTAAGATATTTCCTCATTCCGTACTTGATATTGCGGGTGAATATGCCGCTGTCGTGTAGCCGACGGCTGGCGCTGGAGGTGGCTGCCTGTGTGGTAATCAACGTCGCCACACTCTACATGTTCACCGAGAGGCCGTTCTTCTGGCCAGGCAGCACGGACAAACAGAGGTTCATGTGGTGAATGTAACGCCATATTGGAAGGGACTTCACAATGATAAAGAACTCGTTTAATAAAAATATTGATGTGGTGACGTTATCGCCGTCCTCAAGTGAATATTAGCCAGCGGGTAGCGAGAGAAGGGACGGTTGCCGGAGATTGGAGGGAGTGTTGCAAGTCATAAATGTACATGTTCCGTGGACCTGATGGCTTCGAAAGCAATAAAGCTATGTATCTATCACTGAGGGTCAGGGCCCAAAAGGTTCCATGTTAGACTCACTTCTATAGGGCACATGTTACAAGTGTTAAATTTCGTTGGCATAAAATGACAGACCATTTGCGTTAATATACACACATAGTCTCAGTAACACGTATGGGTCCTCTTCCCTTACTGATCTAGTCCTAGCGAATGTTTATGTAAACCAATAAAAATACAGGTGGATGGCTTATACGTTGAAAGCTATAAATCTGAGGCACTCGTCGTCGCCCTCTCCATAGAACACTCCCACGATGCCATAGCGCAGACTAGTCTTTCCAGTAGTAAGGTTAGCTACAGGCCAAAATAGGTATTTGTACCACTACACCACTGTGGCCTTAACCTTGACAAGGTAACTTTGATAGCAAGAGCAACGGTCACTTCTCATCTCACTAGGCCTGTCATAACCAGATGTGAAAACCGCTAGAAACACCTCCAAATCTGCAGCGGGCAGGGGTATTTTCTTGCAAAAAAAATCATTTAGGCGTTTATGTCGACGGTATCAAAATATATAAGGAACAGGAAAAAGATCCTTTGACTTACATATACTGAAAACGAACAAGACTGCTATTTCACGTGCTGTAAGATATATTGATGGGTTAAGTGTCACGAGGAAATGTTATGGTTTGCGACCTGCAGAGAACATATAGAAAGACAAATACGACCAACTGATATATGACAGAAATTGTAACTGGGTCTTATAAGATGGATCCGGCACCCAGTGTTACAGCTCATCGGGCATCAACCAGACACTTTCGGGGAGATCCTCTCAATTTCCTTTAAACAATGGAGGCCTTTCATGTCATTGGATCGAATCCAAACAGTTAAAATAAATAGGGAGAAAACAAAAAAAGTAGGGAGAACAGTAAAAAGGTATTGAAAATGTAGGAAATTAGGGATCCATCACAGGCCGGAAACGTGCAAACTTCAATATCTTACAAGCCTGACAATGTGTGTACCTTGCCATTTCAGTCAACATAGTTTGAAAAACAAGTATTTGCTTGCAGTATGAGGAGTGATAATTCTCGCAGCAGTTTGTTTGGTCGTCACCCCTTTTTCCCATTATAACGAGGGATAAGAAAAACCTGGACATTCATCACTTTATTCAAACATCAGTTTGTCGTTTCGTAGTATCATATATCGGTTATTATTTATTTTTAAAAAACGCATCATATATCGAAGGCAAATATTGGATTAAAATATGTCACAAAATAGAGCAATTAATATAGTTGCTCTTACCGATAATTCACTGGCTGCACAGATCAGAAATGATCCAATTGTATCAGTTACAATGACGTAATTGTATCAGTTACAATGATTTAATTGTATAAGTTACAATGATGTAATTGTATCAGTTACAATGACGTAATTGTATCAGTTACAATGATGTCATTGTATCAGTTACAATGATGTCATTGTATCAGTTACAATGATGTAATTGTATCAGTTACAATGATGTAATTGTATATAAAAACAGTTATATAAAAAAAAAACATTAAGCAATATTCACAACATTTCAAGAAAGAAATTCTGAATTCTACCTCTTAAAGCATTTGACGGTAGAAAATGTTGATATTCCTTGTGCTTAACATGCTAAGTCTTAATACTGAGAAAAAACGAGTGACCGATATCATGAGAAACTGACCAACAGAATAGATCCCACTGCTGGGAAGTAACAATATCCCCAACTAAAACAGATTTCTCCTTATTGTTTACAGTAAAGGGTAAACATATATAGGGTGTACTTTCAAACGTTGGAAAAAAAGGGTAGATACATATATATTTTTCCTTTGATACTGACGAATATCAGCAGTAGAATTTACATCATTTCGAACCTGTAGGCCAAGGTCAACTTTGGGCGATAACCCCTAATCTAGATAAACATCTCGGAAATGTATTTCTTGCCTGGTTGGCGCTAAAAGAAACTCCAACATAGCGCACTTTCATCCTACAAACCTTAGAAAGCCGCGGATGGTACAGGAAGCGCGTCACTACAGTTGAACCTTTGTTTTGGCTGTTAATACCGAGTCTGACCATAGCCAGCGTCCCAAGTCCACCAACGTGTCCGACGCCAATGCTACGAGCATGGTCAAAACTGACAGTCACGCTTCAATAAACCGAAGGGCAGACACAACAATCCATATATCTGATACCGGGGCCAGACAAGACTCCCGACACTTACCCAAGAATAGATAGCTCTTGGTGTAATAATTTGCAGCAGTACCACAGCTTCGCCCGGAATGGCCATATCGTGTTGTGCGGGATGGTTCATAGCAATTAAATGTGTTCGCGCGAACTTCTACCGTGACTATCAGACTATGGGCTTCCTATCTCTATCTCAAACCGGATAGTGCACTGTAATTCTACCATACATATATTTACCTATCCGATATAAAAACTCAAAAAGAATATGGTCTAACGCGTTAACAGGATATATGCATGAAAGCACCTTTTCTCTATTGATACTAACTAAAAAAATTCAACATTTCAACTCAACTCTACACATACTATATCTTTTAGAAACAGAGACTTTCTACCAAGTCTATTACAATGAAACAAACTGTGATAGCTAAAACACATTGCCAAGCTAACATGGTAGGGATTTATATCCACAGATATCACTTATGAATCAAGTATCACTTGAGCATTACGGGGCGAACATGCAGCTGCGGGATGCGGGAAATACATTACATGGAATAAAAACACGAGAAAACGGCTGAACTACTTATCGAAACCATCTATCTACGTAAATATTATAAAGAACTCGACACTTCCACAGCAACGGGCCGTCACACGGTTCTGTATATATACCTCTATTTATTATATCGTGAACTAGGATGACTTACCAACAATATTTACATTTCATATTTGATAGCATTGCGACCGGGCAAGTGTCCCAAGTATCGGCGGGTAAAGTACCCCTGACCGTTTTGGTCTCTTTAGAATATACCGAGTCATATGACCGCGATGGTCAAAATGAACCTCAAGCCTGGACACTTTCATGTTTAACACAAATGTACCGCGCAGCATACATACCAAGTCTGGATAGCCATAAAAGTTGTTTACAAAAGGTTCAATGTATACAACATCCGACGAATATTTAAAGAGACTTCACTACACTACAAATATTGAGGTAATCCCCAATCCGCCAGCCTCCCTGTAGAGTGGAGAATGTGACGTATACAAGTACAAACACCATGTGAAAATGCACGGCCTATAGTTACATCCAGCTTTACAATTCTGTACCCACATTCCTTCACTGTATTTTTCATCCACAAATTACACAAAGGAACAATACAGGCACGGTTACACTGTTATGCAAATGATTTGACAAGAGAAGTTTGCTGTATATGTGGTAGTATGTATAATGGCGTCACGTACACGTACAATAATCAGCAGCGATATCGCCTATTGCGTCCTGAATCCCGTAATTTCATTGTCATGGCAACTAAAACATCAGTTCATCGGTGACATCGTTCCATATCGAAGACCTTAATGGGACTTCGTAAGTAACACAGGTCACCACATCTTTAATGTCCCGCGTCGACTGTGTAGAGTGGTCCCACCGAGCAGGGCGGTTTTACGGTGTGTAGAATGGTCTCACCGAGCAAGGCGGGGTCACGGTGTGTAGAATGGTCTCACCGAGCAGGGCGGGGTCACGGTGTGTAGAATGGTCTCACCGAGCAGGGCGGGGTCACGGTGTGTAGAATGGTCTCACCGAGCAGGGCGGGGTCACGGTGTGTAGAATGGTCTGACCGAGCAAGGCGGGGTCACGGTGTGTAGAATGGTCTGACCGAGCAGGGCGGGGTCACGGTGTGTAGAATGGTCCCACCGAGCAGGGCGGGGTCACGGTGTGTAGAATGGTCTCACCGAGCAAAGCGGGGTCACGGTGTGTAGAATGGTATCACCGAGCACATCTATGCAAGATATCAAACACTGGTAGTCCCTCCCCCCTCCCGCATGTAGAATAGTTCCACTGGAGTAAAGCGGGTCTTGCATGAGCCTGTCCAGCGCGACCTCCGAATCTCCACTCCCACTCCCCGCGCCTACCGTGGGGGTGGTGCCGTAGGCAAGGTGTCTTGGCGCTGCAGGGGGGCCTTGGGTTTGATTCTGTGTTTCTTCATGTAGGAGAGGAATTGCTCGGGCACCTCGTGAAGCACCTCTTTGGCCAGGATAGCCTGGCTGCGCGCCATGTCCTGGCCGTGCTGCCCGCCGATGAACTCTCTGAACGGCACGAACTGCAAGGCGGGAAAGAACGCTCTCAGCAATATGTGTATTGTTATGGGTGAGGTACACGTGTAGGTGGCATCGCATTACAGGAGACGAATACCGTGCAGCATGGACAGCGAAACAAACAGAACAGCTCATGGACTACCCTGGACATACGGCTGAGGGTAGTAAATTATGATCTTTAGACTACTGATAAAACACTGTGTCATGGACTACATCAGTAATGTCAAGAAGTAATGGTAAATGTTTGAGATGGACTACTTTAGGAAAAAGCCCTGAGAGGGCAGCACCGGAGCGGGTCCTCTCTCTTACCTGGACGATGTCTCTCTCAGCATAGCACCCCCTTGAGGACAACCTCACTTCATCGCCGTCCAGGACGTTCATGGCTATAAAACAAACAGACCGGACCATATATAACGAACACCAGGGATAAGCATTCCACTCACATTATTCAGGAGATACCCATGCTGTAGGAATAAAATCGCATACCGGTACAGCTCTTTTTTTAGAAGACCAGTGTGGAGGTGGCAGTTTCAACAACATAAATGACATGCGCAATTTTCACGACACTGCATTTCACTCAATTATGTCTTGTACTCTCTTGTACATTTACTGAAGGGTCCAGTTTCAGTAAAACCTGGTGATTGTTATATAGAAGCTAGTCACATATATTTAGTTTTGGACACATTGTTAAAAGTTAAGACGATTAGGAGATTCAGATTGTATCATACCTTCAAAATCCGCATCTCCAATGCCTATGATAATCAGCGACAGCGGCAGAGTGGAAGCCTGGAACCGCACATTAAATACATTAATATTGACACAAGAGTCTACGTTATAAAAAAACACTATTGAGATCTAACGTCACACATATCCTTACAGTGGACTACCTCATGTAAAATAGAACACCCGCCTGTACAAAGGATTACCGGACTTTATATAGAACACCCACCTGTACAATGGATTACTGGACCTTATATAGAGCACCCACCTGTACAATAGATTACCGGACCTTATATGGAGCACCCACCTGTACAATGGATTACTGGACCTTATATAGAGCACTCACCTGTACAATGGATTACCGGACCTTATATAGAGCACACACCTGTACAGGTACAATGGATTACCAGACCTAATATAGAGGACTCACCGGTCCAGGTACAATGGATTACCGGACCTTATATACAGCACCCACCTGTACAATGGATTACCGGACCTTATATGGAGCACCCAACTGTACAATGGATTACCGGACCTTATATAGAGCACCCACCTGTACAATGGATTACCGGACCTTATATGGAGCACCCACCTGTACAATGGATTACCGGACCTTATATACAGCACCCACCTGTACAATGGATTACCGGACCTTATAAAGATCACCCACCTGTACAATAGCCTCACAGGTCTGCGGCATGTCTGTGATGACTCCGTCGGTCAGGATGAGCAAGATGAAGTACTGGTCTCCTTCCTGGTGCTCCCGGGCAATCCTATAACAATGGCATGTGGGCATTTTACCACTGATTTCCAAATTTAATTTAATATCGTTCAATACCTAAATTACAGCTCCTGAGTAAAATATTCATATGATAAATCTTTTTATTTTGAGTAAACTGGTTTTGGCAATGTGTGGATGCCCCACCTGGCCACGTGGTTGATGACGGGGGCGAAGTTGGTGGGTCCATAGAGCTGAACGGTGTGCAACGTGCGTTGGTAGGCAGCCATGACACCCTCCACACCCTCACAGTACGGGTTCGTCGCGTGTCCGTTCTGAAGGTAAAACACTTCACCTCGTTATACTTGTAGTCGTTTTTCAAATTGGTTGTGACATCACTGCTACTTGTGTTTCTAGTGCAGATATATCCCTCACTAGTAACCGTTTTGGTGTTTCACCTTTGGGATCACTACGTATCTCGATACATTACAGATTTTCAATTATCGCCCACTCACCAAGTAGAACTCATGCGATATTCGGCCATCGGGAGGGAGCCGGGCGCCAAAGCCGAGTGCCGGGAAAAGTTTGTCTCTGTAACAACAAATAAGTTATAAGCCAATTGCGACAAATAGTATAAAATGTACCCGGGATATCCGGGTATAACTGTCCCATAAGTAAAACTCGCTTTTGGGGGCCCTGGAAGAAAATATCTAAAAATATTACTTCTCTTTCCGCTGGCGAGGGTTACGCATTGATTGAACAAATTATGCGCATAGCCAAATTTTAGAACCGCATAATATGTTGTTAACAGGGAAGACTGACCCCATAAATCCTAATGTCAAAAACGGTTCTCCTTAACCCAAAAGAATTAAATAAGTATCTTCTTGGCATTGGGGTACTTTTAGCTAAGATCACCGCCATTTTGTTGTGACTTACGAATCGTAGTCCTGCACAATCTCGCCCACGGCTCTGAGCGCGCGCGCATACAGGTTTGGCGCGTAGGGCGACATGTAATGCAGGGAGTTGGGGTTCTTGGGGTCCCCGTTAGAGGCAGTGAAGTCGATGGCAATGGTCACGTTGATCTCCGTCCTGAGGGAGACAAACCAGATACACGACCTCGTTAATTAAGGTGAACATCGTATACATTACAAAGACTTTTAAAACGCGAAAGAATAAGTGAAGGTGTACTTCGCTGATCGGTCTGCACAGGACAATAGTATATTATGTCTATTAAAAACTACGGATCGTTCTTACATGTTTGTAGGTATTGTATAATGTCAGAAGAGGACACACTCAAGGGGGGTTCACTGCTTTACCTATTTACCATCCAGTATTCGCTAGAATGGGGGATTTCGCCAGAAGATCGGTTGTATATTCAGGACACTTTAACCACTTCTGGTCATATGGCATCCATGAGAAAGGAAGGGTAGAGCAGAGCTATGGGGGTAACCCCCTACCCTTTGCGTAGGACATGGGATCTTTATCCTGCGACCACACAGACATTCGACCACAGCGGGGCTGGAACCACCGATCCACGTGTCGTTAGGCTCCCAGGTGGCCATGGGCCGTATTCATAATCGCCAATTAGGCTACGCCACTAGACTTATAGAAGATTTGTCAAGGGATTACCGGGTTCAAAATACATAATTAGTCACCCAAGAAGAGGATTTTCTGAATTAAGAAAGGGCTAAAATTATATTGAAAGAGATTTCTTAATCATGAACACCACCAAAACGAGCTGGTGATGCCAAGACGAAAACGCCTTTTTCGTGCGTAACTTATTTGAGAACGATAGCAAAACCAATGCGTTAAAACAAGAAACGCGCCTGGTAAATATGATAGTCGGGTTAGTTTAAGCTTTCGGACTTCCGGCACTTACCCTCCTTTAATATAGTCCAAAAACGTGTGAGCCGTTTCCACCTTGACACTCAGAACCTCAATCTGTAACGGCAGACAACTGGTGAGTACACAATACAAGCGAATATCACCCGAGAGTCTAATTCCCGTTAACCCGCGTCTAAACGAATCAGTGTTACAACATTGACGAAATTATATACAGCGATGCTATGTATATATGGAAATAGAAGTGACTCAATGCCTAAGCCATTAATGAAGCTAAGGTTAATAGAATACACGCAATTTTAGGTAGAATACTTACAATGCCGGAGTGGGTATACTTCTTTTTCTTTGCTTGTTTCTTGGGATTAATGCACTACAAAATAATCAATAAACAATTTGCTTCTTTTATATGCCATTCCATGCGTTTTGAATTAGTCATCGCATCCAAATCCGTAACCGCAACAAAGAAATATAAACCATTTGGAGACGTTACGTTCTAATTGGTTTATATAAAGACAAAGTAACATTGAGGCTGTTATTCTAATTGTACGTTAACTGTTTTTTCACATAAAAAACTGCCGGACATTAGCTGCCATAACAACTATCATGGAACATCGACAAGTCACAGTATCCAACTAAATGTACCTGCAACAATACACGATACAAACGAAAGTCACTGTGTTTGAGTGTTCTTCAGTGAAAAGGTCTATTTGAGCGACCGCGGTCGATGTACTAACAACGCCGACATAATATCGATATTGACCATATATAGGTCCGGTGTAGGATAGACATAGCAGAGAATAAAGTAACGGTACCGTACCTGGAATTGACTCACAGTCCGGTCCCTTAGTTCTCGCATGGTGGTTGTGAAGTGACCAATCAGGTCGTGCCTAAAAGAGGTTTTAAGTAACATTGATGTCTTCTGTTTAATGGTAAGTGGAGGCGAGAGATTTAAGTGAAACCTTTATAAACCGATGGCATGTGGGACGGCGCTGGCTCGGCAAGTTTACCAAGGTGACAGAAAGTATATGAAATTAATCATTGAACTCAGAAGTCAGCCAGATTGGGGAGTACTATGGTACTTATTTAGGCTCTGGCCCGTAGCGAATTGCAAACTGTACTTCCCACTTGGGGCATATCAATCTACGTCGTAATGCACACAAAAACACAATTTACCAGATCCACATTCTTTGCATCAATGTATGTTTCTTGTATGGGCGGAACCCAATTGCAGTAATGTGACATTTAGGTTCATGCTATAAGATACGATGGGTTAACAAAACATGAACTTTCAGATATAACCTTTATCGGAGCAACTGACACACAGCCCTATCTTCCGATTAGATCTGAGGCAGGATTTCCCACCTTATTGTAACATGGTTACTAAGGTTTATCAACGCATCAAACAATCTATACACGGTAGTACCGCAACAGCAACGTGCACCTGTGCAGACTCGCACGAAGACATTAATAAAGCAAAAACTCTCCTCACCCGCCATCTTGGTCCCAGTCATAGCATTCAACCTTGAGGGGCCTGCATCATAAAATATACATTCATAGGTAGCAATTAGAAGATCATTTATGAAATGTTAGACATACAATATACAACATTCGTCTGACAAAGCATTCTTACGGCCACTTTATAGCTGTCGGACTTCGACCGTACACGCAAAATAATTCGTTTGCAATTGGTGAATTGTCCCAGCCATGATGCTCAAACTCCATTATATCTTTATAGTTGCAAAGAACCAGGACACTCCTCACTAAAACATACCCCGTATGGGTAGAACGAGCAATTTTCTTGTGAGTTGTATGGGTACTTACCGATCATAATCTCCGTTACACAGGGCCCTAACTGGTACTGTAAAGGGCTTCCAAGTCGGGTTCAACGTCTTCTTTATCGCTTCCGTTTTATGAACCACGGTGTATCTGCAAGCACACATTAATCTGGTTACCTTTCACCTTCTATTTTTGGCAGCACAATATCATCGTTGCCGTGTGAAGCCTGTAAAGTCAGTGATATGCGTGAGCAATGGGAACCTAGTTTACTAATATTCCCACACAAGCCACGATTTGAAACGCAAAATCCAAAGAAGAATGTATTACGTACTACAAATGCCGCTAAAGAATGCATATCCCACTCTACATACGATACAGTTCATACCGTTTAATACATTCGTCGGAAAGGCGTCTATAACTTTTGCTACTTACGTCCCATCTTCGTTGGTGCGATAAAACTTTAAGAAAGGGTCTGATTTGCCAAAGATATCCTTCTTATCGAGCTTGTGTCCCCTGAATTGGAGGGTGGCTTCCTCCTGCATCACAATAAATTTAAAATATAGGTAACCTGACAAAAACACATATAACACGGTATAAGTGTAGGCGGTTCACATAGCCGGGTTCGAATGTGTTCAATTGTGATACCTCATAATGAATACCAAAGAATCCTACTGGAATGAAAGTTAACCTTACTTGGATTCTGCCGATACCATCATTAACCAAATACATAAACTATATGTATATTTTTTCAAGAACTTCATCAAGTCATGTTGACTTTACCACCCACAATCACTACAGCGTCAGTGGTAATTATATTGGCTAAATTGAAGAGATGGCAGGACCAACATATCTACTAACCTTGCATGAACTCAATTCCTCTGCAGTAACTACTTAAAGTAAAAAAAATTAATTAATAACACGAAACAATCTATGGTCACGTATGTGTCTGAGCAACAAAACTTAAGAACATGTTTACATAAGGATGACTGGAAGAAATCGATTTAACTACACCAAACTACATTAATTATTCCAACTATATATAATTTATTGATTACGATAATATATCTTCTTGCTTATGACACTATATTATCCTCATTACAATTTATTTTCTTAATTACAATCATATATTTTCTTGATTACAATAATATATTTTCTTCATTACAATAATATATCGTTATGATTACAACAATGTTTTCGGCGTGATTACAACAATGACATCGTCATAATTACAACAATGTCTTCGCCATGATTACAACAATGTCTTCCGCATGTAAACAAAACATGTTCGATCAAAAATGCATACATTATATGAAACGATAAAACATGTTAAAAACATGTAAAAATATAGCTTTCATATATACTCACAGATTATACTACCGCTGTTCTTCTTGGGTCCACTGTTGAAACGACAAACAAGTAAAGTAGAAGTAAACAAGACCCAAATTAAGAAAATAATCAAAATATACTTAACAGACAATAGCAGTGCCACCAAACACTTATTATTCGCCTTCCATCATTTTGGCACTAGTTATCGCCACAATGAAGTTATTCTAGTTCTATTTGCTTAATAAGATTAACTTGTTCTTGGCTTAACGCACCACAACACAAAACATTCCATTTGCTGGAAATGATTTTTATTATTTATCTCTATTTCATTTTTCTCTATTTCACAATTTCTAAGGACAAAATAACTGAACCTCACTCACCCTAGAGGTCTTTGAAGCCTGGAAGCTGATACAATTTCGCCCAGAGAGCATTCCATAACCCCAAGGAAGTCCTATAGAGAAGTGTTGCTCGAAATCATATATCATACATCAGCACAAGAACATCTCTCATGAGTGATTGTGACGTAGCGCTTGCCAACTAATAAATTATTCACGTGTATCTGAGCGATATATTTCTATTATGGGGCAATATATACATATATGTCGTATGCTACCTTTACTCACATGACAAAGTGGTTGAATAAACCTCCCGGTATGATACACGAAATAATAATTCGTATGTTTTAGGGCGGGTTCCAACAATGATATTAAATGAATTGGTATTTTAGAAAACTGAGTAACTGCTGCACGGTTCACGCACGTAGTCCAGAGCCGAGCGCACCTCGTCCGCAGAGCTAGTCGTTGCTCTAGCGAGCGCCACTGACTCTTGCTCAAGCCTTGCCCGCTGGTTCTGCGGTCATACGTGCTTTACGTCCGAGCGGGTAAGTGTCGGTACCAGCTTAGTGATAGGCTTACCCGGCTGGCCAGCCAGATCTAGGTCAGATACGTTGGCACTCTACCATGATTAGCTGGGCGGGCTTAAATTGGTCTCGGGTGGCTATTCATCCTAAAATGTGTTCTATTTAAAATGGCTTAATTGGCAAGGATAGTTCAAAAGACGCTTGTGTGAGTTTGGTGTAAAGGCATCAAAAGGCGCCCGTGCGTGGGTAAGCGTTAAATTAATGAAATAGCAAAAAAGCAAATATATCCGAGTAAATAAAGCGAGTCATTGTGCATGTTACTTACATGTCTAAGCAAGTCTGGACTTTTGGAGTCCACATCGTAACTGTAAAAAGTAACATTAAAGACCTAATTACAATTGCAGAAGTTTTAGGACATAATATGATAGCTGATGACGGCAAACTGAACTTGGAACATTCTCAATACAGCAATGCCTTCAATCAGAAGCAAGTGCGGGGTACATACATGTGAGGATTACAGACACCCGATGACAGCAATGCACGTTTTACGTCTAGAAATTACCACAGGCTGCACTGAATAATATTTGTAAAAAAAGGAAGGACTTCATACACACTACAGTGGTAGAGAGGAGTAAAACCGGCCGGCTATGGAGTTCCTGTCGCGCCAGTCTACTGTACAGATGCTACCAAAAGATTCTTAGTCTTTCTTAGAGACAGGGAACAACAACAAAGCCGGAGAACTGTGTCTTTTGGTGTAATTCATTATTTACCTTGGTCGGCCTGTTCAGTTCCATATACATATAATTACAAAGGCAATTATTAATTTATTGACACTATGTCAGCCACCACCTTAAGCCTGCGTTAACGACCTCACGTTCGTTCCGCCTGTTGCTTTCGGAAAACAAGTGAGCCTCTTACAAAATGATACTTACCGGTACATATTGAAAGACTAACAGCAACACTGTAACTTACATTTCGAACTTCAGTTTTTGCGATTCTTCGAAGTAGTACTCCATCACAAACTTTTTCACGAAATCCGGATTCAAGTTGTTCCATACGATTTCTGTTCGACCAACCTGTTTGAAGAAATGTTAAGAATTCCGTCACACATAAAACCCTTGTATCGAAGGTAATGCAGCATCACCTGGTAACCTGGGCACAGAATTAAAATAATACTTGGAAGGAAATATTTGTAGATACGTTTGCGTAACAAAGAACACCAATCAAAAATCGCCATTAAACAATCAAAGCATTCGCTATACCTGTATGTATAAGATACTATGACTGTTCTACTTATACGATGCACTTATCAGTGAACTATTTATTAGGATAATAGCCAGCAAGCACAAGTATTGTATTATCTACAAAAACTCACTTCTCTCCATGCATTGGCAGAAAATTCCTTCTGGTAAAGCACACACACTGTAAAATAAAGTTAATGCAATGCATACCATTACCATTATATCACACAGACATGGCCTGCCACCAATCATAGCAGAACCTGTAAGAGTATATCTCAGCCAGACAAACATTACTACATCAATCTGATTACATGAAATTGGTGCGTACAGTCATAGCAGAAGGTGGTAGCCCAACCTAAATAATGCACAAACCTACATTACCATAGCAACCTGACCTCATGTCATAAAATGAAAAGAGGGTTTCGACCGTTTTCGTGCACACAAGGACTAAACTGGGCCAAGGAACCTCCGGGTATGATGAATAATGAGTGCATGATCCATGCCCCGGATCAGGTGTCCAGGCCCGGAACCCGAACCTCCTGCTCTCCACCTCATGTCTCCACTACCGGTACATTAAAACCCCTTGACATTAATAAAAAATATATATTTTCATGTCAGACTGAGAACGTGTTCACTTCCAGAAAGAGTCCTTATAGTTAAATCACTTACTTGGGTCTGACTTGGAAAATACATCCTTGTCTATCAAATTCCTGTAAAGATAAAGGTAGAAACAGCAATGGGAATATTATCCTGGAAGCATATATTGAATTAGTGATTTTTGATGGAGTATTTCATATTACATATCATTGTACAGTTGGTACAAGCAGGCGAAACAGGGGAAAGAAATTAATCGTTATTAGGTAAGAAATCAACCTAGAAATCAACTGATTTTGTTATGACAGGGTAACACTAAAAATCAGCTGATTTTGTTATTAACACTGGAAAGCAATGATAAATAATAAAAAAAAAAACAAGGTAATAGTTGATTTAAAGCAATAGAGAAATATAGCACAAAGCCACTGAGCACCTCAACCTTGGTCACCAGGTCAATCATTATCCCTTCTCTAGATACCACCTCAATCATTCTCTGCACCAATCTTCGCCCACTGGATAATCCAGTCGCAGACCCTCTCCAACTGGAACATCAACAGTGCTTTTCCCGAACGCGCAAATCTAGCTTAATACCGTAAACTGCCTTTTTGAAGCCGCGGCTACTATTAGAAAGTTGCGGCTTTTTTAAATACGGCATTTTGCCGATTTCAAGTGAGCATGGCGAGGGGGCGAGGTGCATTTGAGGGGGGGAGGGGGGTAAAATACGGAAATTGACGGTGTTGTTAAAATAACTGATTGGCTGACACGGTACATACGCTATAGGCTTTGGCAATGACCAGACATGTAATTGCTCTAACCTAATTAAACTTATGTGCATGAGGAATAGGACAAATAGTACACATGAGCACACATACATAGTCCAACTGGATTCACGAAATTAACTATTTTAGGCCACTTATGTATATATGAAGTGTAACTCCCGAGGCAATAATAATCATGGCAGGGAATGCCAGTTGTGAGCATTAAAAGCCAGAAGTCCATGTAACAGGACAGAGCGAACAACCAAAAGTTAGTTACAAAGTGACAAGAAGCAAAGAAGCACAGACATGCAAGTTATTACATATTAATTACTTATAGTATGGACTAACCTCTCCCAAATCATGACTATCAGTATTAACAACAGAACAAGCACTGAACTAGGAGATATTTATTTCAATTGGTTGTTGAACCTTGTTGGTTGTTGATATATGTTCAAACGTTTTGACAGACAGGCTTAAAGAGCTGATATCATATACCACCCATCTGAGTAAATATTCATAAGAATATGACATTGAATGAGGTCCTTGGCCTTGACTTGGGGTATGAGGGATTGGGGGGGGGGGGGGGGGTTATTGATTAATCTTGGCCAGCACCATACAAATCAAAGCAGGACTTGGGTGATATACATCCCCATATTGCTGGTGCTTGTGGCTAGGACAACCGGCTTCCCCATAGTTAAGTTTACCACAGTAATTGGCCAATCAGTACCCACAGGAATATACCCTGGATTGACAGCATTCGATCCAGCGACAGTGCACTTTTGGGAGAACACCAAATGCAATTGGCTGAATGGACATTTCCATTTGTATCTCATACCACACATATGAGGCCAAGGAACCTCATAGCCCAGATGTAGAAGGTAGGTGCAAGGCACAAAACTATGACACACCATAGAACCTCACAAACCCATGCAATTGAGCTATATGAAACGCGCCACCAGATACAGGTGCCAGGGCACAAAGCCAACATCTGTTGATCTGTAGATCAGCCTGGTAACCAACTAAGTCAGCAAGGCTCCCAAATAAAGCAGGGGAGTCAAGGCTTTATGTTATGGTGAGTGAAAACATAATGTAAATACAGTATATGTAACAGATAATTGCACTTTTCCTTAAACTCGTACTGTACGCACAAGTATTCTAATCATAAAGTATTATACATATTTACAAACATAAAAATGAAAGATATTGGTTTACCCGGAGGATCATAATTTCAACACTAGACTTTAAGGAAAAAAATTGCATGGATAATTTTTTAATTATAGTTACTATTTCAAGAAAAAGTAAACATTGGATGAGTGGCAATGCACAGATTTGCAGTGCCGTGATGACACTGATGAAACCTGCATGAATAAAACCTTCTGACAGAGGGGTGGAACAACTTTTCAGTTGCCATATATCCACAAGCTGTAAAGCCTCCTTGAGGGAGATAATAACTATTCTCCTTCAAACAAATCTGAGAAAGTATCTTTACTTGCAACTAAGTAGCTACTAAAGAATTACATGGTTGATCGTTGGCAATGCTTATCTGAGCATCTGGGCAATAATACAAGTAAAACTAACATCTGGAAGCTATGATTCAGGGAAAGTGTATTGCTTTATATATAGGAAGCTGATATTTACCATTCATAAAAAATCTGACTTTTGATAGGCACACACATACAGCCATATGCCACCTGCATTACGATTTTCAAAATCTTCCAGAGAAACATCATTGACACATTGACTGTGTAAATGTTACCTTTGTATGACAGATATGTTATCATATATGATTTTGGCAAAAACAAATGTCTTAAAAAGATGCTATATTAGTTATTGCATACAATGTATGTATACTTTAAGAACGTATAAATACATCATTTTTATTCAAACAATATTTCAAGCTTTTTCAGCTAAAATATTGCTGCATAATAAACTATAATAAAAAAAATTATATCATATGTATCTAATTTTAATTGCTTAAACTTGTATTTAATCTTACATAGTTTGCTATAATAAGTTCATACCTGCAACTGATAGAAATTTCCACAATTGATACTGGAGCTTGTCCAGAACCAGCTTCAAATGTATTTAGTCCAAGTTCATGAACTAAATCTGTTGCATAACCACCAGCTGCACCATGGGCCATCACCTGCTTCGTCATTTTGCAAGTTGTATACTGATACAGTACTTTACACTTCTTCAATAGTACTTCTTCTTTTCAACTACTTCTGTACTGTTGAATATCCTTTCAAACAGGCTTGATTTTTCACGTCTAGAAGAAATGTTCCAGCTGTTCTTGTTCTTAAATCATGTAATATGCAGATTGCTCTTCTTTCAGAGTTTCTCCGGGCTAGTAATGAAATGAAATAGTCTTTCTTATAAGAAATTAATATTTAAATAAGCTTACATATAATTATAAAAATAAATTAGTGAAATATATATACATAAAATGGTAAAGATAAAGAGCTTATACTTTTATAGAGATAGAGAAGTTTGAATACAGTTTAGGTTATGCCTAAACTGACATATAGACAGATATTAAAGTTAACAACTTATAAAGATGCTCAATAAAAGGCTTATCACTATTCTTGATCTATACTAGTTTATCTATAGGGCATATAGGCATGACCTAGCCTGAAAACAAGACGTTACTGTTGTTAGACAGTTGGAGGCCCCCCAACTGTCTAACGACAGTAACGTCTTGTTTTAGGCTAGGCATGACCCTGTTACCATACCCTTCAAGGCTACAAATGGTATGTGTAAATGTATCCTTTCTTCATCATTATATATACATTACAACATACATTCTTGCAAGTGAACATGTTACTCATAGTTTCCACTGCACAGAAAATTTCCACGGATACTGACTGCACTGGTTCGTTGGGTATTGCGCAAACATCTTCCTCTATGGAAAAGCTCGCATAAACATGTTGAATACCCTCCAAGTCAATACACCACTTATAGCATACTGGCATAACCGATGTACGACATGTAATCATGACAATCCTGACAATACTGACATAGCTACATAACAAGCTCACGTTGGTCAACCCACGAACTGGCCCTGAATGCCAAGCCTTAGTAGAGATTTCAAACAATTAACCAGATTTACTTCGCGAACTTGGCAAATCGAATTGGCTGTGAACATTGTGTTGGAGGGTATCCATTGGCATTGGTATTCCAAATTAGGTCAACACAGCAAGTAATAAACACATTATTTTACGCTAAAGAACTAAATGGCATCGCTTAATCTACGACAAACAATAATTAGCAAAGAAAGTGTTCCACATTTCTTATTATCCAAGTTCCTTTCTACCTGCATGATACGCTTATTTCGACCTTAGTTGCAGGAATCGCGCTTGATCCAGGCTGAAATGCGCCCGCCATTATAATGTAGAAATACGCAACGCCCTGATTTTGTAAATACCAAAATGGTCATGAGCAACCGAAGATCAGATTCATCATGATTCAGGGCGTCAAGGAACCAAACTTCACGGAAATCATATCACTCAGGCCTGGGAACCGCGATCATGGAAACCGTTTTATGGGGACCGTACAACGGAAACCGTATACTGGGAACCGTATAACGGTTTCCAGTATACGGTTTCCGTCTAACGGGAACCGTCTAACGGCCCGGGAACTGTCTAACGGGAACCGTATAAAGGGAACCGTATAAGTATAGGGTCATTTGGCGACATGTGGCGACACACAGCCAACCATAATTACGGGAACGTATCACTGATGGCGACGGGGGGGTGCCGTATCAGTCACGGAAACCGTATCATGTACTCACGGGAACCGTATCACTCACGGGAACCGTATCACTCGAGGGAACCGAATCACTCACGGGAACCGTATCAATCACGGAACGGTATCACTCACGTGAAGAGGCCGTATCACTCATGGGAACCGTATCACTCACGAGAACCGCATCACTTACGGGGAACCGCATCACGGCAACCGTATCACCCACGGGAACCGCATCACGGGAACCGTATCGCTCACGGGAACCGTATCACTCACGGGAACCGTATCACTCACGGGAACCGTATCACTCACGGGAACCGTATCGCTCACGGGAACCGTATCCCTCACGGGAACCATATCAGTCACGGGAACCGTATCACTCACGGGAACCGTATCACTCACGGGAACCATATCACTCACGGGAACCGTATCACTCACGGGAACCGTATCACTCACGGGAACCATATCACTCACGGAAACCGTATCATTCACGGGAACCGTATCACTCACGAAAACCGCATCACTTACGGGGAACCGCATCACGGCAACCGTATCACTTACGGGGAACCGCATCACGGCAACCGTATCACTCAAGAGAACCACATCACGGGAACCGTATCGCTCACGGGAACGGTATCACTCACGGGAACCATATCACTCACGGGAACCGTATCATTCACGGGAACCGTATCACTCACGGGACCTGCATCACGGGAACCGTATCACTCATTGGAACCGTTTCACTGACGGAACGGTATAACTCCCGTGAAGAGGCCGTATCACTCAAAGGGACCGTATCACTCATAGGAACCGTATCACTCACGGGAACCGCATCACGGGAACCGTATCACTCATGGGAACCGTATCACTCATAGGAACCGTATCACTCACGGGAACCTATCACGGGAACCGTATCACTCACGGTAACCGTATCACTCACGGGAACCGTATCACTCACGGGAACCGTATCACTCACGGAACTGTATCACTAGTAGGAACCGAATCACTCGTGAGAACCGTATCACTCACGAGAACCGCATCACGGCAACCGTATCACTCATGGGAACCGCATTACGGGAACCGTATCACTCACGGGAACCGTATCACTCACGGGAACCGTATCACTCACGGGAACCGTATCACTCACGAGAACCGCATCACGGCAACCGTATCACTCACGGGGAATCGCGTCACGGCAACCGTATCACTCACGGGAACCGCATCACGGGAACCGCATCGCTCACGGGAACCGTATCACTCACGGGAACCATATCACTCACGGGAACCGTATCACTCAAGGGAACCGTATCACTCACGGCAACCATATCACTCACGGGAACCGTATCACTCACGGGAACCGTATCACCCACGGGAACCGTATCACTCACGGGAACCGTTTCACTCACGGAACGGTATCACTCACGTGAAGAGGCCGTATCACTCATACGAACCGTGTCACTCAAGGGAACCGTATCACTCACGAGAACCGCATCACGGCCACCGTATCACTCAAGGAAACCGCATCACGGAAACCGTATCGCTCACGGGAACCGTATCACTCACGGGAACCATTTCACTCACGGTGAACCGCACCACGGCAACCGTATCACTCACGGCAACCGCATCACGGGAACTGTATCGCTCATGGGAACCGTATCACTCACGGGAACCGTATAACTCACGGCAACCATATCACTCACGGGAACCGTATCACTCACGGGAACCATATCACTCACGGGAACCTATCACTCACGGGAACCGTATCACTCACGGGAACTGCATCACGGGAACCGTATCACTCACTGGAACCGTATCACTCACGGAAACCGTTTCACTCAGGGAACGGTATCACTCACGTGAAGAGGCCGTACCACTCATACGAACCATATCACTCATGGGAACCGTATAACTCACGTGAAGAGGCCGTAACACTCATACGAACCGTATCACTCATGGGAACCGTATCACTCACGAGAACCGCATCTTGGCAACCGTATCACTGACGGGGAACCGCATCACGGCAACCGTATCACTCAAGGGAACCGCATCACGGGAACCGTATCACTCACGAGAACCGCATCACGGGAACCGTATCGGTCACGGGAACCGTATCACTCACGGGAACCATATCACTCACGGGCAACCGCATCACGGCAACCGTATCACTCACGGGAACCGCATCACGGGAACTTATCGCTCATGGGAACCGTATCACTCACGGGAACCGTATCACTCACGGGAACTGCATCACGGGAACCGTATCACTCACTGGAACCGTATCACTCACGGAAACCGTTTCACTCAGGGAACGGTATCACTCACGTGAAGAGGCCGTACCACTCATACGAACCATATCACTCATGGGAACCGTATAACTCACGTGAAGAGGCCGTAACACTCATACGAACCGTATCACTCATGGGAACCGTATCACTCACGAGAACCGCATCTTGGCAACCGTATCACTGACGGGGAACCGCATCACGGCAACCGTATCACTCAAGGGAACCGCATCACGGGAACCGTATCACTCACGAGAACCGCATCACGGGAACCGTATCGCTCACGGGAACCGTATCACTCACGGGAACCATATCACTCACGGGCAACCGCATCACGGCAACCCTATCACTCACGGGAACCGCATCACGGGAACTGTATCGCTCATGGGAACCGTATCACTCACGGGAACCGTATCACTCACGGGAACTGCATCACGGGAACCGTATCACTCACGGGAACCGTTTCACTCACGGGAACCGTTTAACTCACGGAACGGTATCACTCACGTGAATAGGCCGTATCACTCATAGGGACCGTATCACTCATGGGAACCGTATCATTCGCGCGAGCCGCATCACGGTAACCGTATGACTCACGGGGAACCGCATCACCGGAACCGTATCGCTCACGGGAACTGTATCACTCACGAGAACCATATCACTCACGGGAACCGTATCACTCACGGAACCGCATCACTCACGGGAACCGTATCACTCACGGGAACTGCATCACGGGAACCGTATCACTCACTGGAACCGTATCACTCACGAGAACCGTATCACTCACGGAACTGTATCACTCGTAGGAACCGTATCACTCGTAGGAACCGTATCACTCACGGGAACCGTATCACTCACGGGAACCGTATCACTCACAGGAACCTATCACGGGAACCGTATCACTCACGGGAACCGTATCACTCACGGGAACCGTATCACTCACAGGAACCTATCACGGGAACCGTATCACGGGAACCGTATCACGGGAACCGTATCACTCGCGGTAACCGTATCACTCACGGGAACCGTATCACTCACGGGAACCGTATCACTCACAGGAACCTATCACGGGAACCGTATCACGGGAACCGTATAACGGAAACCGTATCACTCGCGGTAACCGTATCACTCGCGGTAACCGTATCACTCACGGGAACCATATCACTCACGGGCAACCGCATCACGGCAACCCTATCACTCACGGGAACCGCATCACGGGAACTGTATCGCTCATGGGAACCGTATCACTCACGGGAACCGTATCACTCACGGGAACTGCATCACGGGAACCGTATCACTCACGGGAACCGTTTAACTCACGGAACGGTATCACTCACGTGAATAGGCCGTATCACTCATAGGGACCGTATCACTCATGGGAACCGTATCATTCGCGCGAGCCGCATCACGGTAACCGTATGACTCACGGGGAACCGCATCACCGGAACCGTATCGCTCACGGGAACTGTATCACTCACGAGAACCATATCACTCACGGGAACCGTATCACTCACGGAACCGCATCACTCACGGGAACCGTATCACTCACGGGAACTGCATCACGGGAACCGTATCACTCACTGGAACCGTATCACTCACGAGAACCGTATCACTCACGGAACTGTATCACTCGTAGGAACCGTATCACTCGTAGGAACCGTATCACTCACGGGAACCGTATCACTCACGGGAACCGTATCACTCACAGGAACCTATCACGGGAACCGTATCACTCACGGGAACCGTATCACTCACGGGAACCGTATCACTCACAGGAACCTATCACGGGAACCGTATCACGGGAACCGTATCACGGGAACCGTATCACTCGCGGTAACCGTATCACTCACGGGAACCGTATCACTCACGGGAACCGTATCACTCACAGGAACCTATCACGGGAACCGTATCACGGGAACCGTATAACGGAAACCGTATCACTCGCGGTAACCGTATCACTCGCGGTAACCGTATCACTCACAGTAACCGTATCACTCATGGGAACCGTATCACTCACGGGGACCGTATCACTCACATGAACCTATCACGGGAGCCGTATCACTCATGGGAACCGTAAAACTCACATGAACCGTATCACGGGAACCGTATAACTCACATGAACCGTATCACTCACGGGAACCGTATAACTCACATGAACCGTATCACTCATGGGAACCGTAAAACTCACATGAACCGTATCACGGGAACCGTATCACTCGCGGTAACCGTATCACTCACGGGAACCGTATCACTCACGTGAACCTATCACGGGAACCGTATCACTCACAGTGACCGTATCACTCACGGGAACCGTATCACTCATGGGAACCGTATCACTCACGGGAACCGTATCACTCACAGGAACCTATCACGAGAACTGTATCACAGGAACCGTATCACTCACGGTAATCGTATCACTGAGGTAACCGTATCACTCACGGGAACCATATCACCCACAGGAACCGTATATCACTTACGGGAACCATATCACCCACGGGAACCGTATCACCTACGGGAACCATATCACCCACGGGAACCGTATCACTCTGGATAGGTGGGGCCGGTTTCAAGGTCGGTTCCAGATATGCTGCATATTATAGTGGGGGGGGGGGGGGGAGTTTGCTTTTCATATGTTAAATGGTCTACATAACCGGCCATAAAAGGGGGGGCGGGCTCTTGGCCGGGTCTGCCCCTCCCCCCCGCCCTCCCCCCCACCCTGGATCCGTCCCTGACTGGAAACGTTTAACGCCAACTAACGGCCTACAACCGTAGCCGAATCACTCACGGGGAATCGTATAACAAGAACCGTATAGCGAGAACCGTATCACTCATGTGAGATATTGTATAATACGTTGAAATTAGGTTGGATATAGCTAGGTTTCATGTTTTACGGCCTGAGGGTGTGGCGCACGTTTGGCTGTGTTCGACTCGACCCAAGGAGCTCCGGTGAACCCACGACAGGGTTAATTAGATAAATGGTAGCATGCCCATCAAGTTGGGCAGCCAATGGTTCGACCTGTCTTTCTGGGCTTCCTATTTCTAGATTACTGGCTAAACACATGTATTTTCTTTCTTTTGCTCTATGGATATAGGTCATGGAATATGAGCCCTTTGCCGGACGCCGTCCACACGATCAATATCCGATAAAGTGTATCTCTAAATTGTTTTTACACATTAACGATACATGTAATTCGCATTAGATACACAATCTAATGATCTTTCGAGTAAAATTAGTCGCCAAATCGACGAAGAACAGGATGCATCTTAATATTTGTGAACACTTTCCAAGACAAGTCTGCCGGCATTTGCCCCTGTAAGTCCACAAGGAGACAAAAACATCGTATCTGGCTATTTTTCGTTGATTAGTTATGATACCCGTCATGTGTCGTACGCATGCGCATTGCATGCTGTCAGCGAGACACATGGTCCTCAAAGAAAGGATTTTGTCGCGACCGTTAGGGAAAATCGTCATCTAGGGTAGCATTATGTAATATTGGCTCATAAGGGACCAGTCAGGCTCGAAGGTGAAGTGTTGTATATTGCTGTAACGAACCAGCCATGGGTATTCAGGATCTACAGAACTTTTTTGAGACCCACTGCCAGCAGGCTTGCCGGCCAGTGGACCTCTTACAGATCGCCAGGGGTATGGCAATGAAACCGCCCGCTGGAAAGAGACGAGGTCCCAACTCCTTCCGACTGGCTGTCGATGCCGAAAGCTGCCTTGACAGGCTGTACGGGGGCTACTTCTCTGACTGGGCATGCGGAGGGCAGTGGAATCGCATGACAAACTTCCTGTCCAATTTGGTGCAAGCTTGTCACAATGCCAACATGGAGTTGGTTGTGTTTTGCAATGGGGCTTTGGAGAGCCAGAGACTTGGAGAGTGGAACAAAACACAGCGCCACTATAAAGGAAATATCACTCATGTGCTCAAGCATGTCAATAATAAGGCGACTCCTCCGCCTAAAGTTTGGTGGCTTCCTCCTGCGTGTTTGCATTCTGCACTCCGAATGGCCCTTCGTCAACTTGGTGTTCCTATACATTTCACTCTAGAAGATCATCACCAAGAAGTGATAACATTTTGCAGAGAAAATTTCTATCATGGCATTCTTGCTCAAGATGCTGATTATGCAGTATTTGATCCACCACGTTATTTTGCTTCACAACATCTCAAACTGACATATAAGGGGGCTTTAGAAACTCAAGAATATGTCATGGATGATGTGGCAAAAGCTCTTGATCTCCATCCTCAGCGTATTCCACTGATGGCAACCTTATTAGGTATAATAGAATTTATATAAATACTGTTTTTAAATTATTATTGTATCATTTCATATAAATGATTAGTTATTGAAGTTACTCCTACAGTAATTTTAACTATATTTATGTTATAATTTTTAAACATTTTGAAAAAATGTCTTGGAAACTTTCGGACTTTGTAAAAGGTTTTGATACAGATATTATCATATTTAAAAATGCCACAAACTGCAATAATGCCAGAAAATTGATGAAGTAACATAGCTACACTTCACACCACATAAATCAATTTAGCCAAAAAAGTAGCTTTATATGGACTATTAGTTATTGCACACAGCTTCAAAGTTTTGTACACTTAGAATGTAAATACATAATTTTCCTTCAACGGTTATTTCCTAGAAAATGTTGCTATATGAGTAATTGTAATAGTAACAATGCAAGAACGAATTACTTAGTATTAATTTATTAGTGAATACAAATCATAGTTCAAAAACAAAAAAATCATGCTTTACAACCTCTCAAAGTGCACTACCCTCCTATTTATTCAAAATACTTTGCACTTATCTGGCATTGTTTTGTCTGACAAGTACAGAGAAGTGTTTACTTGCTCTGCAGGCAAAATTAGTTTTCCCAGACTAGAGTTATAATTAAAAAATAAGATGAAAAAAAAACAGATTTATTTGGATGTGCATAATTTCAGTTATAAGGAAAGTGGCAACATTTTTGTAACAACTTTTGTTATGGCAATCCTCCAATATAGTATAGTTTTTCTAAAACAAGGCAAAAATTAACAAGAGGTAGCACTTTAAACAGAATGACTAAAACTGCTAATGATGTCCTATTTTTGTAAGTTTGTTTACTGAAACCCAATGTAAAGTAATAGCTTGTTTTAAAGCAATCCTTGAATACAGTATATTTGATTTTAAACCAGGCATATCAATATTTATTTTATCTCTCCATTTGTATTTGTTGCAGGAACTCACTTACTGCCAGAGGAAGATCTATTAGAATTCTACTGTAAGCTTTGCAATGTGAGCTCTCCAGCTGAAGCAGCTAAGGTGAGTGCATTTTAATTGCTTTTAATGACTACTGGACTTGAAAAATGCAGATAATTATCTCAAAGCATATCTGTGATTATAAACCCAAGCAAATGTCTATACTTGTGCATGATAAAGAGTAGGGGTAGAGGGTTACTCCTGGAGACTTGGCTCCTTTCTACCTTGATCCTTCCCATTGTTGCCATACAACCCACAAATGTGCAAGCATCATATTTGAAACCAATCAACCTAAGTATTACTACAGGTATATCAGATTTATGAGAAGAACAATCAAGTACAATTCAAGAACAGTTAATACTTTTGAAACAGGTGCCTGCTGTCAACAAAATCAAGGCTGTTGTCACCTACGTTCGTGGTCTGGAGACTATTGATGACCTTGACGCAATAGGAGCTAAGGTCTTTGAGTAAGTATCCTTTTAATCAGTATGCTCTGTCAATTCGCTTCGTAGGATATTGTCAAATACAACCTTCTAAGGAAAATAGTATTTCCGGTTTGTACCTGGAAAGAATTATTGTCATGATGCATTATAAAAGCCAATTGATTATGATACTGATGCATTGTAAAAACCAATTAAGATACTGATGCATTATGTTTTAGGAACCCTTTGGGTAACATTCAAGACAAAATCAGTCGCTTCAAGCAAAGTGTACAGTATTACTTCAATGGGACACAGGATGGCTTCTTGAAAACTAAGCCAAAAGCTCAAAGTAAGTGCTTTGTTATATATATATATACTAGTTTCATCTCTGTATACTTCTTGCAGAATAGGGTAGATAAACCCCAATTTATGTGTCATATATTTCACTAATAACAGAGAAATAGATGTCTTGGTTTAAATAATTAACCATATTAAATGGTAACTTAAATTAAGTTATTCAATTTTTAGGCACTACGACAGCGAAGCAACCAGGGAGCTATGGGTCTAAAAATGGTGGCACCAAGAAGGCTACTCCCAAGGCCGCTTCCAAAGTAAGTGGAACTGCTAGACTGGTGTGACTTATATGAATTGTAAAAGCAGAGTTATTCAATATTTGTATCTGATGAGACGCTTGAATAGGTCGATTTCCGTGTTAGAACCCAGGAAATGTAATATTGTAGTAAATTATATAGTATGCGCGAGTGATATATGTGTGCTGTGCTGAAGCACTGGTTCACCCCAACCAGGAGAGAACAACTGTTGGACACGTTGTCCACTTGCTCCAAACTCAAATAGAATGCCTTTGGGTTGTATTAATGGTTAACCCTTAAGTTAGGTCAAGAAAGTGCCTGTAGCTGTGCGTAAAAATTAAGGGGAAAACTGTTTCAAAATGTTACCATATTTACTTGATGTTTACTCACATATATTTGTACTTTGAGGCTGTCAGCCTACATTGCACAATAAATTTGTTATTATTATTATTACCGGTATTATTATTATTATAGAAATCGTATTTACTTTATATTTGATGTTCCTTCTCGCAGGACGCTGAGAAGGCAAGCCCTGTGTCTGCGGAAGGTGAGCCGGTCAGTACAGCTTCGGTGGATTCCGCCGCTGAAAGTGCGGCCTCCGTCTCGGCCTCTGGAGAGCCGACCGGAGAAGTAACCCAGGAGGCGGACGGAGCAGACACCCCTGTTGAGAAGGCCCCGTCTCCAGAGACCACGGAGGCCGCTGAGGATGTTCCAGAGAGCAAAATGGCCGGTCTAACTCTGGGGCAGGAGGCGGAAACTAGCCTCGCAACTGCTGGGAACGGTACGATTCAAAACTTGGTTATTAGTAAACTGGAGTAAGCGACTTTCATTTTGCAAGGCAAGCATAAGTTAGGCTGTGTACTTAATTTAACGTTATTGTTGGGCATGAAATGTCTTTATGAGCGAGATGTGTAGTTTAACAATTTCCTCGTATAGTCCGATGCTGTTTTGATACTCTTTTTGTCAGATGGCACCACACAAACACGCTTCACTGACTCATACATGTTTTAATGTTAATCAAGTGTTGAAGGACCACGATGCAGTTGTCTACTGAATGCTGGTCCGTGTAATGTCAATAACGACAGTTAACGTTATGTGTCGCGTTACAGATTCTCCGGCTCCGACAACTGTTGCAAAGCCTACTCCTGGGGGCTACAGCGGCAAGTCCAACAAGCCAAAGGTACAATCGGCTGCTAATCTTGTATAAATACATATTGCATTGCACCGTCAATAACAGGGATTAATCGACACAATAAAATTTTTATATTTTACTCCCTGAAGTAGTGACTTAGTTGTATTATATTGTTAATAATAACTACATATTTATATTTGATTAAGCAATTATTGTGTAAAACATTTGGATGGAGCCGCCCTTGGCAGAACAATAAACCGATATTTGGAGTCTCAACAATAGTATGAAATATATGTTGTTCTATAGATCCGGCAGTTGAAGAGCAAGCCCCCTCCCGAGGTGCTTCGGGTGGCTACGGAGAGGCACCGTAACGGCCTCATGGACCCCTGGGTGTGCCAACTCCTCACCAAGGTATGGAACGCAAACACGGAACACACACGTCGCTTCAGGCTGCTTGAAAAATAGCGTGGTTTAGATAATAATATATACCTATGGTTTGGATAATAATATGATATACCTATGGTTTGGATAATAATATGATATACCTATGGTTTGGATAATAATATGATATACCTATGGTTTGGATAATATTACTTTTAGTAAGATCGTAGAAAATTAATGGTCGTATTATTTGATATACTGCATGTAACCTTTCGTACCAGGAATTATATGCGCAATGAGATGCTGGAGTCCATGTTCAAGTGCCATGCGCTGCGGACGCGAAGTAGGCAGAACAAAGTATTTCGTGATTTTAATGGTCGTATTATTTGATATACTGCATGTAACCTTTCGTACCACGAATTATATGTGCAATGAGATGCTTGAGTCCATGTTCAAGTGCCATGCGCTGCGGACGCGAAGTAGGCAGAACAAAGTATTTTGTGATTCACGTACAGATCTTTGATCTTCTTAACTATACACGGATGGTAGGCCTGAAGATATGTATAACTTGTAGGGTGAGTTGAAGATCTCGGTCAGTCTGGAGGACGAGGCCAGCCGAGAGCTTCCGTTGAGCTGGGAGACTTGGCGCCCTGTCAGACAGCGAGTCTACGCCGTCCTCTTTGATCTTCACAAACACATGGCCGAGTACAAGAAACAACTGAAAAGTAAGTCCTCTCTTTGGTGTTTGTACCTGTTACTGCGAATTTTACTTAACCCTGAACATGAAGTTGAGGCGTTGTTTGAGCAGAGTCATCCCAACGTCATTGTAGATACAAATAAAAATTGTCTCCATAAGGTCTACAGTTAGGCAATGTAGTTTCTAGATAGCCTTGCCGCTATATATGTATAATTGAAATGTATGTTCAATGGTTTGTTTGCAAATGTTTTCCGTTCCAACGTATTGATTTTGCATTAATAATTATATACACCTCTCGCCACCCCCCCCCCTCCCCTCCCCCTTCATCTCCTGTCAGACTCGGACGGCCAGAAGGGCGGCCTGGAGAAGCCGCAGGTGACGGTGAAGGAGTGGCTTATCCCCGCGTCGACCACGGCTGGCTCGGGCCCGCAGTGTGACACCGTGAAAGCGGTGACCCTGGACTGGACGGTGCCGGGCATTCAGCGGCTGTGGCTCGGGGCCACCCAGGAAGACAAGGGTCGCCGGCTCAAGACATTCCTGGGCTGCATGTCCTGTGACGTCAATGGGGACGACAACCTGCTGGTCAACACGGCCTACGTGCCGCAGCAGTACATGATCCTCTGCTGTGTGCTCAGGTGTGTGCAGTAGACACCATGCATCCATTCGGGCTACGGTAGATGTCTGAAGAGAGTTATGAACCGGGGTGGCATGCCTATGTGGGGCATAACGTTTGATCGGATCACCGGTTACTGAACTGGGCAGGGGTCAGATTAATTGCTATTAAGTACGAAGCTGAAGTAGGCCATATGAATTCCGCCCCATAAGGGTTTAATTCCTAGGGAGTGAAATTTGAGGTTGCTTCGGGCGTGAGTTAGGGGCCTGGTAGCTTTTGTCGTAAGGACTTTGCTGTCATTGCAGTGTTGCAGCTAGCAAGTATGGTGCTGGTCTGTTTAATGTTTGGTGCTGCACCGCAGATCAGTTTAGTGCTTTGAACTAAAGACCTAAGGTAACTGTTTGACGGCTGTATCTTCCAGGCACATGATTCAGTTTTGTAAGAACGGGATGCGGATACTAAGACGCTACGAGCTGGACGCATTCCTCGCCACCGCCGTCTCTCCCCTCTTACACGACGTGGAAACCATGCAGGAGATGAAGGTCAGTACTGCTAACGGGATAAATCACGTGTTACTCCAAGCAATATTTGATATTTATACATACATGTATATGATGAACTTTGTTGATTATTTGAACGAGCCATCCAATGGAGGTCTGGTTTATGGTTAGTGTTTGCACCGGTCATTGAAGTCTCCCACTATTGTACGGCTGTTATTTGGTCAGAGTTTGACAAAATCAATGAAGCAAGAAACTTGAACACTTTCATTACAATTATAATTATTGAGGTCCCCTTTTATTATGACGCAGCTGCCCCGAATCACGACGCGCGGTATGCAGCTGGCCTCGTTGTTCATGCGCGGACTCGAGCACGCCATCTTCGGCAACGAGGCTGTGGGCGCGCCTGTGCCTTGGCATATGTGCTGCCCCTGGCTCTTCTTCGACGGCAAGCTCTTCCATTTCAAGCTGCTCAAAGTCAACAACCACACGCCGCTTATCGATATCTGTGATGGACACGTGAGTGGGGCTGTTGTTATAATGGGTGCCTGTCAAGTGCCTGGTCAGATACATCGGATATGAAGTTTCTTAGTGTTAATTTTTTTTAATAGGGTGTTGTTGATTAATTGATTAATGGTTAAAATTGATAGCTTGATGGTTTTGCATTTGTTTTATCAATTGTTAATGAACAAAGAAGTTGACTGGGTAAGTACTATTTGACTCTTAAGTAACTAATTTGTAGAGCATGAGGAGGGAAATGGATGTTTGGATGAACTTGGCATATCGGCATTTCCACCGTGTGGTAAAGATAATGGGTATACGTTGTTAGTTTTGTCAGTGGTGACCTTTTCCGGGTAAATACTGCCTAATGCCTTGCTGTAATGCCTTTCGTTGCTGTGTACTTCCCATTAAGTGAATCATACATACTAGGTTCAATCGGAAATCATGTCTTGACTGTGCCGTTTTCCAATGCTACACAACAGGTGGACCAAGTGATTCGCGTTGAGCGCATGCGTCAAGCCATCCTCCAGGGCATTAACATTGACGCGGCTTTTGCCAAGCCTATGCTGCCCCTGATGCAGCAGCCGTTCGGGGGACACGGCCCTCCCATGTATCACCATAACAACGTCAACTACCGACCTGCCGGAGCGCCTAGCGGGCCGCCCATGCGGGGACCACCCCACGGCGGTCGCATGGGGGGAGGCCCCAACCGGGGCGGGCCGGGGCCGGGGCCGGGGCGTGGCCGTGGGCTGCTGGGTAAGCGCGCCAGGTCTCTTATCACCATTGTATACAATATAAACACGGTGCCACTAGCATATTGCTCATTACGACCCCAACTAATTCTCTTCCCCGTTCAGCGAGAAGAGCCCTATTGTTGCATAAGTATGTAGTGAACACAGTCAACGGCAGAATTATCTTGGATACAACGTCTCTGCATCATATCACCTTTGACTGATCAAGCGAGCGTTCGATTCCTGTCTATATCTTCTAGGAACAGACGATGCATTTAGTTTTCCTGCCACATGGTGTCCATGATATGCAGTCATGCCGTTGGAGCAGGTCTCACTATGAATGTGTCTTTGCAGAGTTCCACCCCGCAGGTCGGGGACACGTCGACAACCGCGGGGGTCAGCTACAGATCGCCGGGGTAGTGGTCGGGAACTGGGGGGCGAACCAGACTGGTCAGGCCAATCACAGAACCCACCGCGGCTCTTTGCCACCTCAGGTCACTTCCGTTGGACCCAGAAGGTCAGTGTAACATTCATTATGACGTCACCGTGCACTCGATCAATGGCCATTTCTAGTGTATTTACAAATTATGCAAAAAAATGCGTTCATGTAAATTATGCTGAAGTTTTTATTGAGTTTCCATGTGGGACGTACCGGTTTTCACAGAGCAATCCCCCGACACTATATGGCACTTTATATACATATTCATTCACATTCTGCACCCTTCATGCATATCCATTCAGATTCTACATCCTTCACGCATATTCATTCACATTCTGCACCCTTCATGCATATCCATTCACATTCTACATCCTTCACGCATATTCATTCACATTCTGCACCCTTTATGCATATTCATTCACACATCGCATCCTTCATGAATATTCATCCAAGCCGCTCCCACAGGGGTTCCAGCCACGCCGTAGTGTCAACGAGGGCACCTAGAGGGCGCGGCATCCGCACTATGAACAACTCCGGCAGAGGCATCACTAGAGTGAGTGGTCCAGCCGGTGGCTTGGGTCGGCCATTTCAAGCCGTTAGTGCCACCAGATACAAGCAGTTTCAGTAAAGATTTAATGCTAGGCTGTTGCTCGCATGTATCTTCCTGCTTAAAGACATTAGCGGCATATGATTTTGGATAACCAGAATCTAACCGTGAAACTAATTCTTGTATGTATTAGATCCATTGAAATTTGAACTAATTATCGTATGTATTCGATCCTTTGAAATTTAAATAATTCCATGAATTGACTACAATTGAAAGGAAGAAAAGAATGCCTTAAGATATAATCGTGGCTGTGTATCTAATGAATCTCGGCTCTGTTGTCTGTCGCCATGCCAGACTCCCGCGGGACCACAGCCGAACAGGGGGTGGATGCGGGGTGTGGGCGGCGGCCGAAAGACACAGGGATCTCACGAGTCCGGTCAGAAGGACATGGCCAAGATCACCCTGGAGCAGCGAAACAAGAACCCTAGCGGAGGCCGGGGACGGGGCTGCACAGTGGAGACCCAGGACGAGTGAGTTACTGTGGAGAGTGGGTGGGACGCGGGGGGGGGCTGCACAGTGGAGACCCAGAACGAGTGAGTTACTGTGGAGATGGGGTGGGACGGGGGGGGGGGCTGCACAGTGGAGACCCAAGACGAGTGATTTACTGTGGAGATGGGGTGGGACGGGGTGGGGGGGGGGCTGCACAGTGGAGACCCTGGACGAGTGAGTGAGTGAGGCCCAGAGGCGGAGAGATGGTCATCAGTAGAGCAAATTAAATGTTTTAATAAATTATGTTAAACGGGCTGACAAGTTATCGCTGTAAACATGGCTCTCTTGTTGGTTAGGTGTGAACGAAGCTGTTTAATTTGTGTGTATTTTAATTGCAGTTTTAATTTCTGGTACTAAAACAGTTATGGTGAACGTACAATGACAGTTTTATTGCAGTAAACATGGCCTTCTTGTCAGATATATATAATGCTGTTTAATTGTGTTTATTTTAATTACGCTCTTAATTTCTGGAACTAAAAGGTGCCTTACTTTTCCCGCAGGGGGTCGATGGTGGTGTCTGTGAGCGAGCTGATTAAGGAAAACGTGGCGCGAGGGGCGCCACCCCCGACCCAGCAGGACGCCATGCTGGGTGGGTCCTCCCAGTCCCGCATGCACCCCTCGGGCATGCCCCCCTCCAGCCTTCCACAGCAGCAGCAGCAGCAGCACCAGCACCAGCAGACAGTCAATCCCCAGCAGTCGTCACAACCGCCGCCCCAGCAGCAGCAGCAGCAGCAGCCGACCTCCAGTCCGCACCACTACCCCTCCATGGAGCTGGGTCCGTCCCTGGACGTGGGGGGGTTGGGGATGCACGACGGCATTGGACAAGTGGGGTCCGGGATGAACCTCCAGATGCACGCGGGCATGATGGCGGGCGGCCCCGTAAGGCCCGGCGGCGCCGCGCAGGCGCAGTTCGAGGACGCCACCACCCTGGCGATGAAGCAAGCGGCTGCGGCCATGATGAGTATGGGCAGCCACATCGCGGGGGGCGGCCCCATGGGAGGTAACGGCCCCATGGGGGGTGCCGGCGGCCCTTTGGGGGGTAGCGGCGGTCCCATGGGGGGTGCCGGCGGCCCAATGGGGGGTAGCGGCGCTCCCATGGGGGGTGCCGGCGGTCCAATGGGGGGTAGCGGGGGCCCCATGGCGGGGAACATCCCAGGCAGTCACCCTGGTCACGGACACGACCTTCACCACATGAACCTCAACAGCATGAACGGCAGCATGGGCCACGGCCCTCTGCAATAAGAGGCCTGGCTGCCAACAGCCACGCCACCTGGGCCGGGGACTAAAGGGAGTAAGGAAAGAGGAGGAGGAGGAGGAGGAGGCCCGCTGCCCGGCCCTGGGCAACTCATCAAACTGTCTCTTGTGTCGCCAGCATCATCGTTACGTCGTCGTCACGTTGGATTCCGCCAATGGGCGAGATGCTGGTAATATCGGATAAATGGGAGAGAGCGCTGCGCATTGCGTCACCGATTCATGCGTAGTGGCTTTCCGTGCAAGTGGCTGTTGGTGTTGGTGGCACCAGTGCCACCCGCGGTTACTGCCAGCATTCTTGCAATTTAAGTACCACAATATTTGCTATTCTGCTCCTCCTGTCATGTCGAAAGGAAAACGCCTGTCCTTTGTTCCGGTTATTAGTCTGCGGTGCTCGACCGTCACAAGCGTGAATTATGTGCACCCCGCTCGAAAGGTTATGTTCTACCGGGAATAAAAAGAGGGAACACAAAGCTCCACAAGGTATATCCAATTTAGGGTTTAATTAGGGAATGTCCGGTATAAAATGTTTGGTACATGAGAAGGTGAGTCTTTCCTTTGATTTTTGCGGCTGGACAGCACACGATGGATGATACTGTATTATCGCCACCTGTAGTTACGCGTACAACCAAATGTGTGAAATCGTTTTGAAATAAGGATTAAGAGAGGTTCTTGATTAGACTTGTAATGGGATGGTGTTTGTAGGGGTTTATTGAAGTTGCAGACGGCGATAACCGTCAGGAAAGTTCTAGCATTTATTTGTTGACAAAATGTTTTCTTGAGAGGTGAGGATTCTACAGGCTGCCGATAGGGGCGCTGCGGTGATCCTGCGTTTTATAACATTTGGAAAATGGCAAGTCATGACCAGGATCTTGCGTAGTGGAGTTTTTTGCTTGTTTGCCGTTCGCGTTGGTTGGTTTATGAAAAATTGCCTCTGCGGTCTTTCTTTGTTTTCGTAAGCTTCTAATTGGTGCTCTGATGCGAGAAATGACCGATGGACCGTTCGTTCTGTCTGTCTTATGATCCAGAATTTGTTGCTTAAAGATACTGAGGGTAATCTTGGAACAATTGTCTTTTACATTTGATAGTTTGTGTAGACCGATATTGTCATGGTGGTGGTGTTGCTAGTTGGAAGAGTAGGACATGCTACTTTGTTTTTTTATTGATTTATTCGTGTGCTCTGCGTTTGCCAAACATGTACATGTCATATATTCATATCAGGCTTTGAAATCGAACACCCAATCGCTACTGACAGATTGAAAACATTTATGTGTGTTTATACTATGTTATAGTGAATAAGCGTATGGCTTCGTTATTCGTGTAAACATGCGTGAGTTAACTTACCTTTGGCTTCGTATCGTGCCCCCCCCCCAACCACACTCCCGTCGTGGCAATGATGAGAGATGCCCGTCCTGCACCGTTACATGGACGCGGCTTGCTTTGCTCTCGACTCTTCGTGAAGATGGCAAATCTGACCAGACTACTCTATCAATGTGATAAGGATGAAAAAGATTTCGGTAATCTACATGAGAAACATCTGACACTATTTGGGAATTACACTAAACCACGTACCACTGTTTGATATGTCCATGTAGCCGACGACAGTATTTGAGAATCTTAATGTGAAACCTGAAACTACATGAGAATCTACACGAGAAACAGGTGACCCTGTTTGGGAATCTATACTGAAACTTCGTTAGACATTGTTTGATAACATATCCATGTAGCGATTGAGCATCTTCCCGTGAAACCGCTTAGGAATCTACACGAGAAACAGGTGACCCTGTTTGCGACTCCAGGCTGATACTGTTTGATAATATAGCCATGTAGCATATGATAGTGTTTTTAAGAATGTATCTAAAGCAGGAACCTGGGTTATTTCATACTAAATGAGGGAAAACTGGCGAAGCAGCTGAAATTGTTTTGCCCTGGAATGTCAGTACATTGTATTGGTTTTGTAATAAGAATTTCATTTGTTGTTGCTTCTATAGATTAACGGTATATTAGCGTATATTTTAAACGTTTGCATATTGTTTTGAAAGTAATGCTTTCACTGATGGATCAGAAGTTCCGTAAAGCAGATCGACATTATTTGACTGCTCTTGTAAATTGTGAATTTGACAAGCGTTTGTCGAACATGTATGTTCGGTCCAATTGATTGGATGTAGCACTTGCCGTTAGCATCGATTTTATGCGTTTACTTTCCCGACAGAAGATCTCTGGTCATGAGTTGCGATTTTCCAACATGTTTTCTTGAGGTAAAATGTATGCGAACATTGGTTGGAGACCTACTAACTAGATCTTTTGGCTTGGACGCCCAAACTAAAGAGTATTTCTCTCCACCGTAGAGTGGTGTTTGCCTCCGGGCAAATATTTCTTCGACAGAACACAGTCTTATGCGAGGACCTATGGGCCTCTTGTTAACGTGTCCCCATCGCAAGTTGTATTTGACGCACGTGGCTCCGTCGGCGAATTTGATTGGTTGAAACTTATACCATGACTGACAGGACGTCATTGTTTAACGCGTTGTCAAGGCAACGACAATAGTTGCGCCGGGACGTTTTGGGTTCAGTCTTCGGACTCAGAACCCTCATTTCAGCTGGAGGTCAGCGAAAACAGTGAATCGCCTTTCATTGGGCGCACTGCTTTGATTTGTATCTATAGACAAAGAACACGCTCTGTTTAACTATAATATTTTCGATGTAGCTAGTTGATTTTCTGGTAGTTTCTGTTTTTGCTTTGCGTTAACCCTGAAGTTTTATAACGACAGGTGTGTTTTTTCCCGGAAGTGGACCGCGCACAATGCTCAGCAGCTCGCAGTAGTCACGTGGGACTCGGTTTTTAACATGGCGCTGTGGCGTGGCCCGAACTTTCCGTTAACCGCCCCTCTGCTGTCCGCGGTGTGGGTGGGAAGAAATGAGTCAGACTAACTGGGGTTGTGTATTGAATTGTGGCTTTGACTTTTTAAGTGCTGCCTGGCAATACCTTCTAAGGCTTGTTTTGTACGCTACACAATGTCACAGATGGGAATTTAACTATATTTGATTACATAAGGTGTGTCCCACGTACCATTTTTGAATACGGATCTAATCGAAATAACGTTTTGAGGTAATGGGACAGGCATTATGACTCCGTTCCGGTGATCAATGGTATTGGGCTGCTTCCTGCCTCATTTAACACCTAATCTAGTACGGACTGGCTTTATTTCTTTTGTCTGAACGTGTATCTGATGATTTGTAGCACATTACTAAAAGGTTTCTCGTCGCCTTGATTCTTGAATATTCATACCAATCTTTGCCCGAAGAAAAGAAAAATTCTCGTAATAAAATCATCTTTTTGACAAGTTTTGCATAACAAAAAGTACTCTGCGTGCTTAGATTTTTGGAATTTTTAATTGTTGCCGAAACACTTGGCTTTGAAGACCAGTGTTTTATCGTGGTAATTGTAATGCCACTTCAGTTATTCTTTTTGAGAATCGGGCAAAGGTTGGTTTAAACTTCGTTTATATATATATACATCATAGTTGTACTGTAAAGGGGGTGGACGCTGTTAAATTTTTTTACCATGTTTAGTTAGAATGGGTTTTTGTTTGGAAGCCACTCAACAGAACTTAATGACCGTGGCATCGTTCCGTCGTTGCCTTATCGTGGCTGCTGCATAGGAACAAACTACCTGGTATCAGCCTTGTTGTAGCAGGCAAGAAGGCCTATGCCTCATCAGTTGCTAAAACTGGGACGGTGGCTATTTTGAACTCTTACCCTGAAAAGGCGCAACATACAATATTAACGCAGTTTCGTAGGTTTTTCTCTTGTAAACCGAGAGCGGTAAAGTCCCCATGCTAACGTAATCTATGGTCTGATTGACCAGTTATATTATTAACAGTGAGGCCCAAAATGTGTTGAGAGTGGGACCCTTTGCAGTTGGCCTGCGCGTAGGAAATAAGCTGTTACAAAACCAACGGGAGACCGAATAATCGGAAGTTGCAAAGGAAAGTGTTCACTGCAGAAATCATTTAATATCGTTTTATTCCATTATGCACCATCCAGAAAGTATTCTCCTTGTGGCGAGTTTAGCGCTCAAATGATTGTCATATTCGGTTTTGCTTGATTTAAATTGTAGGTGTTCCCGAGCTGCCTATCGCTATGAGAACCATTGATGTTCCGCAGATCTTTCTTCGTAAAACTAATTATGAATCAATGAGCCAGAGTTACGTAGCAGTCAGGCTACAGAGGATCCCATTCTGGTGTAACGGGATAAAATAATACCAGGCATGCACTCGTATATTGTACAAAGTTTTATTGCGAATATTGTAAGTTGTCAAAAGCATTATGAAACTTCATCTCTTCAACATGTAATTTAAAGACTGGCTTTTTGTGTGGCATCTAACCAGATGCAGCGTGTTCGTTAGCATCAAAGTTTCTTTGTCGCTAATCTTAACTTCGAAATTTGAGGATCGGGGGTCAGGTAAAGAACGAAGGATCAGGAATATCTGTTCATTGAGAAGATTGCATTTTTTTGGTGCAAGCTGAGCTGTACTTCCTCTTCGTGAGAGAAGACAATTTTAGTAATATCTAGCATGTAGAGCTGCGGGAAAATTCAAAGACATTAAAAGGGATTTCTTTACGAGCGATAATAATTTGCTTATTCATCCATCGTGACGACGCGATCAAGAAGGTTCGGTTTAGAGACGGAATAGAGGGTTTGTAGGTTTGGCTCCAGGCCGGCAACATGCTTGGGGTGTATGCGTGACCAAAGCCCACCAACACTGTCCGAATGGGCAGGTGCGTGCGAGGTTTACATGTTGAATAAATGTCGTTATCATTATTCTAGTGTTGTATTCCTTTTATTTGCAAAAATACAGAAATTCTTCATAATTCTGGAATTTACATTTAAGGCTCCAAATGTTCTGGTCTCAGTAAAAAGGTTTTCGTCCACTGTACTGAGGACTGATTTGCATTTAGTCTCGAGATTACACACACGTAAATGTGAAAACGTTCTGGGAGTTTGCGAAACCACATATTCACGTGTATCAACTGGTTGCGAACAACAGCCGCGATGTCCTTTGTGGGTAGTAGAGGCGTGTTCTACTCCCTGTCACACGAGGGAACTGACTTTAAGCTAAAGCCAGCGGCTCAAGTAGAAAATATTTGCAAAGGAAGGGCTCCTTGACCTGCACAGATACGTGATGGTAAGTAACAGGTGCAAGGGCATATTAGGCGAAGAGTTCTCGGAGGTACTTTTCCCACACTTGTGGACTGAAGAAAATGTCCCAAGTAGCTACTGCTTGGACCATATTTCCAAGAAGTGGTTTGTTATATTATGTTATAACAGTGTTACAATGTGAAACGAAATCGTTATCACTACAACCCCCCTGGGAACCCGTTCGTACACGAACTTTTCATCCCAGAGACTAAACTGGAAACCCTTTGGAATGTCCGCGGAGATTCCTCAGGATATATTACAACAGACAAAGTTGTCTAGGAGTGGGATCAGGATGGAGTGACGTAGGCCTTGATGATCTGCAGATCCTCCAATGGTTTGTCGTTGTTGTCCGTGTCCACCATTCCCATGCGCTGTACGACGTGCATCCCGGAACCTACGCGGCCGAAGATCGTGTGCTTGCCGTCCAGCCACTGGGTGGGGCCCATTGTGATGAAGAACTGGCTGCCGTTTGTGTTGGGACCGCTGTTGGCCATGGAGAGGATGCCGGCACCTGGGGATCCAAAGACAATGGTGCGACACTGAATACATTCTCCTCTATCGCTGCCAGTTTTAATAACATGAAGGAAGCCTACCAAGCGAATATGTTGGCCTGACATAGACGGCCAAATTTGGTACGTAACTGAACTGGTCAAACTCCGTACACTATGGGGGGCGGGTTACTATAATCGTTACCCCAATAGATACCTTGGGTACGTCTGTACACTTCAAAAATAGTTTCGAGTGAAGTCAAATGAGATTACTACCACCAATATCCACACATTCCTAGGGCCCCTGAGGGGGGTAGCCATGTCGCGTGTCGATTTAAAAAAAAGGCCCATGTCGCGTGTCGATTTTAAGAAAAGGTAGATGTCGCGAGTCGATTTTAAGAAAAGTTACATGTCGCGTGTCGCTAAGTCTTATGTCGCATGTCGATTCTAAGACAACCCCAATGTCGCGTTGTCGATTTTAAAAATCGCCGTGTCGCCGTGTCGAAAAAGCCCCTCTGGGGCCCTATTCCTGGTTGAAAGAAAGTACCTGAATGCTGTGCATGTACATGCAAAAAACTTACCAGTGTGTTTAAGATCAGAAGTAATCTCATCATCAAAGTTTTTTCCATATATTGAAGCACCACCTCTACCTGGAAAAACAAATTGCTATGCAAATGTATATAACGCTTTTGGTGTGAACGCTGTGTTAAACGCAATTGAGGGCAACAGTTAACAAACCAAGTGGTTATGGCGGACTTCTCATACCAATGGTGCGACTGATACACCAGTGCAACTTATCTATATTTCTGAAGAACGACTTGTATGAATTATTACCCAGAAATTATGGTAATATTCTGTGAAATGATGAATATAAAAATGACAATAAATAAGTCCAGGTTTTATGTAGAGGACTGACCTGTTGCTGTGGGATCTCCTCCTTGAATCATGAAATCCTTTATTATTCTGTGGAATTTAACTCCATTATAATAGCCTCGTCTTGCGAGCTCTGCAAAGTTGCGACAGGTATTTGGAGCATGTTTCCAATATAATTCACAGATAATGGGTCCTGTTCTGTAAAGAGACAAATAGCGAAGCAAATATCATTTCTGGCAAGTCATTATTATCATACTATATGTATGAAAGTAACTACAGTTTAGAATGTGATTCAGTGTGATTTGCTGTACAATATCAGTGGCATATTATGGCGAAAGGCATAGGACATGTCAGGGTGCCCAGTCCTAGCAGTGATGGGCATTCCTATATGTGATATATATCTGTTGCCCACCCATGTTTCTTGGCTACACATTCTGGTATAGCTGGATTAAGGCCAGTCCTGTCCAGTAAGCAAGCAATCCAGGTCTTTACCACTAAAATAACTTGATACAGCATAAACAGGTAAATAACAAAGGCATCAATAGTTAATATGGTAATAGGCTGTGAGAAGTAGTGCAATTCAATTAATCATGTGACCCAATCTAACAAATTTGTAAATATGGATGACTTCCGTCAGCGGTTAACTAGATGCCTTATCTCTTCTCTGGGCCAGGAACGGGTGTGAAGTTAAGAATCTGGAAAGGGGGAGGTTGCAACTGGGCTTGTCCACCACTGACTTGCATCTAGAAAAATGTCACCTTACAATGTATTTCACAGGAAAGCCTGACTTTTACAGCGTATGCTCAAGTTCCCAATGGGCGTATTGCAACCCCGAAAACACTGCCCTAGATCTACTGCTGAAGCCACTACCGCTGAGCATACATAGTCATAGGATCCAGGGAGGCACAGTTCCTAGTTTCATAGATACAACGTATGTTAGACGTTGTTGTTGGTAGTCACAGCGGCTTGCTCGCAGGACTAGCATACTTCTATGTTGGCGCAAGTGCCCCCAGTGGGGGCACTTGCGCCAAACTTCTATGCAGTGGTCCGAGTAGTATGGTCCCAGCAGCCCATTTTGTGATCTTGGCCATCATAAATTTTGTTTTATCTTTACTTCCTCAACTTTTTTTGCTTTCAAACATGCCACTTTATCTAATAGCACAGAATTTGTAGCCACTTTATTAATACCCTGTCTCTGCTGATAGCTAGCTTGAGTAATTGCTCAAGCACAGTAGAGAAATATAGATTAATCTACCTTTCTCTACCGATCTTAATCCCATTCAACAGTTTCCTTTCAAGTTTGCCCCTCCACCCCACAAACAATTGACCTATCGAGCCTCCAAATCAGACCCCTGCATCCACCAGGGCTGTATTACCACCCTCCTCCACCACCCGTAGCCAAATTGATCGGTAGACAGAATGAAGTGCAGCCAATGTTGCAATGACATGTGTCTGTGGACCCATGTTTCAAAACAATATACTGCAGTTTCAAATCTTATCCCTGTTATCGCTGAAGCTTATATTATAAGGTCAAGCCTACATTGATACCTATACTATATTCTATAGCATAGGGATATACTTGGGTAGGCGATAATAGGGATGAGGTCAAAAACTGCAGGATCACCTATCCTTGGTTGATATCCTTACGTTGTCTCTACCGTAACGGTATCGGGTTGCCAGGACTTTGGTGGAATACCAGTCATGTTAACAGTTTAAAACATAAACTGCTGAAGAGAATAATTTTGCCGGTGCGTGTGGCAGCAGTGCAGTTTGGAGTGCCGAGCCTAAACAATGCGTTACGCGGATCGGCGCTGCAACTTTAGTATGGCTGACTGGGATTCGACTGGTCATAAAGGCGGTCGAGGTAATGGCATCAGACAAATTTAAAACTATGACATCTGAGTTCTGTGTTGTGTTTTGTAAATTTGAGTTACCGCCATCGGTTTGAGAAGTCAGCACGTGCGCCTTTAGTGGATAACCAAGTAATATGTCATAGGTGCTACCTAACCTGAGCGAGTGCGTTAAACTGAAAAATACATACAATATATTATTGTGATATATTATCATATAGCATATCTCTGCAAAGGCCAAAGCGGCAAACTGTCAGCTATAATGAATACCACAATAGGGCATTTGGGGATCATTTGGTGATTATGGTTGGTGATCCTCCCCCTCTCAGAGGTATCCTATATACGTAGGATAAACCAGTAGGGTCTCATGGGCTAGGGGCAGTGGTTAGTCTGAATGTTGGAGTCGGTTTCATAAGAGGTTCGTTAATTAATTTAGTATTATCTCAAGCGTGCAATAAGCATTTGTTTGCAAAAATATGTCTTTAGCTTATTTATAAGCCAACATTTGTGATCAATGGAGCTTTATTATGTGTAATATTACGAGAAGAATAGATTGCCACATAAAGGAAAGTATGATTGAATTGATTGGGTCCCTGGGTCCTGCAGCGTGCAATTTTGTTTGAGTGTTCACTTAAATTTTAGTGAAGATATCGGCTAAAACATCTGTGATATGCGGTATTAATGAATTTAACTTGATTACATCTATGCTGCTGGATTTTTTTTCATAAGATGTATTATTTTATCACACACTCTAGGTCTAATATTATGAGGAATATATCCTTTACCGTTAATTATGCTTAAATGGGAAGCCCGTTCTGGTCGTAAGGGCAGTGACAAAATTGAGAATAAAGTCTACAGATATGTTTCCTGAAAACAAAATTATAAGTACGACTGAATGAGAGAGAATAATACTTCAAGGATTAAAAACCGCTTTTGTCGCCCGTAAGTATACTTTCGGTGGCAGCATACCTTAACTCCCCCCTCGCAAGAACACTATTCGGGTCACTATGATGCCTTACATGTGCATGTAAATACAAGCCAGGTATAGGGAAAAGAGTTCATAGTTCTATGGTGAATGCAGCTGTGGATAGCATATGTGGTGTTGTGAACTGTTTAATGCCTTCGTCATCGCCCATATTTGGTAACGAGTTTTGCAGTGTCGACTGACTAACGGTCTAAAATTACGTTAGGAACATTAACTAATGACTGGGTTATGATGGTGTGTGTGCCTGTGTGTGTGTGGTAGGGGAGGGTGGGGGGGCATAGTTACCGACCTAGCCCTAATTGAGACCTAGTGATCGACTGGCTGCAACAATGGGCAGGCCAGGTGGGAAATATCGGACTAAGTTTCTGGGTCTTGTCTACCAGGCTGGGGTTGCGCGTGGTGGAGAGGGTCTGCATCGCCCGCGGGGTGGCCCCGGCTCGGGGAATGCGAAGTAGGAAGGGGCAGCGGAGATGCCCCGATTTGCTAGGGATGTCCACCATGTGAAATAAGTCACCCTACGCGACCTCGCGGCCCATGCCACCCTGCTGTCACCGTCCTTACCCACGGCCAGAGCTACCCCGCGGCTCCCCTCCAGTATGTACGACCCCCCGGCCCCACCGTACGCGACTTCGCGGCCGGGGCCATCCCGCTGCACATCCATACTACGCAAGTCCCCAGCCGGGGCCACCCCGCAACCCTGCAGTCCTTCTCCACTACGCTCGATCCCGGCCGGGGACCCCCCGCTGCCCCTCCCTACTACGCAAGCCCCGCTGACCACCGCGGCTCGAGTTGGGGCGAAAAAGCTGTGAGCGAAAAGCCTGCACTGGGTACGCCTTGGTTGTTAGCACCTTCCAGAGGGTGAAAAGTCCAGTTATGCCTACCACCCAGAACTTGTTGGCCACTAAAAACAAAGCTAGATAACAACACTCTTTTAAAATCAATTTTAAATTATAAGTTTAATTACGGATTCGCAGAGAAAAAAAGATAAAACTTACAACGATAGTCATGATTTAAGAAAAGGAAAACCCGCGTTTAATTATATTAGAAAATAAATGCTGGCGCAGAGCGGATAGGTTTGTCGTCTGTCCGCATATGGATCGTGCGCCACCTAGCAAATGCTATACATGTCACCACTTTCGAAAATAAAACGTATCCAAGTAGTCCTTGGAAACAAGAACGTTTTTTGTAACGTTGGCAACAACATTCAGACTATGACGTCACAATACATTTTAGTCTCGCTTCGCTAGACCTTTATCAATAAATTTCAAACAATTTTTATGTCTAAACGAAGAATACTAATTCTTTCTTCACATAAATATGCTAATTTTCAAGTAAAACACTTCATATGACAATTAACAACAAACGTTTTATCAAAATTAAGGCGTGAAAAGCGGCCGTAGATGTCGCAAACTGGTGATGCCAAAAAGTGGCCCATAGTTGGGGACCGGAAGTCAACACTGACAACAGAAACCGAGAGAGAACAGAGACATGAAAGTGATATGATGTTTGAAATATACGTGTGTTAGTCTATAGAGCTCGTGCTAACGCACTCGCTATAAATGAAAGGCGGCGGCAAATCATGGAGCTTTAGTCTTAAATTTATTGAGCACTTCCCTATCATCGGCCAGGAATTTGCCTTCCTTTTTACTTTGGCACTAAATTCTATCCGGTTTGCATGTCTTCGCTTAATTTTACAATACTTTTCTCCTCATACCCGAGGGATGCTACAGAAGTAATTTATTCGGTACTAGACTATAATGACATCCGGCCCATGGAAATAGGACAAAATGTCTTTATCGTCCCTCACCTATACTCACAGCCCACCAAACGCATCTAGCAAAGTTATATAGTGTTGTATTCCTCGATCATTATATAAGCGAACGAAGTTTGTACCAGTTGGATTTTTATGACAATTCTGATCGAGGGGAAATGCCTCCCGTTCATCGAGCAATCCGTCGAAACGAACATAACAGATGAAAACGAACACAGGGATCAGTGAACAGGCTTATTTCCTAACAATTAGACTGAAGAGAGTATGTATTAGCACCGGGGCTTACGTCCGCCGGAGCGTTTGTCTCAGTGGGTTTGGCATGTGTTACCGGGGAATCTGTCCGCCGGGGCCTTTGTCCGTTCACCATCTGGGGATGCATTTATCTCTCAAGTCTTTAAATAGCATATATTATAGTACAAAATGCAACTGGATCTTCACCATGTCTTTACCAAATGTCACACAATGGACACTCTATAGACATATCTATCTTATGTTTATAAGTTACCAACATGTCTGCCAGTTTCAAGAAGTAGTTTATGGGTGATATATCTCAGCCCGGGCCCTCCGTGGATCCCTCCAAGGACCTATACCCCTGTATACGGGGATCAAGGGTCACGAACTGACCCGGAACGTTTTTGGTACGCGTCATATGGTTCGGGCTTGAACCCCCGACTGACCGAAACCGACCAAAACCGGCCTGAATATACCAAAACCGAGGTGCATGGAACAGTTTAACGTCACAGAAGACCGGAATAAAAATTCACACTAGTATATACATACATGTTAACGACACCATGCTTGCATGTATACCACTCTAACTTTCTTTTCCGTAAAGTGGTTGTCTTCGCAGTTCTTTTCCTAGTCCGTGGTCCTGGTTTTTTGTCCCCGTTCGTCGGTGCCTTTGCTACTCCTTGTCCATCCGATGTGCGTACAACTTGTTCTTCTGTAGTGTCCGGGCGTGACATGTGCCGGGCCGGGTGGCGGTGGCTGGTCCTTCCGTCACCGGTCACTAAGCCCCGCCCCCTGTCTCGTGATTAGCTGGCTCGGCTGAGCCAGAGATCGGGCAGGACTGTCACCCCGGACCAGAGCTTCCCGGGGATGATCCAGAGGGGAGGAGTGAAGACGGGAGAATAGTGAAAGAGAGTCTAGCAAGGAGAGTAGTGTAGACCAGTCACCTTCTTGTAACTTAGAAAATAAAATTGATCGCTGGAAATAATGAACGCCAATTTCCGCGGACCCGGATGGGTACGTGGGTGGGGCAAGGACACCCCCACCCACGGACACCACACTTCTATCTCCCGAAGTGTGTTGAGGAATCGGTCAAAGTGCCGTTTGCGTTTATTTTCTTTCAGTGAAGACCAATTAAGTGTCTGACGTCAGGAAGAATTTCTTAAAGTGGTGGACAAAAGATGTCAATTGCTCATTTGAATTACCTGGGGCGTTGGCATCACAAGAGGATTGTTCCTCATGTGGAGATGTCACCCATATATTTGAGCCGGATTTGATCGCTGTCGGTATAACGATGTACCCGTACCGAGATACTACATATGGAATCGACCCAAAACTTTACGAAATTTCTCAATATATATGTGCGAGATATATTTTTCCGAATTAAAGATGAACACACTATCCCCTCTATCTCATATATTCAAGTAATCACATGATGGATCAATTGAATTGCGATGAGTGAATGGCAAATGAAAGCGCGACGTTCTGCACATGACTATGTCAAGAGTGTCATCTGCCGTCGCGTATACGCGTTCTCAAGGCTTAGCTTGGATTGCAAATTATACTCACTCGATACAATTCTGGTAAGATTATTCTCACCAAATCACTATTTTAAAAGTCACACACTGGTGCGTTTGTATTATCCTGATTTAATGCCTTATTGTATTGTAGTATTTGTATAAATTATAGGTTTTTTGTACCATGAAGACAAATGATAGCTCTATTTATGTGGGCGATAATAGGAACGAATACTGATACAGAATTTTAGATGGTCATTTGTGGCCATTTGTCATTGATTTTAATCAACCATGTAGCAGAAATCATAGGATCGACTAGTGGTCTTGCAATACTCACCCTTTGTTTCATGAAAATTTACTGTATACAGTTAAAAAAAGATACAGAAAAGCGGTGGAAGTATTTCAGATATGTTTTTATAGATCACCACGAAGGACTGATGTGTGATGGTATTATATCATTATGAAAGCCCTTACCTCAGTGCATAAGACAAAAGCGATATCTGAAGAATTCGGTATCCCAAAAGTGTTTATATAGCTATATGAATAATTATTTGTATGCATGCATCGGCAACTTCAGCTCAAATGGCTGTCCCTGTTGAGCCCCTAGAGGGGTGAAGGGAGATTGGGGTCAGGGGGGGGGGGGGGTGAAGAATGTTAATAGCTGCTGGTGGGCAGAAAGGAGGTAATAAGGGTATATGTAGCTGGCTGCATGGAAGTGAGTAGTAGCATTGGATATTATCAACCATGTAACTGTTATATCTGACTTCAAACTTGTTATGTCTGGGATGCTGTTATGATTGCTTTGAGTACTGAAGGGGTTGGTAACAGAGCGCCACTGGCATTGGTCAAGTTGGTGGCCTATGAAGGTATAAATTACATTGACTATATAGTTTATAACCAGTCCGCCTTTGATGATTGATTGACTCCAACAAGTGACAAAGGCAATCAGAGAAGTCTACAATTAATATGATGGTATAAGCCAATAACCTATGGCTTTTGGCGGGGTGGGGTGGTTCATAACTAGTTTGCCTTTGTGACTAATTGATTCCCAAGAACCGACAAGTGAGCTTTGCAGTTAATTCATTGCCATAACTGATAATTGAAATCTAAGAAATGGAATAATGGTTCAAGTCCTGCTGTAGTCAGGTCTGTGGTCGCAGGATAAAGATGTCTTTCTTCGCTAAGGGTTGGGGGTTACCCTGGGAATATGGCTCCACTCTTCCCTTCTTTCTCCCATAGATGCAATAATTTCTAGAATTTGCAAAAACATTCTAAACATACTGTAATTAAGATCTATTTAAAATGGCCTTGGTTTGCAATACTAGGGAAATCAACAAGTATAGTTATTTCATTTATTAGATAGTGGCATGGCGCTGACACTGGATGACAAGCTCCTTGGAGAGAAGACTCAGTACTACTGTAGCAGCAGTGAAGATGAAGGCGAGGAGGAGCCGGAGGGGGAGGACAGGGAGGCCAGTGGACAAGGTGCTGAGGCTGCCTGTCAACAGCCAGATGTTCAAAGACCAGATATAACACAATACTCTGGACATTCTACCAATGTAAGAAGTACCTTGCCATTTGTCATCTTTACTGCCACTGATTCATTTTGTGAAGGCAAAAATATGCTTTGAACCCAGTGATATATGTATCTCAAACATTAAAATATGTTCTATATACTGTAATTTCCAGGGTATTCGTCAGTGCTTTGAAGCACTGTGTGCATGACAGTGCGGTTGAAATAGCTTTATGTTACAGAAAAGATTGATTTGTAAATGCAGACCACAGATAAAGCATTACAATGAACAGATTGTGAAAGTGAATTTACAGCATTTCTATGCCATGCCCACTTTAAATATTGCCCGTAATTGCATTTAGCACAGCGTTCACGCCAAAAGTGGCTTCCTGTGCTAGTGTGTGGTCGAAGTCTGTAAGAACAAACGGATCTGTGTTATTTTGATATGTACTCGGAGCACAGTTTCAGCGACACCAGCTTAACACCCGCTGCTAACAGTCGACCAAAAGAGCCGGTGTGTCAATTGTTAATTGTTTATACAGGTGGTTGACGTATCGCATGGTCAGTGAAGCTGTGTGGTATGGGAGGGGGTGGAGTGAGGTGTCAGTCGTCTTCATCGTTGGCAGGGTGCCCAATTTTGACTCATAGAATGGTGCGGCATGGTGCGGGAAGCAGCATTTAATGGTGTAACTTGATACAGCTAGCTGCAGTCTTAGGGGAGGGAGTGGGGTGTACCCGGAGGGGGGAGGCGGTCCCGAAAGACAAACTTCGACTTGATTCACATATAAGTCGCACCGGTGTATAAGTCACACCCCTCGGCCGCGAGGAAAAAAGGTGCGACATATACACCGAAAATTACGGTATATAGTCTAGCTTTATAAGATTCAATGTATTCATACCGGTAGGATTATGGCACATGTTTTGTTTGGAATAGGGTGCCACCGTGAGAGCCAATAATATTGCAGTCAGCTTAATCCCTAAAGCGAGGATTTTTTTTCCATGTTGACCCCTCTTCCTTACATATCCAGACAGGACCAAAAGGCGTACTGAATGATTGGAGAAGATTCAAGCAGTTGGAAACAGAAAAAAGGACGGACAATGAGAGAGAAAGACAACAGTTAGCCAGCAAATTGACGCTAACGTGTCGATCACATGTGCGTATGTTTACAAAAACTGTCTTATCCAGTGAGCTGAATGAAGAATAACAGGCGGCGACAAGGTGGTGAATCAGAGAATAAGGAAGCATATCCACTGGCGACTGATTAAGATATCTACTACCGGTACCAAAAGGCATCGCATAATGTTTTAGTCCGCGCTGTTCTATATCTTGTATGCTATATCAGTAGATGCAGTAATTGTACCTGGCTATTGATGCTAGTTCTTCTTTTGTCTGTCGAATACGACAGCAGTGTTGCCGAAATATAACGATTCCATATAGAACATGCTGGTGCCAATAAACGAGCCTCAAACTAACGCCCGTTCTCGCCTACACCATAAGACGGAGAACATATAAAAAGTTATGTCACATCTAACCATTTGTTTACAGCTCGATGACGAAAAGGAAAAAGAAAAAGATGCAGCGTTGATGCGAGAGTTGGAATCTACGTTAGATGAATTTGGAGATGACTTTCTAAAAGAGTACCGTCTAAAGCGAATAGAAGAATTACGAACAGCCTTTGCAAATGTGTACGTATATCAATTATAATGTGTTCATTTATAAGTTACTATGGATGACATAGACTACTGCTGGAAATCTGTTGCACATGTGTACAAATATCGTGTGTGCAGCTCCCTGGAGATATACCGTGGTATTTTTGCCGTTTTGGGCCAAAAATTACTTTAAAAGGATATTATTATTTCGCGTAAAAGTTGCTAGCGTATTTTAGAGGAGCCATACGTCTTCTATTGTTTTGCATGGAGGAGACACAAGTTGTCTTTTACGATGCAATGAGGCGCAAGCTGTTTTACTTTTTGAAGAGTTGCTGTATAGTCTTTGATTAATGTTATATTAGACTAATGGAAGGCTGTATAATGTAACAAATCACAGCTATTAATACGTCTAGGTACCGTATTATCGATTGATTGGAGAGCTGGGTCTTGCCTATCGTTATATCGATAAAACACCTACATTATTTCAAAATTCTACATTAGATGTTCGGACCATCGTTTAGGTACTGAAATCGGTAGTAGGCTTAGTATATCCAGGGACGCAATATACTGCCAACATAGAAATTACTACACACTTTATAAACTGGGTCAGTATATATTCTATGCAGGAAAACTATTTAATGTAAACTGGTATATGCAGGGACACGGGAGACCAATTACGTTGATATCTATGTTTTGTTCCATGGGTCTGAGGCATTTTAGTGCAATAAACTGATTATTATTATTGAGACAGACTGTCAACCTCTATACGGTATTTCTGCATGCATTTACCTGATTACGTTTTTTTACAGACCTAAATTTGGCAAAATCTATAGCCTGGACAAAGCACAATTTATTGATGCAATCGATAAAGAACAGGCAACAGTGACGATTGTTATGCACATATATGAAAATGTAAGTAACATGCTCTACTAGCATACATGTATTTGTATTGCATTGTGCAGCGGATACACGGGTTGTCGACTGATTATCGTATCAGTATCTCCAAAAGTGACTTGTGTGAGACATGGAAATAATCGTCTTTTTGTTTTACTGTATTAATAATTCTTCTTGTTCGCCACTTAAAGTGGGTTTAACTATTGTCGAATATTCTCTGCTGGCCGGTGCGTGATTCGAATCCCACAGATTTCTATGCTTGTGCATGAAAAAAAACCTCGCAAAGGGCAAAGGGTTACTCCCGGGGACAAGGCTTCTCTCTACCATGATTTTTTTCGCGATATGACTGAAAGAGGTTACAACGTCCTACTGTAGCTGTTACACGAATTTGATCTAACGCATGGTTGGCCTCATACCGCGGATTATTCGGCTGATGAATGGGTTGATCCGTGTCATTCGATTCACAGTGAACCTCGCAAGGTGTCCGCAGTGATATTATTTCATTTCACAAACAATAAAATTGACAATTGTATACTGCAGCCAGTGTCATCCAGTTTGGACATTAGGCTAAACAGCTATATGGTTAGAGAAACATCTGCTCCTTCATCTTGTGCAATATATGATACGCTCTGTATCTTTTGTTGTACATATTTTAATCCTAATTAATGTTTAACAATTCGCTGAATAGTGACGATACTAAAAGTCTTTTCAGACATTGTTCGTATGCACTCCGGCGGACAGTGGAAAAAGACCCTTGCTCCGTGTTACCTGGGTTGTTTAACTGTCGTATTGTCCCTGCAGGGTGTCGAGGCCTGTGAGACCATGAATGGATGTCTCCAGTGTCTCGCCCGGCAACATCCCACCATCAAGTTCTGTAAAATACGAGCCTCTGAAGTTAAGCTGAGTATGGCGTTTGTAAGTGTCCCAGTACGGATCGAATGTCTTTGTGATGTACAAGGCCGTTGTAATGCCTTTGTAAGTGCTCCAAATCCTCCAGGTGCTTCAATACCTTTATCTTTTTAAGTACTCCAATAACTTTATCTTTGTAAATACTCCAATACCTTTATTGTACCAGTACATTTACCAATACATCTAGGTCTTTGCGAAGAATTTTTAGGTGGCGGATTAGAAAATGCGCATGGACATGGAATTGTAAGTCATTCAAAATGTGCTTTTGTGTTTGTATTATAGGCAAGTGGAGGTGTACCAGCCATATTGGTCTACAAAAACGGGGAACTCATTGGCAACTTCGTGCGGCTGTCTGATGAGTTTGGGAACGATTTCTTTGCCACTGATGTTGAAAGCTTTCTTGTGGAGTATGTATGACGTTATGTTTTACTGATAAAAACAATGGTATTTCTATCGGAAAATATTATCCTTATAATACTTAATCTATGTTATCAATTTTAACAACTTCTCCTGTCCAAATCAGAATCAAATACTCATTGAGATCATGACAGAGAAGGTTCTATAAGTCGTTTAAAAGTTGATATGTTACTATGGCTACATTACAGGCACGGTATGTTGCCAGACCGGAAGTTCCAGCCAGTGATACGTGGCCGTGGCGACGCGGACGACAGCGGTAGCGAGTTCGACGACGACTAACGCTTGTCACAATGGGTCGGGTTTTAACGCCACGTCACAACATTCTGGTTCTGACGCTACGTCTGAGCAGATCTGGTTCTGACGCTACGTCTGAGCAGATCTAGTTCTGACGCTATGTCTGAGCAGATCTGGTTCTTACTCTACGTCTGAGCAGATCTGGTTCTGCGCTAAGTCTGAAAAGCTTGGATTCGGAGAAAGCAAATTAAATTTTCTGTATGGTTTCCTATGCGTACAGGCCCACAGCTGGGCGACATCTGTGTAGTTTAATAAATATCTAACTACATCTCTCACCAAAGCTTTCATCAAATATTGACTGGATAATTTATTCTTGTATTACCATCTCCCTAGCCCCATGTGACGTTGTTGGGAAACAACAACTGTCTCATATGGGACTACCATCTCCCATAATGAACATCTTGGGCTATTGTAGAATCAGTATACCAGAGAAGGCAGCACCTATATGTATTCAGGAGGATATTTCTGTGGTTTGTTTTTATACGTCGAGTAATGTAACGCGGCTAGTTTTAACAAATCGGTATATGTTAGTTTGTGTAAAGCAACTATTTAATTCACCAATCGTGAGTAGTATGTATGTTGTTATTTGTTTTATATAAAGAAGCGTGATATGTATGGTAGCTGTATGTTTTATCGTTCTTTGTATTGCCCTCAGATGCCTATGGTGAACCCCCATACGACTCCCATTGTCTCTAGCCTCGCCATTTCTGCCACATTTCTCAAGACCTGGCCACCATTGTGTGCGTTTCAGGCGCCCTCATGAGGAGTTTTGTGGAGAAGCCGGTGTAACATCAATAGATCAGGACTCCCGGGGCTGTTGACCGTGGTTGAACCACGCGGTAATCGTTCCGTGTCCTGTGAAATAATCATGAGTGCTAGAAGCTTTATGAATTGGTTATCGATTGTACAGCTACACACTGAATGGTATTCTAGTCACAGGCGGGCGGACGGCGGATTTAGGCCTCTGTACTTACAGAGAATGTTTTGGAATAAACGTGCTAACACGTTTACGAATGGCGTTCCGGTGTGTTCTTACCTTCCTTGGGGAGATATTTATTTTATTACCGCAGCAAGTAGAATAGAAACCCTTACTAGAATATTGTACATGTACTAGGGCGTGTGACCACGTGACTACTTACCGCCCTTGCCGTACTAGGGCGTGTGACTACTTACCGCCCTTGCCGTACTAGACCGTGTGACCACGTGACTACTTACCGCCCTTGCCGTACTAGGGCGTGTGACCACGTGACTACTTACCGCCCTTGCCGCACTAGGGCGTGTGACCACGTGACTACTTACCGCCCTTGCCGTACTAGGGCGTGTGACCACGTGACTACTTACCGCCCTTGCCGTACTAGGGCGTGTGACCACGTGGCTACTTACCGCCCTTGCCGTACTAGGGCGTGTGACCACGTGACTACTTACCGCCCTTGCCGTACTAGACCGTGTGACCACGTGACTACTTACCGCACTAGCCTTACAAGAGCGTGTGACCACGTGACCACCTGGGGCTTAATAAAGTGTTAGACCACGTGTCGGCATGAGTAAAGAACCCGCTGCCGATTACCGCTTCCATTAGGGTGGAATTGCTTCTCGGTATGACAAAACAATATAAAACACTCGTGCATGCTCAGAATATTGTTCATATAAGATACAATTTCACGTAACAACAAAAGTACGCAAGAAAGTAACATTGAATAACAACACCGCGTAACCACGGCGCGAACACACATATTATGGCATAGAATCACGTCCAATACAAGGACTATTGACAGCTAATGGGAAATGGGAATGTTCAAAATGTTGACAGCTAAATAGAACGGTTTTAGATGGATACTCTTATAGGGGATGTTCACAAGTTTCCGTAGGCCGTAACAACCACACGGAGCAGATGACACTATTTGGCTTAAACAATTAGTCGATTTTACGTAATAATATGTGTTCCTTCTTTGTGCTGAATGTGATGTATACAGAGATAAAATAACTACAGTATCAATATCTGATAAATCTGTGCTTGAGCTGCCTCCAATATATCGGAATAAAGACCATACTATATCAATTCCTTTTCACATACAGTAGGACACTAATTTGAACAATTCTGTCACAATTAAAAACTCGCGTATTTTATATAATATACATATATGTATAGAAAAATGTAAATCAATACTAAAAGCACTCTTACCAATAAGATTTCCAGCAGTACGCCATACACAAGACCAAGAGTATTATTTTATTATAATATAATTCTATAATAATATAATTTTTTTCAAAAAGATGTTCGGGTTCACAACCAAGCTAAATATAACCAGCAGACGCCGGACCATGCAACGCCACTGTGCGGCGGGGGCACGCATCACGTACACCTAGGAATTCCAAAACACGTTAAGAGACTGAAGCACAGCTCGTAAAGCAGACATTTGTATGTGGTCACACAACGTGCGTTTGGCTAGTGCTGTGGTTAGGACACTTGTGCTTCCGGTAAACCAGGCGACTGCATCTTTGACTGTAACATGGATTTCGCTCGCTGTGTCAAGGAAGTGTTAACCACGAGTCCTGGATAATTGACAAGAAGCTAATTATATCCAGTCTCGTGGTTCTACTCTTGCAGAAAACCAAAAACAAAAACCTGAAGCTTATTTAATATAAATAGTTATGGTTTCCGGGGTGCATGGATCATAAATATGTATATGATTACAGTAACTAGGTTCTTACTTTCAGTGAGTGATCAACCTTAAAAGCTGTATATTGAAGATAATTTACCAGACCCCGGCCAGCACACGTCCAGTCAGCTGTGCGCGACATACCTACTGCGTATACAACATTCTGCCACCGAAATAGTTGCAAGAGGAATACATAACAGAAGCAATGATGTAATTTCATCGCACGCATATAAAGTGCGGCTAAACGAATCTACACCTTGAAAATGTAACTATATAAAAGAATGATAAAAAAAATAGAAAAGTATCCTGCAACGTATTGATGAATAACAGTTACGGTTTGGCGCTGGATATTTGGCTTCATTAAAACGTACTACAGGGCTAGCTACTGCGGATCTATAGTGCACATAACAAACGACTACGACTACAATTTAAAACTAATTTTCGCGTTCATTCAGAAGAGAAGCAGCGAGTTGACAACTGATACACAAAACGTGGTTGTGAGGTCTAGGTTAAGAAGGCAGAATTGATTGACATGGAGCCAGGCGGTCTGGGGAGGAGTGAGTTACAACTCTGTGGAAGAATGTCATTAGTTAGGGACGCTGCGCGAGTAAGTGGTAGCCTCTCGCGACTCACCCAGGGTTTACGATGGGACCTGTCAGGGGTAGCCTCCATGCGGTTGACCAGGGTACCCTCCCTGGGGCTGTCCGGGTTGGGGTGGGGCACTACCCCGCTTGGGTAATGACGGCATCGCCATGGGACCCTGGCCAGTGCTGGGGTATGGGGCGGCGCCGGCGCCGGGGTAGGGGGCCGCGCCGGCACCGGGATAGGGGGCCGCGCCGGCACCGGGGTAGGGGGCCGCGCCGGCACCGGCACCTGCACCGGCGTATGCCGGAGGGGGCGGGCCTCCAGGGTGACCTCCTGCGGGGGGATAGGAGGGTGGCGGAGCCGGTGGGCCAGCAGGCCGTGGAGGCGGAGGCCTGTGCGCAGCCTGGGCCTGGGCCGGGGGGGCCGTGGAGGCCGGTGGAGGGGCGCCGGCTGCCCCCGGAGCGGCCCCCACGCTCTGGCCAGGGCCGGGGACTGGCCGGGCACTCGGGGGGCGGGGCTTAATCCCGTGGGTCTTCATGTAGCCCGTGACCTGGTCCGGGATCTCCGCCAACACCTCCTTGGCCAAGTATGCCTGACTTGTCTGGGGGTTGTTGCCATAGCGACCGCCAAAAAAGTCCCTGAACGGAACAAACTGAAAAAAACCCACAGTAACAAAATGGCTGACATGCGTTGGAATCCATGATTAGAAGTGATATAGCCAAGCCACAAGCAAATACCGGTATACGAGAAACCAGAGCTTCGTATAATGTAACACAACATACATAATCTACTAGATACAAAGGACACGCATTTTACACAATTAACTATATGCAGTCCAAGGAAGAATATATATATCACCCTTTAAACATTTGATCTCGCACTTTACTCACGCCCTCCAGTTGAAATATAATTTAAGGCATTATTGACAAGCAAGTTTGTACACACGGGGATCCCACTAATGATCAATAACTTTAATCATCATTAAAGAAAGCTTTAAAGAAACTCTACAGAAACAATTGCTTTTATGTCCAAACCAGCTGCGTATGATTTTATTTGTGTGGTCATTGAAGCCGTTGTCAGCACATATCTTTGTTTCAGTACATGCATCACAGACCAAATGAGAACGAAACGGGCAGAGATTATTGAGTTACCTGCACGATGTCTCGCTCAGCGTATTGGCCGAAGGCGCACAGACGCTTGTTGTCGGCATCCAGCTCTTCCATGGCTACAACAGGGAAACTCAAACTTTCATCGCAATACACGTGTTATCTAGTCTACAACATACAGCTTTACGCAGCGTCTACACACCCCATCTCAGCACAGCCATTAAACACAATAAGCATGTTTACTCTCACTTTACAACACAGATGTATGTAACTATTCTAGGCGAATGGAACACTATGTAACATTTGACCTGGCGTAACATGCATCCAGAAAATAAACCATTCCCTTTATATGGATGACGATATATCACGGTCTCTAATGGTAGAATTTGGTATGGACACGATGGTGACATTCTATCTGTGACAATTCAGGTCCCGACTAGTGGTATACTTACCATCGAAGTCGGCGTCTCCAATACCGATTATGATGATAGACATTGGGAGAGCGGAAGCCTGCCAGGGGTGGGGGTGGGGGGGGGATTAAATTAATTAGTTAATTTTACACATACATATTAGACATACATCATTATCGAATATACCTCATACAAATAGTGGTCTAACACCCATATACATTACGACTACGAGTCCCGATCTCTCAAACGAAATGCAGCCGTCATCATTAAATCCAGCTGATGCAGTACAACGTGTCACTTCACAGGACCACGCGGTGCCGCATGGTTCATCTTCGACGTTTAACGAGCCCACGAAAAGCATGATTGTCGTAAATGGTAGGCGAGAGTCATACGTGAGCTATGTTGAAATCATGTTTCGTTCTAAGATGGAGGAACGACCGTTCTGCACACCGCGCCGATGACCCGGCATACACGATGGCTGGCATGGGGAGACGATACGGTAGACATGGCGAGCGCGTGGCGGGGCGGTGGTGGGGTGGGGGGGGGGGGGGTTACCTTGATGATAGCCTGCTTGGTGTTCGGCATATCCGTGATGACGCCGTCCGTCAGGATCAGCAGGATGAAGTAGTGAGTCCCTTCCCGGTAGGCGGTAGCGAATCTACGGCACGACAACAGACACACCGTCATGAACCATCAACCATCATGCAGCCAGCTTCATAGGTTAATGTTAACAAACAGGCGTAGTTGGTAAACAGCAAATGGACCGTCTGATAGGGAACCAATTGTGTAACTGGCACGAACAGAAAGACAGGTGCGAAATGAATTAGTGACTGGGCCAAGGAACCCCACGGGACGATGAAGGATGAAACATACCATATATTGCAGGACGTAATCCCGCAGTAAATGGAAACCCTGGTGGTGTACTTAACGAATTACGTGTTTAATTTTTAATCCGTAAACACGCAGTAAATGATATTAATTGGGTCACGTGTTTAAAGGACTCAAACCAGCAGTAAGTGGGTGCCCTAGTGGGGTCACCAGTCCAGTCTCCTTGTATATACTACTTACTGGGCCACGTGATTGATAACTGGGGCGAAGTTGGTGGGTCCGTAGAGCTGAACACATTGTATAGCCTTGTGGTAGGCGGCCAGGAGGCCCTGTAGGCCCTGGCAGTAAGGGTTACTCGGGTTGAAGTTCTGCAATGGAAATATAACCGTCATTGACATAATTCTTAAGAGTAATCCACCCGTTGGGTCAAAGAGCGTAATAAAAAACAACACGGATTGACCAACTTGGCTTACGAACAACTGGATGTCAGACATGTCAAAATGGATGGATTTAATGGACTAACAGCATACTGTATTATGTTAACGAGAGGCTGTTGTCACCCGGGCACACCACGCGGCGGATACTGACCAGGAAGAATTCGTGCGACACCTGGCCTGATGGGGGCACCCGGGCCCCAAACCCCAGGGCGGGAAACTGCTTGTCCCTGTAGAACATCGGGTGTTTATCATTAACAATGGTGTCATTTGTCAGGATCATTATTTCAATCGCCGCTAGAAACTACCTAAATCTATACATGTATTGCCTTATTGGCATACTTATACTCCGCTTGCCGTTACATGAATACAAATCCCCACGCAGTTATCAGTCATATCCAGGCCCTGAATTTGTCGTCAGAAATCTGTCAGAACTTTAGAACGACCCTAACAGTTAATATTCAACGTTCAACTACTTTATCGATCATTTTACAGGCCGCAAAAAACCTAGGAAAACCGCAGGAATTCAAAAGACACAGAATTCTAGCATATATATGCGGGCTGTATCGCAAGGGGGAACATAGTCGTATATGATGTTCATGGTTATGGTAAGTGTATCAATACTTAATACTAGTAGACATACGTGTCGTAATCTTGGACGATTTCGCCGACAGCCTGTAGCGCGCGGGTGTAGAGATTGGGTTGGTACGGGTTGAGGTAGTGTAGAGAGGTGGGGTTAGACGGGTTTCCATTCGATGCAGTGAAATCGATCGCCACTGTAAAGTTAATTTCCGTTCTGAAAAAAAGAGAAAGCAATTCGGGCTACACAAAGTAATTTAGACAGATTTGTCTGTGAGAACCAATATTTTTCTCACCACATTGGCCCAGAGATATGCCATTCAACATCGGTTCGTCTAAATAGGTCTAATTCATAACACGAGCATGGGAGGCCCCGTAGTATAAAGGCCACGGAGCCTATTCAGAAACCACACGCAGCCTACGCATTTTAGTCTTAGCTTCACCAACTCCTCGTCGCCAATATTTTAGCCCTATCTTAATTAAGAAAATTCAGCTCTTGGGTGACCACTTATGTATTTTGAACCCGACAATCGCTCTACAAAACTTCCACTTAGCGCTAAAGCACTTGGCGTAGACTACGTGGCGATTATGAATACGGCCCCAGGTCACCAATCGCAGTGTATCCCCTATTCCGGTAGGAATGGTTGGTTAAAGTTAAATATTTTAACATGTGTAGGGGTCAAGGTACAGAGAATCTATGTTTCCAGGGGTAACCCCCTATAATGTAGACATTTGCACAGGTGGGGTCCGAACCCCGCACCCGCCCCTTGGGCGTCCGTAATGGGCTTCACTCGACATTAGCTGAACGCACTGTACTCGACGTGACACCAATATCGCAAGACTACATATATTAATGGTACATGGTATGCAGATTGCTTGCTATAATCTATAAATAATAGTTCAACGGCGAACATCCTAGGCATAAATTGAAACATGTTAAACAATGTGTGAGGTAGGACGCTAAACCGTAGAGTAATCTTTGAATACGTACCCGCCTTGTACGAAGTCCAGGAAGCTGTACTCTTGCTCGATCTTGCAACTGGCCACATTGATCTGCGAGGAGCAAACATACACAACCATCATTAACATTCTCTAACTGAACGGAGCAATTCATCGTAAAACTACTGCACACTTTTAACGCACAAAATACGTGGCCCGAAAGGTATGGGTACAATCATCAACTTTATGGGATACTATTTGAACGATCTCTTAGTGTAGGAATAAAGGAATTCAATACAAAATATATGAAATGTTCAGAGATGTCGCATTTTGCAGGATATAGGTTTTTATTTGATTTGATTGGGCTTTAACGGCACTTCCAGCCTGTAATGCTACGTCGTGCCACCCAAGATATACATGTAGGAACTTCAGTTTAAACAAACAACTATACACATGGCTACCGCGGACTGTAAGCACGATGGCTGAGCTGGCCTGGCGCAATCGACAAGCCAAATGCGCCAAATACCACACCAAAGGACACATAGAACAAAAACAACACGTGACATTGATTGAAAACCGTTAAATCTGAAAAGAGTCCAATGTCAGAACGTCACTTCACCTTTCCGGAATCCTTGTAACTCTTCTTTTTCGCTTTTTTCTTTGGGTTGATCAACTGGAACATGAAACAGTTGCATATTGGACCAGTCAAACCATAAAGAAAGTAGGCACGATAGCCAACCTCCATATATCCAGGTTACACTAAAGGGCGGTATACCCACGGTGGCCACATCGACATGTTACGCTCGATGTCACCATAAACATCATACGTGAGGCGGCAAACAATGAACACAAACCCTGCTTTATGCAAAGTCCAGGTCCAGGCAATTTGCGATGAATGAACATTGATAATACTGTCTATCGAAAACAGATCCCATTTACACAGTTACAGCTAGAGTTCCGTGCCGATGACTGAGGTTAGTTTGTACCTCGTATTCCCGCCCAGAGGTTGCCGAGTCCTTCAGCTCCTGCAGGGACGCCGTGAAAGCTCCAATAAAGTCGTGACTGCTAAACCAAACAGACATTATTTACCTTCAGTACCACATGCCGGTAGCGTTAGCTTTGGGTAAGCGCAGGAGAAGCAGGACAGCTTACAAAGGACTGTCTAAAATCTCTGCTTCCCTGATAGTTACAAGCGGAATAGAGCCAGTTATTTTAGAAAGCTGAATGTTAGTTAGCCGTTAGATTGGCGGATAGCCAAAAGCGAAATATTATGGATAAATTATTAAGAAATCATCCGCACCATATATATAATAGTACTAGAAAGATACGATTGGCACTAATGGTGCAAGTCTCCATAGATATAACACCAGTACACACTATACTTTATAGTTCAATAATAAGTGGCAAGAGCCAGAATAAATATATCAGTAATAGATATTTACCGATCTGTCAGTCCAGAATAAATACATCAGTAATAGATAGTTACCGATCTGTCAGTATAGCATCGGTGCAAAATTTATTAGGGATATGAGTGCATATAATACATAATGCGAAGGATATTACATATATGTATATCATACAAATATGGGACATATACCGGTAATAGCTATTTCAGTGCGGACCATATTACACTTAAGCATTAAAAGTAGCCACAAATATTGACACGTGCTATCACCCTGTATGCCGCAAAATAAGGAATACAATAAGCTCATTACAATTCAGCAGTTGTCCTTTAGGATTAAGCACTGCACAAAAACTAAAATTAAAACTGTAAGCTTAATTTTCTCTTGCATTCCACAAGAAACAAACTACAACACTACATGCAGAGCCAGTGCCACGTCAGTTCTATCCGGCTTAGGTGCAACGGTCGGTAAGGCCATTACAAACACAAGGACGACACTTTGTGTCGTCGCAGGTTGTTATCCCCAAACTTACCCCCCATCGCTATCCCAGTCATAGCACTCGAACTTAATCTGCCTGTAAAAAGTGACAAAGCGTGAAACGATGAAATGAACATAATGAGTTTATAGTCGCACAAACAGATCCTACTTTCCTCATGTTAAATTGTGAGAACCCACAACAACGGAAGAAAAAAGTTCTGTGATATATGAAATAACAATAGATTAGCGAGTAACCTAGCCAGTAGAAACTGTTATGGAACATCCTACATTTCACAATACACGCCTACTTTATGCCTTTTATATGCATATAAAGTGGGTACAAATATTTCTATATAAAATTAGGCACCGATTAAAGTGACTGATCATGCTGATGTACAAAATGATAGCAGGGCGGAGAGCCAGTGTATATAACGAAGGATTAGGTACCTGGAAAGGTCGCCACCGCACAGGGACTGGACTTTGTACACAATGATAGCAGGGCGGAGAGCAAGTGTATATAACGAGGGATTAGGTACCTAGAATGGTCGCCACCACACAGGGACTGGACTTTGAGGCCGAAGTGTCGCCAGGTCGGGTTCAGATTGTTCTTTATCACCTCTGTCTTGTGTACCACGGTAAAGCTGGAGACACGTGACCAAAGCATACATCATGAGGCACGTGACACATACATATAACATAAAGACACGTGACCAAAGCATACGTCATGAGACACGTGACAAATCGATACATCATAAAGACACGTGACGCATACACCATGAGACACGTGATACGCCTATAAATTATATATACCTATACATGATACAGCTATCATAATGGATAACATTGGATGGATGGATGGATGGATGGAAGAAAAACATGTTGCTCACTTGTCGCGATATGGTCTTAAGCAGTTAAAAACAAAAGACGGGCGCTAAGCAGACGCATAGCCCTCTTCTCTGACATCTCAACTAACCTTCCGTCGGCGTTGCTGCGGTAGAGGACGAGGAAAGGGTCAGACTTGCCCAGGAAATCCTTCTTATCGAGTTTCTTGCCGCTGAACTTGAATGTGACTAGTTCCTGCGCAGAACAATAAACTTCCGATTACAAATATTGTATTATACGGTAGTATATATTGGGTCTCTTACCACTAGTTACGACTATACTACTCTATTTGTGTCATAATTAAAGAGTAGCACTTCTCAACAAGGGACATAATAGAGATACAATACCTACGCAAGCCCATGTGTTTCTTCAGATGATACAAATAATGAAATAAGTTAAAGGCTATTGAAGTATCCCGGATAACAGGATGAAGGTCAGGGATATTTACCTTGCAGTTACCAACCTCTTCCGCTCGCACTGTCAATAAATAAAGACAATTCTAATTTAAATACATGTACATGTATATAGGCTACTGGAAAATAATAAGGAACAGTGGTTTTGCAGCAATAGAAATCTTCAAATTAATTAATTACATACAGTGCGCGTCACTTAATCGCACTTCGGTTAATCGCAACTTCCGCTTCCTGTAGTCGACCTTTTTCGACATCTGCGAAGCTGGTCATTCGTGAAGTAGATTCTGTCACGTTTCCCAGCACACGGGAAGAAGAAACCCAATCTGCCATAGAGCCGTCCATTTCTCACAAAAGACATTGAGTGTGAGTACTGAGAGCCAAGACATTATTGATCACTGAAAAACATCCGACAATTGCCGGAGTACTATTAAAGCAATATATTCCGTAATTGTTTGTATTACCAACCTCGTCTCCATGTCAAATAAGTACATTCTGTCTTGAATTTAAATCCTGAAAGCCTGCGGGCTATCCAGAGAAGCATTTTGGTCAACGGAGCAGAAGTTGGTGGCCGGCTCTATATCATTACGCGCCTGTTCGCAGTTCACTATTTTATATGTGATGTCGACCGCGGCTCGCTATCACGTTCGCGCGCGATATAAATAAACCGCGCAGTTTGATGTTGAAATGTTTGTTTTACAGACTCAAAGAGATATAAAAGCATATGCGTCATAAATTTTGAGATACTTTTAGTCTTGATTCTAAAATGTAAAAAATCTAAGATGGGGCATGTAAGCATATTGCTTTAAAGGCCCAAACTTCCCTGAATTTGAGTTTTTTCAAGATCCTGGGAACCCGGGACGCATTTTTAATTTGAATCACAATTTACCTGTAATATTGCCGTTTTTCCCCGTAAGGCCACTGTAAAAATAAAGAAATAAGATGTAAAAGACGTAAAAAATTGACAACCTAGCTAATGATGTGATACATAATAAACACCACCAGTAATTAGATGAAAATTAGTTATAGGACTTAGGACACAGTTGTACTGACAATTGTATTCCACCTAACATAACACTCATTCTAATGCTAAAAATTAAGACCTCTATATATCATAAATATTGTTTTCCATTGCTACTCGTCAAAGCTAACTGAAAGCCGTGTTTTTTTCTGTAATCGAAGTTTTCTTTTGAGAACACACAAGGCTTGCAGAGGGATCTTGCCCGTTTCATACCTAAGTGGTTTTGTGAGATTGTTCCCTGAAGCGCCAACAATTTCACCCAAGGTACACTCCAATCGTCCCAGGAAATCCTGTCACACCAAAAATCATAAGAAGCACAAATTGGGAGTTGTAATCTGGGATGATTTCATGTTACAGTGGCAAATATTAGTCTATATTCCATTTCAAACTGAATGCAACATTTTAGACCGCTTGGGCTAAAAGCATGAAAGGAACCTCCCGGGAATTGTAATCAATAAAGCCATCACAGTCTAAGCAGATAAATAACAGGCTTTATTGAATGAAACACAAGCAGTCTTACAACAGCAAAACAATGTATAAGCAAAGTAGGAGTTATCAGTAACATATCAGATGAGAATGACTAACCAGTGAATCAACATAATATTACAATCAATAGTATGTAAGCGCCAGTGAATAAACAAAGACGGGTAGGAAACGATAAACTTACATGATGGTCTAATCTGGCACTTGGTGAATCCACATCATATCTAAAACATTGGTTGTTATATAAATGTATACAGATTTCGGTTTATTACTTTTATTATTCTGTTTAAAGTTGCTCGAATAGCTGCCAGCATCAAGAATCATTTTCTGCTACTGGTACTAAGCTATCTATCTTTAACAGTTTCATATATTTCAAAATAAATCTAAACATTATGGTATGTGAACTCATAGTAATTTAATGACACCTAAAATATCATATTAATAGCTATATGGTGAGAATATGTGTAGTAGATATTAACAAACGTACACAATGTTCAATGTCAAGAAAACAGAGTCATAAAATAGGATCTTGTTAATGTAAAGTAACTTACAACTCAAACTTTAATTTCTGTGACTCTTCAAACATGTAGTCCAGGACAAATTTCTTCACAAAATCAGGATTCAGAGTATCCTTGATCATCTCTGTGCGACCCACCTTGCAAAGGAAAATAAAATCTCCTAAATTGATTCATTATACTTTGGGAGTACAAGATCTTCCTAAATCTCTAGGCTTTACAGTACTTATATTAAAAGATTTATTATTTCGGCCTTATTATTTACCGCTGATAAAACTTATTTTATTATTATAGTTATATAGTTATAGTCTTAACCTTGTCAGCAAAAACTTTCTCATACCAACACTTTAAATTGTTTTATGCATGGATTTTTCAGTTGTAAAATTAATGTTATAAAAATGTTACAATCAAGAAATTTACATTTAGATTTAAAGTTGTTTTTGAGTGTTGATTTTGTCCCCTTTGAATTTTTTTAACCAGTGCAGTATTCTACATATGTACTCACCTCACGAAAATTCTCACTGGCTAAATCTCTTATATATAACACACACATTGGATCAGACTTTGAAAAAGTATCACGGTCCTTGAGGTTTCTGAAAAAAGACAAAGAAATCAGTTGGTAGGATTCATATTGCTCAGCAAATACAAGGTCTACAAATACATTTCTTTATATAATAGCAAGTACCGGGTAGCATATTAGCATCAGATGGTTAAAGGATATATCTATAATATTTCCTAAATTGATCTATTTTGTACAAGGCATATTTCAAAGACTATCATTATACAAACCAGATTTTGACTGCCCGGGACACTTGAATTACATGGTCGGTTGATTATTCAGGACGCTTTAACCACTTTTGGTCATATCGCATCAATGGGAGAAGGAAGGGAGAGTGGAGCCATGTCCCCGGGGGTAACCCCCTACTCTTTACGAAGAAAGACATGGGATCTTTATCCTGCGACCACACAGGCATGGCCACAGCAGGGCTCTGAACCACCGACCCACATGGCTTTAGGCTCTCCGGTGACCAGATTACATGGTCGGACAGGTGAGAATACTGGTTGTATGCCTGACGGGGTAGGCAAAGATATTCATCAGTTACACAGATAACATCAGAAATATCAAAAACCTGTGCACCAAATTTTTGTAAATAGCACAGTAAATAATTTTTTTATTAGTTGTATCAATGTTGTTGCTTCTCAGTTTGATCGGACAAATAAATATTCAGCGGGGCAGGTCAATCTCAGCACCAAATACCCGACTGGACAGGCAACATCCGAAGTTAATGTCTGTCCCTGGCAGGTACACAGAACCATTTCAGGAAAACTACATATTATAAACCGCACACTGACTTTGGCCTCTCGACCCCCCGCCCCCTATCCCTGCTTAATCCTGTCCCGCCAATGAAACCAATTAATTGTTTATATAAGCAGTCGCGACTACTAACAACATTCACCTCTAGCTCTCCGATCGCACCCATATTTATGAATCACTGTCATTCCTACCCAGTATAAAGTTTCTGTCTGGCACAATTAACTTAATGCATTTAGTGTGAGGCGGCGGCAGCCATATCAATTTACACCACCTAAAACCTGGCCTCTGATTATTGATCTACAATAGGTGTGGGCAGAGTCGCGTGGCAGTAGTAATAAATAAAACAACCGTAAATATCTCATTGTCAGTCTTGATTGCCACAGTAATACAATGCCTGGGAAAAGAACATCTTACGACGCAGCTTCTAAGTTGAATTATCTCCCGACATGTTGACTTGTATGATGCAATAAATTATTTTGGCAATATCAGTAATTTTCTTATTACCCTCCACCCCCTGCTTGTCTTGCTACGCTCACTTGAAATTGGCAAAAGGCCCTATTTAAAGTCACACCCTAACTTGTGCCTCAAACATGGTAAGTGGAACCTTCAACTTCTTAATATAAGCCATAGCTTCAAATAGGTGGTTTACGGTAGTTTAACTGGCTACAGGGCTTAGGCTACAGCTAATTTAGCTTTGTCAACAAAACCTTCTACAGAGAAGGTTTTTGTTGACAAAGCTACAGCTAACTACACATGCTACAACAGCTTAATCGGCTAAAATTACCATATAAATGATAGGCAGTTTTAGCTGATTAAGTTGTTCTAGTTGGCTAAACTACATGATTTGTGAAATCTACCACTGCCTTAATCTGTACTGTTGCCTTAGGCATATATAGTGCTGGGCTTCACATAGCCTCTGGAGAGGAGTCGTAGTTGTGTAATCAATAGCCTCAAATTGACAAATTCAAGGAACATCACACAGGACTAGGCTTCACAATAAATATTCTGCTACAAAAATAATGTAATGATATTATGTTATCTTAGTTAAATGGACTGTTTTATGTATATATTTTGATTACTCAGATTAGTTCTATGGTATGATTAGCTCTGAAGGCCTGGGCCGAGTTACGTATCATAGTCAACCACTGCAGACAATCTTGGTCACTTGGAACTTGCAATGGAAATTGGAATGACATTGGTCTCATCAAACTATTTTCATTTGTTGCTGGGATATACACTAAATAGTTATCCTTACTTTGGAAATTGGAAACTTATATTGATAAATAAAATCTAATCATATAGCATCTAATATTTACGGGTCTCCCTACTTATTTGAGAAGAATTGTTGTCTAGAGTTTAATATTATATGCAGGTTGCTCCTGATCACAGCAAACCATATCCCACTTCCTATCCAAAATTAAATGCGTCCTTGACCAATGCGTCAAGTTCAAATTCTTATTTGTTGTTTAGCAAGGAGTGTGGCTGCGGTCAATAGCCATATGGAAAGGGTCTATAGACAAGATGGCTGTACTAGCAGAAAGGAGATATGGTTTAGTATGGATAGAGGCAGGAGGTAGTTTGGGGGGGGGGGGGAGAGCTTTGAATTGGAATCATCAGATCCCAGAAAGGTATTCTTAATATTGAGTCAAAACTCATAACATAAGCTGGTACCTGACTCACAGGTGCCTCAATCGTGGGTGGGTGGGGCGGGAGGGCGGCTTCACACATATATGTAATATAAAGAGATGACATATGTGTGAAGCCGGCCCCCGCCCCCCCTCCCTCCACACCCAACCACGATTGAGGCGCCTGTGCCTGACTAAGCTTAGTTCCATCTCCGAAACCTAGTCAGGCTAGTGGCTCCGCAAGCTCCGCCAGCTCCGCCATCAAGACGCCTTATGTTATCTGGTTATGGTGGTGACATATCTGCAGCAACTTCCAAGCCCAGGGCAAGGGCGGCACACTGACATTACCAAGAGATGACGGAGCACAGCTTTACCTGCAAGACACGCTGATTTCCACCTTTGTGGCTGGCACGGTGGCCACACCAGGGCGAAAATCGCCAGGTCCCGTTTGCGCCATGTTTTAAGATCGTTTCAGGAGAGAGAGGAAACGGGAGAAGGAAAACAAACCCAAAGGGATTTAACCGTCTCGTATGTACCCGACGACAGGTTGTTAGAAACTCGGTCGCAAAGGCAAAAATACAGATATTGCGGACCTCTATAAGCTTATAAGCGTTTTGAAATTCAATGTCAACATTTGGATGAAGTGAGTGTGTGTGGGGGGGGGGGGGGGGGGCAAGTGTGGTACGTAATACACAAGAAAGAGTAAGTAACATACAAGTGGCCTAAATGATCTCCCCCCTCCTCCCCCTCAAAAGTAATTTTAACACACTCTTTAAAAATGACCTTATTTCAATTTAAATGTTCTGTAATTTTTATATTACCAATCTCTTCTTCATGTCAAATAAGTATATTCGGTCTTGAATTTAAATCCTGAAAGCCTGCGGACTATCCGGGGAGAAGCAAATTTTGTCACCGTAGCAGAAGTTGGTGGCCGGCTTTATATTCCTGCACGTTTTTTATGTGTTCGAGAGGTCGCCTATTCAAAGATGCCGCTATGAAGAATGCGTTTTGTTCTGCAGGAATCCTACTAAAACATGCCGCTGTAAAGAATGCGGTTTATAGGTGTCTGGAGGTGCCGTACATACCCAGTTATATAGGGTGATGAAGTAGCAATCGCGCTGAGCAAGTGTTAGCAAGGATTATTTTTTATAGTTTCGTTAACTGCAACGCAATACCCCAAGGAAGTCTCATTAAAGCTCTCGTCACACACTCTGATACCTACCACATTCCCCAGCTTACATGTGCATGCTACCACATGTAACATGTCTTACTGACGTCCGAAAATGAAAACGAAACGAAAATCTTCCCTGACGAACAATATCATTTATGTAGAACATGAAAGTCGGTTCTAACGAAGCAATGATAGTTGGATCGTTGGCTAAGAGTAACCCACTTAGCTCGACTCAGTAAATATGGATATCTGTGTATATAATAATTAATCAAGGATTACCAAATAAATAACAGCAGAAGCCTGCTTGCAGCCATAGGTGTAGTTTGGCAGGTGTTGTGTACCACAAAATGCCCGCATGGGACAAGTGTTCCGTGATTATATAACGTTTCGTTGTCGGCGGACGATGCAGCAAAACTACGAATTTGTAGACGGATTTTAGCAATTAGGGCATTACGGTTCCGCCGAGGACAAAGTGGTGCAATGACGTCACAATTAGCCCCGGGAGTGTCCTCCTGCAATGACGTCACAATTAGCCCCGAAGTGTTCTCGTGCAATGACGTCACAATTAGCCCCGAAGTGTTCTCGTGCAATGACGTCACAATTAGCCCCGGAAGTGTTCTCGTGCAATGACGTCACAATTAGCCCCGGAAGTGTTCTCGCGCAATGACGTCACAATTAGCCCCGAAGTGTTCTCGTGCAATGACGTCACAATTAGCCCCGGAAGTGTTCTCGTGCAATGACGTCACAATTAGCCTCGGAAGTGTTCTCGCGCAATGACGTAACAATTAGCCCCGGAAGTGTTCTCGTGCAATTTAGTCACAATTAGCCCCTGAAGTGGTCTCGGGCAATGACGTCCGAATTAATAGTCCCACAAATTGTCAGTAAAATAACCGACAAAACGTCAGCGCCACTTATGACATTTATGACTGTATGACACTTCGAGGAGTCACATAAAGGATCACATCACTAGCATGTGACGTCATATCCGGTCCACAGATGTTAATCCGCTGAGCTTTTAGGTCATCGTCGCATCCCGATGATTTCCTGTGTCGCCATCCTCCGTAAGACGTTAAAGTCGACCGGTAGATGGCACCTCCAGAAGCGCCTGACCCTGCCCCAGACGTCAGCCGGGAAGCAGGGGCTGGGGATGCCGTGGAAGACGCGGGCGACGGCGCGGCCGCTCAGCGAGTGCTCGCTGCCGTACAGGTGGATGAACTGGACGATGTCGCGGCGAATCACGTCCTCGTGCTCACAGTGAACCTAAGGACAATATATCGCACATCAGTCGTACATCCACGGTAATGTCAGCCGTAACTTTGAAACAGACGGGACGAATCGGCTGTTACAAAATTTATATTGTGTTATCCAAACGAATTTCTGAAAGAATTGTACATTATCCATACATTATGATAACGCTACATACATGCTTTATGCCTGATAAAGCCAGTGACTTTTTTACTCCCCCCCCCCCCCCGCGCCGCCACCGCCCCCCCAATTTTTTTTTTTTTTTTTTTTAATACTTACAAAAAGAAATTATCTGCATCAAAATTATCAGACACGACAGACATTTGAGCATGGAGACGTGGGATACGCACCTCTTCCAGGATGGAGGGTCTGTCCGAGTCGCCCCACTCCCTGGCGAAGGACAGTATGGTGACCTGACCGCCCACCACCTGCGGCTGCTGCTCGAAGTATTCCCGCAGCTTGGCCTTGAGTCGCTCAGACCGGTCTGTGTCTATGTGATCCATACACATCCACACCGCCTTGTGCGACACGCTGCAAATAGTCACGTCGTCATTGATAACGCACGGAATCGTTATTTGAATAGTCTTTGGACTGGTAGTTCACGATTAGTTCCCGCCCACTACATACGGATCAACTCAGTCTTGTCTTATTACAACATTACTATGTACTTTTAAAATAGGAAAGACGCAAGTGCTAAAGTCCCTTGTTGCTCTAGTTGTCTTTCACATTGGTCTCTCGCCGAGCTCAATCTTTCCCTACTTATTACCAGTACTACACATATATTGAGAAATATCTCGTTTTACTGCATGTCTGCCGGGTATTAATAGTATATCGTAGCGTGTCTGGTAGATCCAAGAACACAAGTTATCCTTTCAGCATGTCTTGCAGACGTAAGTAAACAATTTGTTTTTCTAGAATGGCTGGGTCGCACATATTGTGTAAACAAGTTACTCTTTTTTAGCGCGTCTGGTAGACCCAGTAAACAAGTTCCTCCTTTTTAGCGTGTCTTGTAGACGGAAGTAAACCGGTTACCCTTTCAGCGTGTCTTGCAGACGGAACTAAACCAGTTACCCTTTCAGCGTGTCTTGTAGACGGAAGTTAACCGGTTACCCTTTCAGCGTGTCTTGTAGACGGAAGTAAACCGGTTACCCTTTCAGCGTGTCTTGCAGACGGAAGTAAACCGGTTACCCTTTTAGCGTGTCTTGTAGACGGAAGTAAACCGGTTACCCTTTTAGCGTGTCTTGTAGACGGAAGTAAACCGGTTACCCTTTTAGCGTGTCTTGTAGACAGAAGTAAACCGGTTACCCTTTTAGCGTGTCTTGTAGACGGAAGTAAAACGGTTACCCTTTCAGCGTGTCTTGCAGACGGAACTAAACCGGTTACCCTTTCAGCGTGTCTTGTAGACGGAAGTAAACCGGTTACCCTTTCAGCGTGTCTTGTAGACGGAACTAAACCGGTTACCCTTTCAGCGTGTCTTGCAGACGGAACTAAACCGGTTACCCTTTCAGCGTGTCTTGCAGACGGAACTAAACCGGTTACCCTTTCAGCGTGTCTTGTAGACGGAAATAAACCGGTTACCCTTTCAGCGTGTCTTGCAGACGGAACTAAACCGGTTACCCTTTCAGCGTGTCTTGCAGACGGAACTAAACCGGTTACCCTTTTAGCGTGTCTTGTAGACGGAAGTAAACCGGTTACCCTTTCAGCGTGTCTTGTAGACGGAAGTAAACCGGTTACCCTTTCAGCGTGTCTTGTAGACGGAAGTAAACCGGTTACCCTTTCAGCGTGTCTTGTAGACGGAAGTAAACCGGTTACCCTTTCAGCGTGTCTTGCAGACGGAACTAAACCGGTTACCCTTTCAGCGTGGCTTGCAGACGAAACTAAACCGGTTACCCTTTCAGCGTGTCTTGCAGACGACTAAACCGGTTACCCTTTCAGCGTGTCTTGCAGACGGAACTAAACCGGTTACCCTTTCAGCGTGTCTTGCAGACGCTTGAGCTGCGTGAGCTCTGTTCTCTCCTGGGTCTCCACGCGGTCATTGAGGAAGTCCACGACGCCGTCCAGCTCCTCGTCCGTCAGGTCACCAGGCGACCGCAGGTGGAACGCCAGGTCAGAGAACTCAACCATCACCCCGGACTTCCTGGGACCGTGCCCGTCTAAAAGACAGATAACACGTACCAGTTTAACTAAACTTTCCTTCTTAGCAGGTTCAGTTTCCGCTTGACGGGCCCAGAGTCCCACCCCTAGACCTCACCCACTCACCAGCCGTGCTGAAGTTCCACGGTAACAGCTTCAGTTCCCGCTTGACGGGCCCAGAGTCGCACCCCATAGCCTCACTCACTCACCAGCCGTGCTCAGGTTCCACTGTAACAGCTTCAGTTCCCGCTTGACGGGCCCACTGTCCCACCCCATGGCCTCACCCACTCACCAGCCGCGCTGAAGTTCCACTGTAACAGCTTCAGTTCCCGCTTGACGGGCCCACTGTCCCACCCCACGGCCTCACCCACTCACCAGCCGTGCTGAAGTTCCACTGTAACAGCTTCAGTTCCCACTTGACGGGCCCACTGTCCCACCACACGGCCTCACCCACTCACCAGCCGTGCTCAGATTCCAGTGTAACAGCTTCAGTTCCCGCTTGACGGTCCCACTGTCCCACCCCATGACTTCACCCACTCACCAGCCGTGCTGAGGTTCCACTGTAACAGCTTCAGTTCCCGCTTGACGGGCCCAGAGTCCCACCCCGTGACCTCACCCACTCACCAGCCGTGCTGAGGTTCCACTGCAACAGCTTCAGTTCCCGCTTGACGGGCCCAGAGTCGCACCCCATAGCCTCACCCACTCACCAGCCGTGCTGAGGTTCCACTGTAACAGCTTCAGTTCCCGCTTGACGGGGCCAGAGTCCCAACCCATGGCATCCGCCACGTGGACCACGTTAAAGTCCACTTTGTTTGTCGTGGAGAAGGACGAGCCTTTCTGCTTCTCTTTGGCGATCGCCACCGCCACCGGGGGACACTGGTAAACAAACACACATTTAAAGTCAAATTCATAAATGCCATAGTCACGTTTTCGCCCATATTTCAACGAATGCTCGCCATCACTCTGAAACTTACTGACGCAAAAACTCAAGACCGGGCAATGTTAATGATACAGCACTTGTAACCTTTTTTATGAGACAAACAGTACTTCTTTAGCCACCGCTCAATTGGCAGCAAGCGTTCTGTACCAAACGTTCCAAAGCACACGTCATGAAATGATTTGGTGCAATGACGCAACCTGATCTAACAGGTTCTATATTTACAATACGCACTCTATATTTGCCCCGGCCACGCGCACGCTATGGCAACTAGATAATTTTATTGTCTGTACTTTAGTACATTTGCAACAGTGTATCTTTTGCCAATGGAGCGTTCTTTGTGGCATGTTCTCAGAATCATCAAAAGGATAACATTGTACTACAAACGTAAGGCTTGGAGTGAGAGTTAGATTTCTTTTTGTTATAGTGTAAATATTATATATATCGGAGTGACTGCAAATTCGACTGGTGGCCTTAATTAAAGTGACTGTAACGGCGTAAGACTGATTGACAATGATGAAGAGTGTATCACCGTTAATTATACGTGAAACAGTTTGTTTCCGCTGATAGACAGGACGATCTACCTTCTTGGCAATAGCCTGTAGTTGAGGAGGGCCTCCATAACACTGTAAGCTACACATGGCGTACACCGGTTGTAGGTTCATCACCCATTGATCAGGATGCAGCTCCAAGTAGCATAACAACGTAGAAATACCTGGAAAAAAAGACATAGCGTGCAGAATTTATTTCTATGATAAACGAAGCATAAAAAAACAATTATTTTGTTCTTAACGCCAGCAATCTGCAGGGATGTTCAATGAAAGAAAGAACATATATATACAAATACTTTACAACTGCATTGAATTATTTCCTCCAAAAGTCGATGAGTGATATACTGCTGACCCACCTTCTTCTTTCATATCTAATGACTGCACAGTTGCCTCGATAGGCAGGGCCCTCTCATGACCAGGACAGATTCTGCCTCCGGCTTTCTCACCGCTGTCCTCGTCCTCACCCTTAAAGATGTATATAGTACGATCCAGATGGAGGTATATGCCAACATACAGATACCACTTTCTCACAAGAATAAAGCGATGAATAGGTGGCAGCCAAATGGATGGAAACGAGCAATTTAGATTTTTGCAAATCCATTCGACACCGCACGAACGAACATGTTTTTCCTGCGTTAGCAAATTCCTTGAGAGTGTAACTCTCATTTTAATAACAACCACCATTAGTTTACTAGTTGCCACGTGCAAGGTGAATCCAAAAGCTTGGGACGAATTATGGGCATCTTGGAGTGAAGTGCACGGTGATAAATACGAAATAATGCATACGAAAAGAATACAGGAACGCTGACCTTCAACTGCTGCTGTCTCTCGTGAAGGGCACGACAGCGACATGGCGTGAAAACCTTCTGCATCAGCTTCTTGATGATGATCCTGTCTATGGTGTTGGAGTAAATGTGTCGCTTCAGCTCGTTGACATCCTGACCCTGAGCGACACAGCCAGTTCACATTCTTAATTACCAGACTCGTATACAGCATAGATACGTTATAAAATATAAGTACATGTATATATATTATATTATTTTACCAGGGTATAACTGCTAAACATTCAATCCATATTCCATATCGACCATATAACTGAGGAATACAATACAGAAAAAACCTCTTCAATTGTCCATACATGTATCCCAAACACCTCCAGCAGACAACATGGTCGATATTCGGTATTTCTTTAACATAAATTTCAGCCCCATATTTAATCTCCGGTCGTTGTGACTAGTCAGTATTACGCCTTTCGGAAGCCTTTGCAGCGCCTTAGGGCCGCCTTTCGGAGGCCTTTGCAGCGCCTTAGGGCCGCCTTTCGGATGCCTTTCTAGCGCCTTAGGGCCGTCTTTCGGAGGCCTTTGCAGCGCCTTAGGACCGCCTTTCGGAGGCCTTTGCAGCGGCTTAGGACCGCCTTTCGGAGGCCTTTGCAGCGCCTTAGGGCCGCCTTTCGGAGGCCTTTCCAGCGCCTTAGGGCCGCCTTTCGGGGGCCTTTCCAGCGCCTTAGGGCCGCTTCGGATTAGGGCCGCCTTTCGGAGGCCTTCCAGCGCCTTAGGGCCGCCTTTCGGAGGCCTTTGCAGCGCCCTAGGGCCGCCTTTCGGAGGCCCTTCCAGCGTCTTAGGGCCGCTTCGGATTAGGGCCGCCTTTCGGAGGCCTTTCCAGCGCCTTAGGGCCGCCTTTCGGGGGCCTTTCCAGCGCCTTAGGGCCCCCTTTCTGGCGCATAAAGCTCGCCGCCTCCACCCACCCCGGCATCTAGCAGCAGGTGGCAGTGAGCCGGCAGCCCGTCGCGCCCGGCCCGGCCGATCTCCTGCACGTAGCTCTCGAAGCTCTTGGGCGAACTGTAGTGGATGATGCCCCGCACGTCGGCCTTGTCGAGCCCCATGCCGAAGGCCACGGTGGCCACGACGATGCGCAGGTGGCCGGCCATGAAGGCGTTCTGGACGCGTCGCCGCTGGGGTGCCGACATGCCGGCATGGTAACACTCAGCAACCACCACCTTGCGGGCCTTCTTCGGGGGTGCCTTGGCCTTCTTCATCCCTGTAGGGGGTGGGGGGGAGGAGAATGGAAGGAGATCGAATAAAATAGAATGGAAAATGTCATAAAATTATAATGAAATGTTTTAGGCCACTTTTGTGCACATCAAGGCTAAATTGGGCCACGAAGGATTTGCAGCATACTTGATACGTGATTTAAGTATAGCGATTTATTTCGCTACCTTTGTGCTAAATAAGCCTACCTGAGACCGGGAAAGCTTGCCACAGTCATGACATCGACGTCCTTTGGTCCTCTTTTGGCCCTGACCACTACTGAGTGACATAGTCTGACGTTTAGAAGTGCATCTCCTAGATGCTGTCACCACTAAGGACTAAACAACCTGGTAAACAGGCGCGGAACCATTAGAAGCTTCGAGGCCAAACCGTAGGCCGTATACCTTTGCCTTTGGTCTTCTCAGCTTCTTGAGTCTCCTCGAAGGGCGGCAGGTCTTCAGCGGCGTCGGCGGCGGCGGGTGGAGGTTCCTTCAGACACGTCCGGATCAGAGTCGCCACGCTGTCTGTCTGCTGCCGCCGCGTGCAGTAGATGATGATGGAGTCCAACTTGCTGAAGCGGTCTCCTTGCAATATGGTCAGCAATGACTGCAAAAACGTGTTTTACAATATATGCTGCACAAAACCCTTTTTTATGTTAAATATGAGAAACTCTAAACAGCCACAAAATGCGAGAAGTACACACGTCATCTTTGTCTTCATCCCTCGAAACCGACAGCTGGAGGTTTCTTGGTACCGGGATATCCCGAATGGTGGCGCTCTTGTAGTCCTCAATCCCGAGATGCTGAGCCACACTGGCGGCTGTTACCATGGTAGCTGTCGCCGTCAGTCCCAGCATGCACCGCACGCCGTATTGCTCGCGCAAAATCTACAGTAAAACAAGGTTGATTTGAATAAACAATTGGACAATGGTTGGTTGTATATTCAGGACGCGTTAACCAATTATGGTCATATCGCGTCAATGGGAGAAGGAAAGGAAGAGTGGAGCCATATGCCCGGGGTAACCCCTTACTCTTTGCGAAGAAGGACATGGGATCTTTATCCTGCGTCCACACAGACATGACTACAAAGGGGCTCGAGTCACAAACGGCGACGGAGATCAATAAAATGTGAACAAATAATATCAGTCCCTTACTTAGTGGCTTTTAGTAATGGCTAAATGGCTGTTTTGAGGTTCGGTTCACTACAACAGAGGGAAAACGCCCGTTGGCATATTGCCGTCTTATCTTGTTCAGGGTAAAGGCCGAGTAAGCTAGGAAGTACCCAGGTAGGCAGCCGACTCACTTGCTATCGCCGACTGCAAGTCGTGATCAGCGACACTATGTCGCGCGACCTGCGATCTAGAATGGTTATCAAGCGAACTCATAGGCTAATCCTAATTGTAACCCTAACTCTTACCCTAACTCAAAACCTAACCGACCACTCGCACACGCCATGCATATCTGGCGTAATATTGAGTGCTGGCCTTGCATATCCTCAGGTAGGAGGGCCGGAAGTGATGCGACTACACGGACGCGCCATACATATCGTTAATAATAATTCACTGCGGACCTTGCATATCCTCAGGTAGGAGGGCCGGAAGTGATGCGACCACTCGGACACGCCATACATATCTTTAATAATATTCACTGCTGACCTTGCATATCCTTAGGTAGGAGGGCCGGAAGTGATGCGACCACTCGGACACGCCATACATATCTTTGATAATATTCACTGCTGACCTTGCATATCCTTAGGTAGGAGGGCCGGAAGTGATGCGACTACTCGGACACGCCATAAATATCTTTAATAATATTCACTGCTGACCTTGCATATCCTCAGGTAAGAGGGCCGGAAGTGATGCGACCACTCGGACACGCCATACATATCTTTAATAATATTTACTGCTGACCTTGCATATCCTCAGGTAGGAGGGCCGGAAGTGATGCGACCACTCGGACACGCCATACATATCTTTAATAATATTCACTGCTGACCTTGCATATCCTCAGGTAGGAGGGCCGGAAGTGATGCGACCACTCGGACACGCCATACATATCTTTAATAATATTCACTGCGGACCTTCCATATCCTTAGGTAGGAGAGCCGGAAGTGATGCGACCACTCGGACACACCATACATATCTTTAATAATATTCACTGCTGACCTTGCATATCCTCAGGTAGGAGGGCCGGAGGTGATGCGACCACTCGGACACGCCATACATATCTTTAATAATATTCACTGCTGACCTTGCATATCCTCAGGTAGGAGGGCCGGAAGTGATGCGACCACTCGGACACGACATACATATCTTTAATAATATTTACTGCTGACCTTGCATATCCTCAGGTAGGAGGGCCGGAAGTGATGCGACCACTCGGACACGCCATACATATCTTTAATAATATTCACTGCTGACCTTGCATATCCTCAGGTAGGAGGGCCGGAAGTGATGCGACCACTCGGACACGCAGTGCGCCTCGTCGATGCAGGCAAAGGAGATGGAGGGGATGGCACCCTTGCCGAAGAGAGAGCCATAGCCGCCCGCGCTGCTGGCGATCGCCTCGGGAGACACCAGCAGGAAGTGAACTTTGCCCTCGGACACAGACTGTTGAACTTTCTCGCGCTGACTTTTAGTCATGTTGTTGTGGAGGCAGGCGCCGTATATGCCAGCGGGGAGACCTGTCACCTGTATGGGCGGCCAAAGCAAGCTTAAAGTTACTTATCGTGTTGTTTTGCTATGTTTGAATGTCGATTTTGCGCGTAAGGACACAGACCTAAGGACTTAAAGCGGGTGTCCAACATAATTTAATCGCGATCTGCACCGAAAGTTTACATCTTAAAATTAAATTTGCGAGTGTTAACGCTTCGTTTCCGCCCACTGGTAAGGAGTAAAAAATTAAGGTAACCCGTCCCCATCAATGTCAAGCAGAGCGCCATTTTGCCGGGAGCAGTGACGCATATTGTGACTATTCATATGGCGCCGCCTTACGTTATAACTCGCGGAGAGAGAGATCAGGGCCGCGATTTACAGATGAACAGCGGCAGTTCCAAGCTGCGCAGTATCGCAAGATCTTAGTCTTTCATGGACAAGCACCGTCCAGACAAATTGATATACGTCTTGCGACGATTGACTCCGCAACAATGCCATGATTGGAGTTAGAATCGCAGCTATTTATATTAGCGATTATCACGCGCTCTTGTTTTGCTAACACAGTAGGCGCAATTTCCGGTTTCAATAAATTATCGCCTCCTGATTCGTCAATCACAGACACGCCTCCAAAAAGGCCTGCAGCCTGGGTAGGCGGCGAAATCGTGCCTGGCGGTCACTTCTAAATTTTATTGTGAGCTACAGATAGAACGAAAATTCTGTAATTTGGAGGATAGACAATTTGGTATGATATGAATCGGTAAAGTAGAGTTAGAGGCCAGGCTGGCGGTTCGCCATAAGGTTCATAACAAACTATAAACACCTATTATATCCCGTACCAATTATCTGCCAACGACCCAAAACAATCTAACTTTTTGAATTTTCCCTCGACAAGAGTCAAAATTGGTAACTGTGGCGAAACGTCATAAACGTGTGTACATGTATACCAATCTTCCTTCTACAGGAGACCCCAGCCGGGCATGCTGGAGACACTTTATGTGGATGTCCATTTGAGACAAGGGTGGAGAGTGACATCAAGACACAAAGCCACTTTACCTGATCGTCCATGAGAGACACCAAGGGTGATATGATGAGACAGATACTCTTGTTTTTCTGGGCGTACATGTAGGCCGGCAGCTGATAACAGAGGGACTTGCCAGCTCCAGTCGACAAAATGACTAACGTTGACTTTCCTGGAAACAGCGAGTACATATTGGAATACCATTAATATATGTGTAGTCGTAGCAACTGCAGTTGAAGCAATCTGCAGTAGTATTTAGAAGCAGTTAGTGACACAATTCTGATAGAAATATAGACTTTATGAGAATACAAGTTAGCAGGACTATCTTCAAACATCTGTCATTTACCTTGTAAGATTCTCATGATCGCCTTCTGTTGGCCGTAACGGAATGACTTGAAGCCAAACTTGTTCAACGCTTCGTAGACCTCTGGGGGTGGTTCTAGAAGAAACACACACAAAACATAACATACTTCACTCACCTAAACGGTACACACGATGGACCAAAATAAACCATAGACAACAAGAGCACCAGTTCATCGGCTCCACAAGATAAATGCGACCTGTATTCCAGAATACGTAAAAATTTAAATAGTTCGACCGACAATACCAGCTGATGAGGTAGGCGTACACAGGACAATGAAAATTATTCTATAAACTCCTTGAGCCTTACCCATTGGCCATACTGCGAAATGTGCAAGAATTACAACGACACAAGAAGATATCCGACGTTATCAGGAATATTTTGAATTCATCAGATGTAACTATATGTACTTTGTTTCCCTGGTTTAGCATATTCCCTAAATTGCTGCATCGATACTTTGCCTCAAAGTTTGCCTACCCAACAGATCCTCTTCATCTGGCGCCGTGTACAACGGGTCGATGGCCGCTGGGGCCTCCTTGGGCTCATAGGCCGCGCGCACTATGTTCATCTCCAACTCCAGGTCGGCCTCCGTCCGGACCGCCTCACTGTCTCCCTCCGCCTCGGCCGGATTACCCAATACCTCCGCCCGTTTTTCATCCTTTGCCGTTTTGTCGGACGCTACAAAGGTCATGGGACGAGTGATATCCTCGATAACACGTTTATATGAAAAGCATCAACAATCGATACTTGGAAAGATGGTTTTATTGAATCCATATATGCTTTTCAATCGGCAACTATATGGCCGAAACGGATATGTCATTAGTGCTTCCGAAAAACCTTTTCCTTCGTCTAATAATATGCTCAAAGTTAGCGGGTAATCCCTTCCGATCTCAGGTCGAAGTGAAATTGAAATGGAGTTCCACAGACGATACAGATAAGTTAAACCATTCAGTAAGCGACCGTGCTTGTGGGATATAAGCGTCAATTCTGGGGCATGGCCGCATTAAGCACTACTACCAGCAACCCCCTTCACATAGATTGACCGATCACACGCACGAAGCACTGTGAATAACCTACGGCTGATAACATGATGTCATAATATATCTACTCATCGTTTAACTACAGACATACAACCATTGAACCCAGTGGTATATGGTAGGTTGTAACATTATAGTACAGAGGGTCATGCTGTTATAACAAAACAAACGTTGGGTTGTTGGTCCGTTGGCCACGCGTGTTCGATTGTTGGTTGCATATTCAGGACGCTTTAACCACTTTTTGTCATATCGCGTCAATGGGAGAAGGAAGGGAAAGTGAAGCCATGTCCTCGGGGGTAACCCCTACTCTTTGCGAAGAAGGACATGGGATCTTTATCCTGCGACCACACAGACATGGCCACAGCGGAGCTCGAACCATCGATCCACGTGCCGTTAGCCACTCAGGTGGCCAGAGCACTCAAGGCGAGCGCTCTTACCCACTGAGCTATCGGGCCGGCCCCCCTAGTGGTAGAGGTGGCGAGAAGCGGACTCACCTGCAGACGCTGGCTTCTTCAGCGGGATTCCTCTGGCCATGTTCGCGGCGTCCTTCATGGAGGGGAAGTCAGCCTCCGAGACGTTGGGAGCATCATGGTCCACCTCAATGTTCCCGGCCCTGGCACCTCCTCTATTACCTGGAGGAAAGTAACACTACACATGTACAATGTGAAGCCATTGGATCGTTGTCCAACTCAAGATACAAGACATAAACCGCAAGACCATAGAAAGAATAAATTATACATTATTATAATGAGACTCCATGAAATGTTTTAATAGCTTCGTACGATCTTTACGTGATACTTGCGTAATGTAATGCGCAGAATTCGTTCAACGAGAAAGCCCTCCTGGTCACACTGACCTTTACACTAGTTAGCCCAATGGCCCTCCTGGCCACACCAACCTCTACAATCGTTAGCCCAGTGACCCTCCTGGCCACACTGACCTTCACACTTGTTAGCCCAGTGGCCCTCCTGGCAACACCAACCTTTACACTTGTTAGCCCAGTGACCCTCCTGGCAACACCAACATTTACACTTGTTAGTCCAGTGTCCACCCTGGCCACAGACCTTTACACTTGTTAGCCCAGTGACCCTCCTGGCAACACCAACGTTTACACTTGTTAGTCCAGTGTCCATCCTGGCCACAGACCTTTACACTTGTTAGCCCAGTGACCCTCCTGGCAACACCAACCTTTAAACTTGTTAGTCCAGTGTCCATCCTGGCCACACTGACCTTTACACTTGTTAGCCAAGTGGCCCTTCTTGCCACACTGAATATATTCCACACTAACCTTTACAATTGTTAGCGCCAGTGAATAAGCCACATTGACCTTTACACTTGTTAGTCCAGTGAATAAGCCACACTGACCTTTACACTTGTTAGCCCAGTGGCCCTCCTGCCACACCAACCTCTACACTTGTTAGCCCAGTGAATCTCCTGGCCACAGACCTTTACACTTGTTAGCCCAGTGACCCTCCTGGCCACACTAACCTTTACACTTGTTAGCCCAGTGACCCTCTTGGCCAAACTGACCTTTACACTTGTTAGCCCATTGACCCTACTGGCAACACCAACCTTTACACTTGTTAGCCAAGTGAATAAGCCACACTGACCTTTACACTTGTTAACCCAGTGAATAAGCCACACTGACCTTTACACTTGTTAGCCCAGTGGCCCTCCTGGCCACACTTGAAGCACTTGGTATTGCCGAAGCTTTCGCTCCGAGCCTTCATCTTCTGCTTCCACGCCATGCGCTTGTGGGCGCCTCCGGACATGCCTCGCCCGCCACGACTGAAGCGCTTGGCCTTCATGTTCAGACGGACGAAGTTATCGTTCATACCGGCTCCTGAAGAGCTGCAGACATACGGCAAAACACGTTATTGTCAAAGGAAATTTCGCAAAAAAAAAGAGGCTATCATGTCTCTGTTTTGTCACATATATACTACACGACACGATTTGCAAGTACAAGTCAAGTTTTAAGGAAACTAACTTCCTGGTACTTTGAATGTCCGCCATCAAAACATCTTAAGCGTCAGAGGAAGCAGAGGGATGCTGGATCAGCGGTCATAAAGAAACTTTGTGGACATGTTGTTGCACCGTCAATCATTGGGGAAAGGGGGGGGGGGTGAAGAATGCAGTAAGTAAATCCTTTTGTCTTGCTACACTGGAAGCTTATCTTGCTTATCCCTTGTAACACTTTCGTGCTTTCCACCGGCCGGTTTCAAAATTACTATGACAAATAAGTTGTCATTAGAACTTTCTTAAACATTAGACCAAATAGGCAAGTTTGCTGGTCCGCATTGTGTATCAAGCCACCCCTGAAGAACCTGTTTCGCGCTGTATTAGAGGGGTAAATCGAATAAGTAAATATCGTTGCCTTGCTGTACTAAGAGATTAGCATGCCTACCCCTTGTAAGTCTTTCTCTTTTTCTCCGGTTGGATGTCTTCCCTTTCGGATTGCTCGTCCTTTGCTTCATCCAAGTCCACTGTGAGGTCAGGACCCTGCGAGACAACACGTGACACAATATGTATACCGAAATATTTACCTAAATACAAAGTGTAATAATGCAACTAACAGTTGCTTAATCAGCGATTCATGTTGTTTGTGGGTAATTGGTCAAGCGGCATCCTAAAGATATGTGCTCTGCAGCTCGTTTGACTTCTATTTTTGCCCCAATAAATTACTAACATAAGGTTACTTTTTGTGCATGTTCACTTGAATTTACTATTGGAATGAGTGATGGCCTAAAAAAAAAAAAAAATTAAGTGACAATCAAATTACCTAAAATTCTTCAGGGGTTGATCGGTATTGCCGATTATCGATTATTAGCTTAGCAGTTTCTAAAAACTAATAGGAGATACATATTTTGTAGCGTAGCAGACCTGATGTTGCCAGCCAACGTCTCCTTGGTATTCAACACTGTCCTCGTCCAGAGGTCTGGTTGGCATTTTCTTCATTGAACTCGTGGACACCTCGGCGGACAACTGCCTTTTGCGTTTCTTGGCATTCGAAGCCTGCGCATCTCCACTAAAGGACGCGCGTGACGTGAGATCTATCACAGGAAAGTTCTTCTCCGTCGTCCTCTCCTTTGATAAGGCGGAGATACTTTGATCTGTACATTTTTCACTGGGATTATTAACATCGACGCGTTGTGACGTCGATATTGATCTATCCAGAAACAGAGATGAAACATGTCTGTGCCTACTTGTTAACGACTGATTACCACCCATTTCCACACCAGCCTTCTCTTCCTCAGCCACTCGCAAAGGTTGACTGTCTCTGGCGGATGCCGCCAAGGCAAAACAGTCACTGGCGTTCTCGGTGAAGCTACGCGAGAGTTCCGTATCCTCCGTGTCTTTAATTTGCTCCAACACGTCCTCTTCGGTCACGTGAGAGGCACCCGCACCGGTCTCGCCAAAGTGCAATCCGTAAGTTAGTTTCGGCGTTTTATTCAAACCCATGAAAGATAGAGGGGTGCTGACGTCACTGACTTCACGATTTCTCCGCCTTTCCGGTAACGGACTTTTGAAAGTGTCCGTTTTCTTTGTTGTCGATTTCAGAGCTGCTTCGAACAGAGAGTTCTTGAACTTGGTGTTAACCAGGACGTCATCCTCGCAGGAGTCTGGGACAGAAGCAGACCCAGCTCCCGACTTGGGTCGCTCGCGCGTCGCCGCGCTGGCGTCACACCCGGGAACGCCATGCCGAGCGTTTTCCTTCTGTTTGGTAGCACGAGCTTTGGTGACAGCCCTTGGACTCCCAAAGCCAGAGTGCTACAATGCAAAGGGAAACCTTGTTAAAGGGAGGGCTTTAACAAGTCCAGAGCTGCACAATCTAAATACGATACATATAGGTAATATGTAGATTCATTTAGACCACATATTTAATGATAAATATTGATCTGTATCATGTACACGTATCTAAAATAGGTCAGATAGTAAACAAAGAAAGATATGAACGTGCTTACCTTTCCTGGGGTGCTCAGGGCATTCTCCAATAATTTGTTGCCTAATTTAGTCATAGAAGCTGCAGTTTCCTTGTTAGAGGACACAGATTTTATATCTTCACTGGGACGCTTCAGCTCATTCTATATCATTGAAAGACATACATGTTACACATTAGGTGATCAAACAAAGTTAACATCGTTATGAAAAGAATTCCTTCTTTGTGATATCAAATAAAGCAAGGAACCAAAAGTACATGCTGCGTTTAATGTCTATTTGTTAAAATATACTTACAGATTTGTCTAGATGCCGTCCCCAGATATTTGCACTTGTCTCTGTCTTCAACCTTGTATATTCTTCATATGATTCTGAAAGAAAAGTACACCTTATAAACTGAAGAAACTAACCAAACTATAAGATATTCATTATCCATGGTATTACCAAAAAAGCCATATCTTATCTGTTAAATATTTATTCAATATTAGTCATAGTTACATTATTTTCTGCTGCCTTCTGGTTGAATAAAATGGTACAATGCCATCTGCATTTTCTCACCTTTAATAAAGGGTGGAGCTTCAGCAATATCGTCCTGAAATGCAACCAATATAATGTCTAAATTATACTGATATCGCCCATTAATAACAACATATTGGCAGCACACTTATTGCAGGGACAAGATTTACATATTTAATTTTATATGGGGACAGCCATTTAGTTTTTCCTTTCTCCATGCTTTATTTGAGCACAAAGTAGCCTAAACAACTCATTCATTCTATATATCAAATCAAATATACCTTTGGACCATTTCAGAAACCTGCTAAAATATATTTTTGCAATGGGCAAGGCACCTTGGAGTCAACTAATGCAGGTCACAAGTTCATGCCAATATCGCCAATGCCATCCAAGTGCATTTACTGGTACACATGATACATGTGGTAAATGTTATATGATCCCTTCATTATGTTGTGTCTTACCTAATAGCTGATACCTACAGCTTTAAATGATCTGTTTACAAGTTCATACTTCTGCCACACAATATCTGCCTCTCAATATTATATAGGAATACAAGGAAAAATTACCTTTTTAGGTTTCTTGCCATGTAGCGCTACAAAATCATTTTCCCAATGCTTCAGGACTTTCTTGATGTAAAGCAGGTGGCTCTTCTCCTTGCTGGCTGGGGAATCATTCTCTGCCATTGTTACTTACTTAATGTAGACACTGCTGAACACATCTCAGTAATAGCTATCACTGCAACAGTAAATATATATATAACCTATAAACTAACTAAATAATAATAGTACTACAACTATTTACAATCAATTAATTCTTTTAAAGAAATAGTTTAATTTCAATACTATACTTTCTTCGGTTTAAGAAAGTTGCTCCAGGTGTATAAGTTGCACTCATTGATTTTGAGAAATACAGGTACGAAACCACATTTCCTATGCAGTCTCATGGGTTAGGAATCTTATATACCTCCTTACATATTCCTATCGCACAGAGGCATATATCCTGTATATGGAAACATCACTTTCTCATACAATACATTACAATAGCATAGATAAATACTCATGCTAACAAATTTCTTGCCTGCCTTTTCATTTTGTAATTTTTAGCTTTTACCCAAGATGTCAACAGAGAATGATTGACATTAGATATATAGGGGGTGAGTGGCTTGAGGTCAAACAGTTTGATTAACAGCTATAAAGATTTGTAATATTTTATTTTTATAATGTTCATGGTCCAGGACTAGTTCTGTGTGATATGAATTATTATTATCATCCCTTGACTCAACTATTATGATTACTATACCATTCAGCCATGTTACACAGCATTCGTGATTGTGCCTGAATGCGCTCAGCCATTATGTTACGTAGCTTTCAATGGCTTCATGGATGTATAACAGATAGTGGAGTAGCCCTGAAACATGCCTCTCTGGGCATGCTCGGTAAACCAGTGCGACCGAGTTTACCAAGCGTACAATCTGTTGAATGTGCCCAGCTAGGCATGTTTCAGGGCTAGGAAGGTTGGGGACTGTTATGCCTTGATTATATATATATATCACTACTCCCCCCCTCTATCTGGTGTATGCCCACTTTGACCGCGGCCATATGTGGCTGGAGAATGGAACCCTGTCTCGCTACTCCAGCACTGAGGCGCGTATGCGTAATATAGCGTTAACATTCACCACCAGATGGCGCCACTTCAAGTACATTCGCACATGAGCTAACAGCCATATTTGTTTATCATTGCGCACAGCGTGAAAGTTGAAGCAGCAGATTAAATCGCCTCGGATACCTTTATAATATGAGTAAAGACGTCAACTAAAAGGTTAAGTAATAGATTAAGTTGCATAAAATAAGGAAATATTAAGATATATGCATGATACTCCCAGAAAGTAATTTAAATTTATTTATTTTTAATAATCTGTTTGATTTTGGCGGCAGCGTCAATGCGCTGCTTCGGGACCCTAGGGAGGAGCCTGTGATACCTGGGTCCCTCGGGGCTACGCCATGTCCCTGCCGCCAGTGACGCCTTGGATACTGATAATGGACCAGACGCCGCTGATGGACCAGACGCCGTCATCTATCGTAATCCCCATGCGACCCCTTCAAATATGACCACCAAACGCCCCATACCATACCCCCGGCACCAATGCAAACCCCTGCCACCAAGCTAATGATGCGGTTTTAACGACATGCACGCATGCGCAGTTTCTCCACTGTGGCACTGGGTAGGCAATGTGGCGGACAGAACTGAGTTATCCGCTGCTTCGAAAAATCAACAGACGATATCATCGTAATCACGGTGACTTCAACCAAAATAACAAGATAAGTTGTAAGATGCATACTTTTAGAAACTATTGCCATACCCCAAAAAGTTCTCGCCATCAGCACGGCTTCTCGCCACGCATGTTTGTAAAATGCCGAACAGGATTTGATAGACCGGACATGTGGCGTTGTTTCTCAACAACGTCACATGGCTGGTCGTGGGGCTAGCACCGACCTAGCCCCAACCAGGCAGGGAGGGAGGCACGACTGGACGCCTGTTACAACAGTTCCGTGACGGGACTAGCACCGACCTAGCCTGAAAACAAGACGTTACAGTCGTAAGACAGTTAGGCCTTAGGGGATGGGACGACATAGTTACTATGTCGTCCCATCCCCTAACTGTCTTACGACTGTAACGTCTTGTTTTCAGGCTAGCACCGACCGAGCCTCCGAGGTTCCGAATTAAATTAATATTTGCGCGACGTACCGCCACGGATTCAGTATGTCAGTATGTTAGTAGTTTAACATGGCATCACATGCACTTCGTATCATACGTTCGCTTGCAAACAGTTCACAAGAACGGTACCAAGAACAGAAAATGTTTAAAACGTACATCTCAAACCAAGTTAACTTACCAGTTTGTTTGAGTTTACTCTTTCCCGCTAGTCGATGTTGACATTTGATTAACTATTTACCGGAATACAGAGTAACTCCACGAAGAACGTCCAGCCCAGGGCGAATGCAACGTGTAAAGAATGGGTGCTTTCGATTGACGGTTCTAAAACCAGAATTGCAGGCTGCGCAGTTGGTTCTGGTTCTGGAATATGCGGTACGAATCGAACGACACTAACACTGGTATGAGGGTCAAGGTCGACATGTATGTTTTAGTCTTGGCTTCGGGTTTACATTACACTCTGTGGAGTTTTGTGCTCATGTTGTTCAATTACAGATGCTTTGAGCGTCAGATAAAACTGGTATAAAAGCCTATGCCCACCAGTTTACCTGCCCCCAATAGCTGTTTCATTCCGGAAATAAAAACCTTGTAGCTCCATTTTGTGTTTCTGCATATCTGCATCCCGGGGGGTGGGGGGGGGATTCCGCAGCAACGCCCCCCCACCCTTTTTTCATCGCCTTAATCCGCTTGCTCAGGGCGTTTTACCGCCCAAATCCGCTCGGTCAGGCTATTTTTCTCGGCAACCCGCTCTATGAACGCACACTTTCAGAGCATCCCCCCCCCCCCCCGGGTCGGGATTTTTTAAATATCCGCTCTAAAGGTATCTTTTTCAACACAAATATCCGCTCTCTCAGGCATCAAGGCACCCGCGGAACCCATCCACCAGATTTATATAATAACTCTTTCTTGCAGTTGAAAACTCCTATAGGGCCTACTTTTTTTTATTATGGGACACTTCCAAGGGGGGTTGGGGGGTGGGGGAGCAAGGGGGTATTTCCGTTAGTCGGGACAGGCTTTAAAGTTGCATGTCGAGTTCTTTCCCGCCAAAACTAAGCCTAGGCGAAATTTATATCAAAATTTGCAGAAAACTCGATTGCTTTATTCTATAAATTCAAAAACCTGATAAACATCGCCGTTTCGGCTATGGTGTGGCAAACGTGTCTATCCCGGGATACCACAGAACTCGGTCGCGGTACTGCTACTTATAACAAAGCATCGCGAAGCACACAAACTGATGACGTTTACCACTAAAATGGAAACTTGTGGTAAATTGATATAACGGGCAAGGCTAGGAGACACTATTTGGCAGTCTGGCATGGGTGTAGTATAGACAAAAGGAGTCTTGAATGATTCAAGGACGGATTCTTATTTGTATTTTGACCTCTTTAGCTTTGGCGGGAAAGAGCTCGACATGCAACTTTAACATTTCACCGTGAATTGGGAATGAGCAAGCTAATTCTTCGTGAACTGAGAATGAGATATTAGCCCACCGTCGTGATCAATGACTTTCATTAATTAATAGTGAACTGAGAATTTTAGTACTAAATAATTAACCGTGAATTGGGAAAGCGCACATTTGTATCATATATCAGCCCTTCTTTTTATGCGGTGAGTTCTCCATTTAATTTGTCGTGACCTGAGAATAAAGAAATTTATTCTTCGTGATTTGGAAACACGACCCCCCCCCCCCTCCTCCCCTTTCAAGCTCCGACATCAAAAGCAACCACTTTGTTCGTGGTTCTGATGTCGGAACTAACTGTTTAAGCGACTCCGCCGGTTTTTTTGTTTACATTTTGTCCAAAATCTGTTTTATGTAGCGCATAATACACTTCACAATTACATTTGAGCTGATTTACTAACAACATACCTTGTTAAAATGAAATACACAGTTTTAGGTTTCATTATTTTAACCAGTTACTATGATCTACTATCATAGGCGTGTCCAGGGGGAGGGGGGGGGGCACAGGGGGCACGTGTGTTAGAACCCAAAAAGTCATTGTGACGAAAACGTCATACCTTAGTAAAATGAAATACACAGTTTTAGGTTTGACTTCAACCATCCCGGTTATCGCCCACACAGGCCTGCGTAAGGGTTCTGAAAATTACACACCAATAGAAACCATCCCCATGATAAGCAATGGAAAAACCCAAATTTTCAACCCCATGCCAGAGAAAAATCGGTACCCATGTTTGACTATGTGGGCCATAGGAAATTATAGAGAGAATGAATAAAGTTGATTTCAGTACTATAGGCGCAACTCCCATGGTACAAGAACAGTTCATACAATATATGTATAAAATTTAACGAAAACAATACAAAACACATTCATAGTCATAGATAACGACACGCTGCACATATATTCAAACTTAATTTAAAGCTGCGAGAAGGTTTTTTCGTGTGGAGTGGGGGCTAAGTATATAAATGCTGCTAATTTCTTTATTTTTTGGCTATCTGTTGAAGCCATAGTTAAACTAAAATTCTCTTGGCTCGGATTTTCTAAGACAAAATGAGGTAGATATATATGGCGCATAGATTGATATAGTGGGCATATTAGTAAAAAGTGGTATTCATCTTCTACTAGGTATTCCCCGTGTTTTTCACAATATTTACAGACCCGTAACTCTGGTGATACATTTATGTGCATTCCTTCTTCAATCGCTAGTTTATGTACACTACATCTGAATCTCGACAACGCGATTCTGTGCTTTACAGTACTTGGGCTTTACACAATCCACTAACCCTGATATACGACCATATTTTAGGCACTACTTGACGGTATAATTTTCTACGCACGACGTATATGTCACCTGAATGAGACAGGGCAGGGATACTTGGGGTCAAAGAAGTGATTGATTGATTGATAATTAATGACCTCTGGGAAGCCGAAATTCGCGCATAATCTTCTAAGGAAGAGCCCCGTGGGGGGGGGGGGGGCAGTGGGTATGACGTTATCGTCACTATGACGTTTTGGGTCCTAACACACGTGCTCCCCTTTCAGACCGTAACGTATATCTGTTCCCCCGCCGCCCCCCCCCCCCCCCTCTTTGCAAATTTAGTTCACCCCCTGGCCTCGCACTATAGATATCTCCTTATATCACAATGCATCAAGCTTCTTAGTTATCTATGTGTTCATTCTTACCAACGATTATAAAGTGTGCAAATAGCCCAGCGCCCTCCCCCCACCCCCCACCCCGGTCGTCTAAAAATTAGAGAACCCACTTTCCGCCATTTTTTCAGAGGCCCTCGATCCCCGGTCGCAAGTCTTCAGTGGACCGCCCCCCCCCCCCCACCCTCCGGTCGAAAGTTTAAATGCTCGCCCCCCTCTTTTCAAATTCCTGTATCTGCCCCTGATGTAGAACATTTTATTGTGCCCCCTCCCTCTTTCAAGGTTTCCTGCACACGACTATGTCACAAATATAGGTATAACATATATCTATATTGTCTTAGTGACCCTGTAGCATCATCATTACAAATTAATTTGCACCAAAAGCGGCCACCACGCTCAAAACAAAATGGTGGAGGGTCCGGAGAGCCCCCCCCCCCCCCCCACAAACACACAGGGGCGGATACAGGAATTTGAAAGGGGGGGGGGTCTATTGAAACTTGCAACCAGGGGTGGGGCAAAATCGCCAATCGTCACCGGACCGGGGAGTCCACCAATCTCAAAACTTGCGAATGGAGGGCGGGGAGGAGCGGGGTCCACGCCTTAGATGGCCTAAATTTGGCATTAAAAAACGGCATTCTTCCTCAAAAGGGGCGCAACCCTCTAGCCCCCCCCCCCCCCTCATGGATTCGCCCTTGCACACACAACCACTCTTTCCTTCCCGGCTGGATCCATCAGCGATGTGCTACATGCATGTATGTTTATAATGAGCACCATATATGTAGTACAGTGTATATATATATATATGGGGCCAATATATAGCACCTATGGGACTGCGTACGTAGTTTTGACTGAGTCACGCATGGCTCTGAGTAACCACCGCAAGAGCTGCCCGTCCATATCCGCATTCTGGCCCTGACTCTATACATGCTATAGGCTGGTTTCCATCGTCATCACGTACGGCTGACGGCCCCAACAGGTGCAGTCATCGCCATGAGGCCTTTCTTCTGCCAACCGTAACTGCATCATGTCTTCGTGATTGTAAGTGAGAGCAGAAGAGGATACAGACCTAGAAATATCGTATAGACATGAACGACAACCGAGAAGGGCCACAAGTATCAGAACTGTTTCTGTAGCCACACAGCGCTGACAACTCGGGGCTAGGCCTAGCTGACAGCCAGTCAGAGCTATAAGAGGCTTTCGATTCAGTGGGGACGGTATATGGCTATATATATATATATACATATCATATCAACTGTGAGAAGTTGGAGGACATTTAACGTGTGTGCGCGGCTCCTACAGTTGTGGGCCCCCAACCGTTCATACTGTTGAAGAGCGATCAATATCGTAACACGCACGGACAACCAATGGCGTGGGGCGGACTGCAAACCTTTCTATGGTGCACTTTGGGGACACTTTTCATCCAATGTAAGTACTTCTTTCGATGGGCTGAAAGAACATGTAAATATTTACATATATTTATGTTTGATTACCTATTTGAAGGCCATAACACAGTTTAGGCAAAGAGGGATACATTGTTTTGCGTTTATAAGTGGTAAACGCCACATGCTCGCTCCTATATTCCCAATGGGGCACCATTTTATCACATTATCAAGACTGGATTGAGGGGTGGGTGGGGCGGTGGTTCTATTGAAAATTATCCTACTGCTCCCAGCCCAGCCCTACGTATCATATATGATCTGCCCCCGTTTATACGATAAATATTTAATATATACGACCATCGATCAGCGTTCATATTTCTATTATTATACTGTTTCAGGTAGCTGGGCGGCTACAAATTGCACAACATTCATCGAAGTCCCCGAAGATGAATACGAAATGTAAGTACACGAAAATGTAAACTACTCGTGACGAACTATAAATAATAGATAACTATATTATCTACACATTTGCAGATAAAGGTATACATGTAAATACCGCTATGTACGTGGTCAGGTATTGCGTGTTTAAGCCGTGAAGAGATCCTTTCAAGTCCAATATAGGCAGAAGTGGCCTGCGTGACCGGGCGGAAAAGGCTATCGACAGGAGAGGGGGGGGAGCAAGGGGTATTTGGGTTCTTTGGGATTGAGCTTTTCATTTCACCGTGAACTGGTAATGAGGAAAATAATTCTTCGTGAACTGAATAAACTAAATAAACGTGAATCGGGAAATCGTCAATTTACTATCGTAGGAGATAGACAGGAGAGAGGGGGTGGGCGATCGGTATTCGTAAGTGTGGGGGTGAGGGTCTGTCAACTCACTCCTACGTCACTCACGCGGTAGAGCTACCGTTCTGATCGTGTTGCCATCTAGTGTCTTGGAGATAAACTTTTGTGGTGTGTGTGTGGGTAGGAGTGGCCAGGGTGGAGGGGAAGAGGGGCGGGGAGGCGGGACATCCTAGTTCCCTTTTGTTGTCGTGTCTTTGCGTCGTGATTTGATCGCGTCAACCAGTAGGATGTCGGCGAAGTCTGGGAGGTTTGCTTTTGGTCGCCGGGTTGCACGACAATTTCGTTATTGCAGGAAGTATTCGGTGCTCTCTTCGTGTCTATATTTGCCGAAGACCTGTCACGATGTTCAGTATGGATGTCGATGTACGTGTTGGTGTCGTGTTGGGGGGGGGCAGAGGTGATCGGGTGGTTTTTTTGGGGGGGGGGGGGCGCAGGGGCAGGGGTGATGGGGTGATTTAGGTGGCAGGGGCAGGCCTGGGTGATGGGGTTGTTTGGGGGGGGGGGGGTAGGGTAAGGCGCAGGGGCATGGGTAATGCGGTGGTTGGGGGGGGGGGAGGCGCAAGGAAAGGGCAGGGGTGATGGGGTTTATGTATGAACTTTAATTATTGTTCATTTGTTCGACACTGCAAAATTGGTCCACGTTGTTCCGATTGAAAAGTGGAGAGGGTTATGTTTGAAAATCTTACGCTCGAGGGACGGGGGCGGGTCCACTTTGTTCAAAAATCTATCGACCGGTCTGATGGGGAGGGGGGGGGGAGTTTGAAAAAACGAAGGATTCCACAAAAATATAATTATGGCACTTTTTAGGCATGACGCCATAAAAATTATGGCACTTTTTTAGGCATGACGCCATAAAAAATAAATGAAAGTTATCACACGATGATAACTGATTTTATGCGGTGTTCAGCCAAGGGTGCCTCTAGGGGTGGGTTAACAGGAATTGTTGTAGCCTGTTATCCCGTATGTATGACGCCATAAAAAATAAATACAATTATTTATGACCGGCTTTCGTGGTTGCCTAGCTATACGCCTCAGTAATTATTACTTGGTGCAGTTGGTGCATTGATAAATTTGGTATGATATATTTACATGACCTTGCTATAATGCTTCATTTGTCGGCAGGGAGTATGCCAGGATAGGCTCAGCGGGTCGACCATATGGATACGTCTCCGAGCTTGTTCGATTTGGCTCGGACACGGAACCCTGTCTGTCGGTGACGGGCGAAACGAGCCAAGCGCTCGAAATAAAGGTTAGTTAGGAGATAGTCTTTTTCTGAAATCATGCACACAGATAGTTCACATGACGTACGTGTACATGTTCTGCCATTATGCTAGCCACTTACCCCATATATACCCCTTTATATTAGCCGTGAGATGTTGTTCTGCAAGTACCTATGTTATAACTGCTGAAAATCCCTCCTGGCACCCATAGCATAATATCCTAATATCGTGTCGAATTAGCTAACATAGTCCAATGATCGACCGCGAGTAATTTAGCATGTAGCATAGATGATTAATATTATTCCATATGTGTCAACATTGTAGACACTTAGGTTATTAAAATTAAAAGAAGTATCAGGCGAAACTGCAACGGTTGTAGCTGGGTTTTTTGCAGAGCCGGCCTTTTACCGGTGTCGTCTACATATTATCAATCATCGGGAATGCCAAAGTGGGTTACATACGAAAACAATCGTCCCTATTTGAACAGCAGAACATTGTACTACTACTATTTGTTTTGTCGATATCCATGGGTATCTCTTAATAAACTTTAATACTGATTCTGTTGCAGTTTGAAACCGTACACCCGCTGCAACCTTATGGTGAGTTGCAAACTCCCCGTCTTCAGTTCTATTCGTGCATCAATGAACCATGCACTTTGTCTGCTAGACTACCCACTAAAACATTACAATATGCTTGCAAATCATCATACTACCGACAGGACCTAGATTTATCAGGATTGAATTACATGAAAGCAATCAACGTTTGTTTTAAAATCAGTACGTATGCTGTGTTGAACAAAACTGTTGTCCCGTTTCAGCCTCAAAGACCTGGAAACGAACACGATCAGATGCTCACAGGTAATAGTAATGTTGCTAGTCTAAGTTGCGAGTCGAGAATTAAATCCGCTCATTCAACAAGTTTCAACATATAAATGACTATAAAACCAATTTGTCTGGTTTGATCTGGGCACATACACTTCTTGTTTCTGTTACCATGTTACGATTAATAATGCCTTCATCCCTAGAAGGACCTATTTTTTATTAATCTGATAACGGAGTAATCATTGATTGATGATGATGTCACGGTAGCCTAGTCCGATATTTCCCATCTCGCCTGCCCGCTATTGTAGCCGCCCGTCATGAATATTTATGTGATCACACGTCTTTAATGGCTGGATCGTGAAACGTTGGAACAATTAAAGGTCTTCCCGTCGCTACCATGTACTAGTAGGTCTACATGTCACAAGTGAAACGGTGCGATCTCTGAACCGGTGATTTCGTCAGCTCGCCCCCCCCCCCCCACACCACACTCACCATCCTCAACCCACCGCAACCAGTCATTAGTTAGGTTAGATGATTATAATGTATAGTCAGTCGATACTCCGACACTCCGTTACCAGTGTGGTCAATGACGAAGGCATTAATACAGTTTACGGCTGCAAAATCCATTACTTGATCAGAGACATCTTTTATTTTACAAAACCACATATGCACGTTCCACAGCAGTGAATTCACCATATAACAAAACCTCTCCATATCTGCTGGCTTGGATTTACATGTCTTCATGGCTCCCGCGACTTAGTGACCTGCGTAGTGGAATATTAATTATAATCACAATAATAATTGCAGGTATTGTAGGTGTGTACAATAAATTGTATGATTATCTTGGGTTTTTTTCAGGGCCGCTTCAGTGAGTGTGACGGCCTGAAGGCACCCACTCAGCAATTCACATTTTTCTGTGATGTGAGCATGGGTTGCTCCGAATCCGACGTGACGTTTTGGGTCCGCATGACCAAGGGGCCGACATACAGTAAGCCACGTATAACGCCCATTAAAGTGGTGACACTGTGTAGAGTGCATTGTATAAGGTGAACAGGGGGCGATCCAGATATGCTGGATGGGCCGGTTTTGGTTTTCATGTGTTAAATGGTATAAATTTCGGCTCCCCTGGATCCGCCACTGGTGAATGTAGTAGTTTACATGCTGCCCTGATACCATTAAAACTTATTGCGTGTAGTGAAATACAAATGTTGGTTTTTAGAACATATCTATAGACCCCCCCCCCCCTGCTATAAATTCCTACATGAACGGATCTATCTGCGATTTTTATTCCATTTTTAAAATAAAAGTGTGTATAACAAACACTTGGGGTCCTAACCCTGTCTGCAGCGGCAGTATTTGCTCGTCACCTTGTTGTAATAGGGTTGAAAAATTACACCCTAGATGAAAGAAAAGTTTATTAGGAAATGGCTAAGCAAAGGCGGCACTAAAAGTTGCACCGGTTTGCCTGTGTGCCGTCTGTCAGATTCAGAGACCTTACATAATTTATGGTCGGATCTTGCCAATTTAGACATCGTAATAAATCTTGTCATTCCATTCATGCACTACAATGGAGGGGGGGGGGGCAAGGGGGGGGTGGGGTCGTGTTCCCAGATCACAAAAAATAATTTCTATATTCCCAGGTCACGATGAATTAAATAGAAAACTCCCAATTTCAATGGGTGGGGGTGGGGGGGGGGGCGGACACATGTTATAAATTAGCGATTTCCCGATTCCCGATTATTTGATATTAAAATTCCCAGTTCACTTGATCACGACGGTCGGTCAATACCCAATTCCCAGTTCACGAAGAATTATTTGCCTCAATCCCAGTTCACGGTTGATAAAAGCCCCATTCCCGAGGAACAGAAATACCCCTTGCCCCCCCCCCCCCCCACAAACAATATCATGAATGACGATATATATAGATTGCGTTCCTCCCACCAGCCACTGTAGTTTGATCCTTCAAGAGCTGCGCCATAACCAAAGAACGTGTATGGAAAAGAATTCGCCTGTAAATTCTTTGCCGTAACAACAACGTGATGACGGTCGTGGGATAAAGAAAAAGCGTTTCATAATTCTGTTCAGGGCAACATATATGGCCGTTCCATACATTCGATACAGTTCATGCCACATACACATACCAACCTACCGACATTTCATAGTCGCGCTCTATATTTGCAGGTGAAGATCCTGAGATGATGTGGTGCGAGGAACGACGTGAGGATTACCCAGAAAAACTCACGCCGTTTCCGCCTGGATTCGTCCCGCAAATGTTATCGCCCCCAGTTGGCGCTGCAGTGGCGTGCGCATATTCCATGACGTTGGCCGTGATATGCAATATCTTCTTACTGCTCTGTAGTCGCTATATGGGACATTTCTGATAGCAAACACACCAACTCATGTGGACCTATGCAATAAGTACGTGTCACCCAGATGTCATAACTTTGATCCAGCGTAAATCTTTATATGCCAGAACATGTACAAAATCGAGGCAATGATGATCGTTCATGCAGCTCCCATATGTATTTAACATTTTAGGGGGTGTTTGGTGTGCGTCACCAGAATTAATATGTGCGAGAAGCCGAGTGAAAGTAGTGGGGGTTAATATATGGTATAATATATACATTTGGGTTTCCCTCGTCAAATATGAGGATGTTTTTAATTCATGCCATGTTATATTGCCTCCCGTGTTTTAATCTGAAGTCACCAATGTTGATGTCAAACTGACTTTTTGTTATAAATTGTTATGATTACACCTTGGGGATAAGTGAATGTAAATATGCAGCGACAATCGAGTCCTATAGCTGTAACGGCACATTTTTGTTTTTGCATTCGATACCCTATTAAAACAATTCAGATATGTTTTCCCTACAAAAATCTTGAAATCTTTTAATTGGAAATGATGTATTTAGGTCTCTATTGCTTCAGTGGCAGACCCAGCAGTAGAATGCCACCCCGCCCTTCTTGATTGTCGCAATTAGTTTTCGGAGAGCCTACACCCGCGTATGGTGTGGGGCAGTGTACGAGGCTTTACTTCGCCATCCTTCCAATTTTGTTCCGTTAACATATGATAACGCGTACAATCCAGTAAAACATGTATTAATGCTAATTTACATTTAAAGTAATTATTTTGGTGTACAGTTTCTTTTCAAGCAGCTTTTATTGACACAACCCTTCTATGTGATCTTTCGCGGAATGTAGACGATGTAGTCTCGCGTGGTAAAACGGCCACCTTGAGCCATCACCCTCCAAATCCTCGCCTACCGCCGTCCATCGAAAGTACACCTTTACTGATTCACCATCAATTGCTACAGTCATAGCATGTCCGGATATTATGCAAGCGGACAAAATGACAACGGACAAATGCCAACGGACGTAATGCCAGCTAAAAATGTCAAAGGCGGCGAAACGGATGAAATGTCTATCTATATTTCATGTAGGTAACACCTGTAGTCGTACAAGCTTACTTCCCGCTTTCCCTTATAATTTGCTCATGATAACTAAGATGCAAGATGGCTCTGGCTTCCCGTTCCCCAATGATCAAGAGATCCCATGTTCGGTGACTGCATGGTTCCAACTCAACGTTGCCGGGTAGTCTGAACGGTTTTCGGTATTTAGTTTCATTATGTTAATGTTAATTATGAGGCACTAAAGTCACTAGGAAACTTGATTTACCCGCTCAGACCACTCTGCCACAACTCCCGGTTTTTCCTCGCCCTAAGTAAAGTCCATGTCAATGACACTTTGCTGGGTTGTGTGAGCAGTGGCCATTCCAGTGGTGGGGGTGGGGGGGCTACTGCGGCTACTATATCCCCCCCCCCCACGACCTGGTCAAGCCGCAGAAGCCCCCACTGACGCCCACTCCCTAAAGTCTGGATCCGCCCCTGGTGAGTGTATCCGGAAAGCGGCCTAACAACACCCCCTCCACCTCGTAACCTCAATATGTACAAATGTCTACGTTTATGCAGGGTAGGGGAACATGGGACAAAATGACCCATCGGGGTCAAATGACCCACCACAATATCGCGCGCTGCCACCTGTATTGAAGCGTTTTATATTTGTTCCTGTCTGTTACGTGATGCCTTAACAAATCTACATGGGCGCTGAAGCAGACAGATGACCTTCGTTACCAAAGTAAAAGATTCTGGGCTGTTGCCATCTATGGTAAACACTGGAAGAAAGTAAAGCTCAGTGGATAGCTTGGGGGAGTCCAAGTCAAGCCCCAAACGTAATTCAGATGCGGAATATACTGCGCCGGGCAAAATGACCCAGTGGGCCGTTTTACCCACATCCAATTTAATATGTATTAACAGAAACGATTATCTTTAGCAAACTGGATGATATTGCCACTGAATCGGAACATCTTTGATGATCACGAATATGCTTGAAGAAGAAAACGGTGTGCGTCACAGGGAGCTTGAAGAAGGGAGAGTTGAGCGCCCTCGGAGCCGGAAGCGTTGATTGAGGCAGCGCCAGGCGGCACGCGACATCGTGTCTCAATTCGATACATCCCCACTCCCAAAAGCTACTAGACTACCAGTTAGAAAGACAAAGCCAAGTAACAGGCAATGTCCCGCTACGGTCCCCACCAACAGGGGGGGGGGGGGGCACTATTATACAAATCTGGTGGGGGTGGGGTGGGGGGGGGGGGTCCGCGGGTGCCTTGATGCCTGAGAGAGCGGATACTTGTGATGAAAAAGATACCCATATAGAGGGGACATTTATGATGAAGATACCCCTATAGAGCGAATATTTTAAAACTTGCGATCGTCGGGGGAGGGGGGGGGGGGCTTTGAAAATATGCGTTCATAGAGCGGATTTTGGCGGTGAAAAAGGGGGGCTTTACCCCGGAGCCCCCCAAACCCGGCAATGTATTATTTACCCACCCTCCCTAAATCCGGGGGGCCGGTTTCAGGGTCGGATCCAGATCCGCCCTAAAAAGGGGGTCCGGGGCCGGGTCGGCATCCCTTGGATCCGCCCCTGCCCCGGGTCTGTTCAACAGTAGGACTTCGCATGAAAGCTGAGTTCCGGGCCTCAGATGGCCTAAATTTTGCACCGAAAAATGGCAAAAAGTGGGGGAAGGGTGTGCCCCGCCCAATCCGCCTCTGCTGACGTAACCGTGATTAGTAATTTCTGTGTGTGATCCTTCTGATTCAAACTGTTCCAGAGAGTTAGGAGTTTGCCTTTTTGGCTGTTCAGTTCACTCATTAACATGCTGAAATAATGTGCTGACCATTTTGCTCCAGTAAGGGGGCAAAATGACCCACTGTGACATAAAACATGTTTTTTGTGATAGTAAAAATTTTGTTCGTGTCACTCGCATGTATCCAAGTTATGTTATTCACAATACTACTGTTGTCAGTTTACCAAAATTTGGCTCTTTTTATAGCACTGCTTGTCCTCCAAAAAATACAAATAAAGTTAAGGTGGTCATTTTGCCCCATGTTCCCCTATAACGATCCGAATCCCCAATAAGTAGGGGGTTAATCTCAATATGACGCAGCCGTTTCTGTCGTTGAAAATGAACATGGGTAAGACAACAATACCAACAATATTATGTACGCTGGCCTAATAACATGATATGCGTGAGAGCAGCTACTAGCTCGGTTTGCGCGGAACACAACACAAAACCATAATCTGGCATTTGCAATGTCACTTATTTTTAAAATGACGGAAACCAGGTTGCGAAGCGAGGTATAACCGGACCTTTTAAAGCGCTACCCACCCCGTAAACTAAATAACAAAAAAAAGTGCAAAGGTAGTGGGCGAACCGCCCACACAATCACATAGACAATAAAAAGCCGTGGAGGAGGAGGGGGGAAGCGGGTGTTCTGAAAAAAAGGGGGCTGCAGGCGTGGAAGAGGACAAATGACGCCAGCCCTTGAATAGGCGAAAGACAACGAGAAGATGTGCTCTATGGCGAGCTTGTCGCCGGCAAAATGCCAACTGGACGGCCAAATATCAGCTAGATTTAAAGGAAGCCGCCAGCCTGGCCTCTAACGCTACTTTGCCGAATCATATAATAGCGCTATAAAGTCTCGTTCGCTTCGACTTCCGGTTTACTCATTTTGGGGACAAACAAATAAAGCACGTGTTCGGAACGAGTTTAGAATCTGTGCGCACACTGGTATCCTGACTATCTGTGACGTAGCGGTGACGTGTATGGTACGCAAAGAGAGAGACTGTGAACCAGACTACCTGCGCAAAAGCCAGGCGCCGAGGGGTGGGTCCATTGCGGAGGGCCTAGCGCTATGATTAAGAATATTTAAAAAATAGAGCTTCACAAAACGGATAGATGACATATTTTTTTATTCGTTTGCGCCATCACAATGACGAATATTAGTTACGACGGGACAATACGACCGAGAAACTAACGTTTTTTTGCATTTCCTACGAAAACGAGGCATTATGACGTCACACGGATTCTTCCCGGTGACAACGTTGGCGCAACGCTTCAAACAGTCTTTTCGTGATCCAAAAGTGATACGAAAACATCCAACTGGTCTTATTTGATCTTTACCATGTGGTTTAATGACGCACCCGTGTGTGAAGTTACTCCATGCACTGCACATTTTGACAGCGGAATGGTTAAGTCGATCATTTGCTCTCGCCATTTTTGTGACCGCGGAGGCACGCGAAACTCTGTGAGGTCACTCGCTGTTTGAAGAACTCGCGAAAGCCCGGGTGCAGGGCTAAATTTAGAACGTTATTTTTAGCTTTCGAGTGTTTTGAAGACGGATTTTTCCTTGTATATTCCCAAGGTTCTGCGCTTCATCGCCTCCAAATATTTTAACGTATAGCTCTCATGGCCATGTTTAGTGAAATGGTAATCGATCATAGTCTTTAGAGTAAACCTGGAAAGAAATTGACTAATAATAGCTGCCTATACTTCAACATGGAGCACGTGTGTATGTTTGTTCCCGAAACTGAAGTCTCGCGGCCCGATCGCGAGAACTGTATAGCCCTATACCCAAGTGTCTATCCTCCAAATTACAGAATTGTCCGTCCTGTCTGTAGCTTACAATAAAATGTAGAAGTTACCGCCAGCCACGATTTCGCCGCTTAACACAAATCCATCGTCTTTCGCAGACGGACGGATAGCAACCACTCCGCATTCGGTTAAAGCTGGAGCGCCCTAACGTAGAGGAAAATGGGGGCAAAATATATAAGATTCTTATACCAGCAGCCTACGTGGTGGGCTTACGATCCCTCCGATTTGGCGGAACCCCCCCGCCAAATTTAATGAGATAGTAACCAGTATACAGGCTTCAATAGTAATATACTAAGCCTGTGACGATTTAAACAGGAGGTGTGGCGAGTTCGCCAGGAGATTTTACGAGTTCACCAGAAAATGTGGCGAGTTCACCTATCGGTGTGTGGCGAGTTAACCAAAGTGTGGCGAGTTAACTTGTGGCGAGTTCACCGTAAACCGCTTGGTTCTACCAAACAACGTAAACATAAATCTTTATGAAATTATTTATAGGACATCATAAATGAAAGACATGCAGACAGTATTTAAATGTAGGTTACATGCATTCACCATGCACTATATCAGATGACATGTCTTCGACACACACACATAAGGGACGGTTGCACATGGAAGTTCGATCTTACTTATGAGCCACAGTACGTAGCTCGACACAGATCCATGCGGAAGTTGTGCTGACCCCTATCGGCCAAGTTTGCTCCGCTATGGTTGAGAATCTGTCACACCGGAACTGCTTCGGAACAGGGAAGTTGCTCATTGCTGTCAGGTTCGCGAACAGTCAAAGGTGTTTGATCAACTTGACCTGAAAAACAACAGAAAGAAAGACAACCTCTGAGTCTGAATGGTGCTAAGTAAGCGTGAATTGCCATTGTTACTGCCTGACAATGTACACTGAATACATGATGTAATGAGGTATCCCACTTGGCATTCTGAATCTGTCTGAAAGTAAAACTTGGTAGGCCGAGCGAGGGACCCCGATTGGTACCCATCCAGGCTAGAACTGAGAAACTGTTCCTGGGGTCCCTTGGGGCTAGGTAGGCCTAGGAGTCTAAACTTCTGAAGTCGTAAAGTCTAAAGTAAGCTTAGTAAACACTGGTAAAGAGAACAAGAACTGCTTCGTATTCAGTAGTCCCATATGAGACAGTTGTTGCTACACACAACTGTCTCATATCCTGATGTAGAAAATGAGGGTGTAAGATTTGTTTTTGTGGGCGACTAAGTGTTGTTAACCGCACGATCCATCAAACCCTTGTCATTTTGTACTCTGATACCTTAACTTTATATTTACCACAAAACCCACATGCATATGAACTAACAAAATATCGCATTACTATCAAGTCGGTTGAAAAGAGACTTTCTTGTTGTTTACCGCGGCATTTCGTATTTGGTCATTCTTCACCAGCGGCTTTCGCCAGGTGGCGTTTCGCTTATTACGTGTCAATGGCTGCGTGTATGAAGCGCCACCAAGCGAATGGTGCGGTTTTAACGACATACACGCATGCGCAGTTTCTCCACTGGGTGGGCAAGGCGGCGGACAACTCAGTTGTCCGCTGCTTCGAAAAATCAACAGACGATATCGTCGTAAGCACGGAGACTTCAACCAAAATAACAAGATAAGTTATAAGATGCATACTTTTAGAAACTATTGCCATACCCCAAAAAGTTTTCGCCATCAGCACCGCTTTTCGCCACGCGTGTTTGTAAAATGCCGTACAGGATTTGATAGACTGGACATGTGGCGTTGTTTCCCAACAACGCCACATGGGGCTAGGTATTCAGTAACTTCCATCTTTCTAAATTCTAGATATCTGGACCACATTACCATTGACTAAAGTTTGGTTGACATAGGCCAAGACACCTAAGCTTATGTGTCATTAACAGAAATTATCTCAGACTAAAATGAGTCATAAATGCTGTAGACTCACATTTCACCCCATATTTTCTGCAAATTTGCCGCAATGGCTTTGAAAATCACTGACTTGAGAAAGCAATACTATAGTCGGCGCGTTTAAGATCTGCCGCCTCGCTTTCTTAAATATTTTTGTCCGTGTACCATTTGCAGCCACGATTTATGTATTTATTTGCTCCATTATACGAGACCTTTGTGATTTTAACTTACTTGAAAGTGTATCTTCTTTAATAACAACACAACACGATAGTCTCTAGCATAAAGTGTAGCAGACGAAGATGTGTTGACAGTCGCCTTTTTATGACGTCGTAAGGTGAAGGTCATATTACTGTGTTTTCATTGGTTAAAAGAAGTAAGCCCACGGAAGAGTAATATCAGGCACTAGAAAAGAGGACAGAGCAATTATGTGCCCATGCAAAGTTTCTATACTAACAGTAATTTTAGCGTCTCAAAGCAAAAGCAATGCAAAAGGAATGAGTTTGTAGCTTCAATGTTCATATATATGAGAGGAACTATAAACGCATGTAAGCTTAATTCAAGTTACGGCTTGACATTGACACAACCTAACCCCCCTGCCCAAAATACCAGCAGTACTATCGCCCACATACATGACAGATGACAAGGTAAACAGAGCGACGGCCATAGCTAAACTTGTCCGCTTCATTTGCGTGAAACTCATAATGTTGGTATAATGTGAATTCTTTTGACAACAGGACTGTTAGTACGCCAAATTCTGTTGGGTCTTTGGTTCAAGTTGATAAATGTAAACTCATTTTAGGCTTGTCAATGAAACATTTCGTGTCAAATTAGAAAACGAGGCGGCAAATAGTTCCCGTGCCGACTATAGATTATTTTAATGATACTAAACTTATGTTTGTACTGCGATGTTATCCTTTTTTACGACACATAGAATATTTCTCCATGCTGACACTCTATTGGCAATACAGGTGCTCCGATAAGTTGATAAGAAGCCCTTCCTGCTGCACGTAAATAAAGTGGCAGTAATAAAGTTTCGCAAACGTACCTATCAGAAACGCTGGACCTTAAGTTAAATTTGGCTAATATTTTTATATTAAATATATATTTATACCTTTTCCAAAGTTTACCAATAATAAATTAAATACGTTAAGAATGTTCATGGTTGGTTGGTTGGTCGGTCAGGACGCTTTAACCACTTTTGGTCATCGTATTGCATCAATGAGAGAAGGAAGGGAGGGTGGAGCCATGTCTCCGGAGGTAACCACTTACAGAATGTTCATGTAAATAAAGCAGCAGCTGAAGCAAAACTTACCTGCTTCATTTACTTGTATATTATGATTTTGGTAAAAGTACCAAAAGTAATTATGAATAAAGAAAAAGGTTATTTAAGTTGTTCTATATTTGTATAAACCAATATTCAGCATAGCTCACAGATTACTGGTACTTATACCTAATATTTACTAAAATAGTCAATTTCGTGAAGGGTAACGTGGAAGATAGACCCAAGGCCATGCAGTGGCCTAAGCAATGGTAATGTTAAAATGGCGGGAAGGGTCTTGGGCCATATCAACTGATAATGTCAGTTAATTTTGCATGTTTTAGCTTTTAGCCTAGATATAAAGACAGATTTATCTATTTAATTAATATTTGCATAATATATTTCACTCCCAAATAATGCTTTTTCCTTCTGTATGTGACATTAGATTTTCAGGCTGGGCTATGTTAAAGTACAATTTCTTGGATTTGTTATTTTACAATTGCTATTCATTTCTGTATTTTAGGACAACAACAGCAATGGCTGTCCCGCCCAAGCCACCTTCCAAACTAATGTCTGTTACAGAATTAGACTACTTTCATGATGACCTTGCTGGCATGGATATGGTGAGTGGAAATTTTCAAAGCACCAACAATGTTTTCTTTCTAGCTTTTTATTTAACCCACTTATTGTTCTAGTACTTCATAGGAGAAGGCTGTATTCAAGTAATAGGACTTTTTTTTCCAATTTAAAAAAATGTATCAAAAAGGTAAGAATTGTAATAGCTATATATAATTGTTATAGTTATTGTTATATTGCAACCAATTGTCACATGAGGAACTAGCTCAAGCCCCACTATTTTGACTGCCTCTAGACAATACTGTGTGCATTTCTCTGTCTGTCTTTCACTGCCCCTCGCTGATGGTTTATATATAATTCATGCTATATATATATATATGGATACACAAATTGTGACAGTGAACTGTTTGCTTTCTGCAGGTCCGGGAAAGACTTCGTCGATATCAAAAATATGATGGCTATTTCCTTCTAAGAAAGAGTATGCGGGTACCTGATAGCTACTCTGTATCTGTCATGTAAGTGTGTCAAATATTTAGTTAGGTTGTTTTTATTTACATGCAATAACAGATCATTATCAATTATTACGTTGCTAAGCTCCATAATAAAAATTTGGTCATTTGATTAATTGGGCTGGCCCTGATTGTGGTGTCGTTTTCTTAGTTCGTGGGTAACATGCTCGATATCATCTCTTTCACTTATATCTGCATTATTGGAGGTTCTTATCAATTACAAAATATCGACTGCACGAAAAAAGGTTATGCTGTGGAAAAGTGGAAGTAAGAGGACAGACCAGGTTCTTCTTGGTGTTTTTGATTGATCTATGTCTTTTATTTGATTTTGTTGCAGCCACGCGTCAAGCATCAAACACTTCAACATCCTGAGCAGTGGCATCGGCTACTACCTGACACAGGACATATTCTTCCCGACGGTGGGTCGCCTCATCGATCACTACAGTAACCACGACGTCCCGAACCAGGAGGGCATCCATGGCGTGCAGCTGCGCGTGGGCATCAAACGCCCGGGCCCCTTCCGGAACTCTGCCGCCGCCGCCGCCGCCAACGCCAACGTTGCCATGCCAATAAGACGCAGCGACCCGCAGCTCACGCGGCCGTACGAACGCGAAGCCAGCGCCTCGAATCTGAACCCAGTCGCTCCCGATGCGAAGCGTCTGTCGGACCTGTCGACGCGCCCCCAGCCACCCACCCCGATGGATGAGCGAGACATCTCCGGGGGCAGCCAATCGGAGTACACGTACTACAGCTGCGCGCAGACTCGCGACCGGCTAGACCAGCTGATGGAGCTCGTGAAGGATGAGTCGATGACGTGCGACTGCGGCCTGGACTTTGAGGAGTCGCAGTTGCCGGGCGACTGGAGTGTGCACGTGAGCCGCGACCCGACGACCTACGGGCGACCCTTCTTCATGGGCCCGAGCAACGAGACGGCGTGGGAGCTGCCCACCGCCATCTCCGTCCGCATGGACGACACCCAGCGGCGCTTCATGCTGACCCTCTTGGACAACTTCGCTCGCGGCGTGCCCCCTCCCCCCGAGGGAGGGGCGGCGGCGGCCTCCGGGGCCAAGCGTCAGGGTGGCGGTGGGGGGTTCGTGTCTCGGGGTGTTGGGGCGTCGGCCGAGGACTCGGACGGACTCGATTCTGTCGGCAACACGCCGAACAGGAACAGCGCCGACGGGCCGCTCTCCGAGTCTGATATGAGCTGAGCGGAATGGGTGGTGAGGTATCTGTGAGGGTAGGGTGGAGAGGGGTGGGGCACGTTGGTGATGAGATGAGCTGAGCGGAAGGGGTGGTGAGGTATCTGTGAGGGTAGGGTGGAGAGGGGTGGGGCACGTTGGTGATGAGATGAGCTGAGCGGAAGGAGTGGTGAGGTGTCTGTGAGGGTAGGGTGGAGAGAGGTGGGGCACGTTGGTGATGAGATGAGCTGAGCGGAAGGGGTGGTGAGGTATCTGTGAGGGTAGGGTGGAGAGGGGTGGGGCACGTTGGTGATGAGATGAGCTGAGCGGAAGGGGTGGTGAGGTGTCTGTGAGGGTAGGGTGGAGAGGGGTGGGGCACGTTGGTGATGAGATGAGCTGAGCGGAAGGGGTGGTGAGGTGTCTGTGAGGGTAGGGTGGAGAGGGGTGGGGCACGTTGTGTATGAGATGGGCACGTTGGTCCTTCGCGGGTGCGCGGGATGGCTGCGAGGAGTGGTAGTGAGAGGAGGTGGGGGGCGCGTTGGAAAGCCAGTCTACACCCTATGAGTGTACAGTTGCGGTATTACCGGGGAGTGCCACTTCCTCACATTGCCCATTCTAACATCATATTCATTAAACTGATAATCAGCTTAGCATTATTAATGGAAATAACCTTCATGGGTAGCCTGAGCGCTCGGATGTATAAACAAAACTCAGTTAAAGATTGCGCGAATAATGAAATGCGAGTTTGACGATATGACGTCATGACTGATTAATTATAGATGCGGGTACCAATTTTGAGATAAATAGTTCTGCGTATTAGAGAATTGCATTAGCAGTAAGCTTGCGCAGCTTTACTCAACAGTTCATAACCCTGGGTACGGAATTCAGTGCTCTTGGATCACGTGATGTGCTTGGAAACCCTCGCCAGTGAGATTGTTTAATCCTGATGCGACAAGCACGGACTTTTTTTGGCGGTTTTCCCCTTAAACAATAAAAGCTTCTGGCATACAAGCCATTCCAACATAACTGGTGTATTTTTGTAAATGTTCATGTTTGAGATGTTTGGTTATCGCGGTACACCATTCTCGCCTGTGATCTAGACAGGAGGCGCCGTTTGCCCTCATGAGTTGAAACTATACAGATGCAAATCTTGTCTTTTCTGCGATGATTATTTGCTAAACCAGTTCTGATTCTCATTTCAGAGATTTTTCCTTGTCCAAGGACAAATCCATTAACATATGTCCTTGTAGCCTGCAGTCGCATGTCTGGTGTACTGGTTATTGCCGCCTTGAATCAAGTGTATCAACCTAACTGTGATGAACAACTTTTGTTCTGATGATGATGATGATGATGATGATGATTGAGCCCTAACATTTGTTAAACTTTCATAATTCCAGTGAATGAATGTGTGTGATGATGTTTGACGAATATATTAACTTACAACTTGGCTGTGAATGGTCGACAGTGCATATTTATTTAGTTGCAACAGCCGGGGCTGTAGGTGCATGACATGGTGCGGAGGCCCGACCCACCAGTCGAATGGGCCTAGAGGCGCGGGTCGGCGAGCATTACATAGAACTCAGGAGGTTCTACATCTTTGGGCGTCAGATGAAGTCTGTTGGTCTCTGTTTTTCTGTGTCTACGCTTAGCATAAATGGAGACGTACAATATCAAGCGTTCACTCGTGCAACACTCTTTCTGTCGTAGGCGCTAAAGTTCCTAGTGGTGATACCCGCATCCACGTGATGTTGATGAGACAGTTTCACCTGTCCACAAAAAAATAGTCCCGTCAAATTTTTATACTTTAGAAGGTTTGAGAAGCTCTAGGTTGGGTAATATAGAAACTTGCGCCAATTGTACCTTTTACCTTTGTTGGTAGCGGTGTTGTTTATAATCACAGCTCGAGGTAAATTACATGGTTTCTCATTCATAAACTCACCAACTGAGTTAATAATTGCTATATTTGTACGTATAAGCGCTCGCCAAATGCTCTGCTCTAAAGCAACTGTTTCGTAGCGCTAGGAATTCTGAATAATGTGTACTGGGGCCGTATGCATGAACCTGTCGTGCCTTTCTTTAGTGCAAAACCTCTTCGTCATAGTGTTTCCATCTCGCAGCGGTAGTATACATGGATCTAATCCTATTTTGCGACTAACAATTCCATCAATTTTCATGTTTTCTTTGGGGGGGGGGGGGGGAGGGGGGTGTCCTTCGCTGTGTTAGCGCCCTAGACCGAAGGTCCTGGCTTCGAATCCGGGCCTAGGCACCTGGGTCCAGTTTAGCCGTGGTGTACATGAAAGCAGTCTAAGCCATCAATTAATTTCATTTCCGACTTTCTACTTCTAGCAGCGATTAGGAATGGCCTCCCTGTTGTAGTGGTTATCCAGCAATTATGAGGGGCCTCCCTGGTGTAGTGGTTAGCGCACTAGACTGGGTTCTTGGTGTAGTGGTTAGCGCACTAGACTGGGTTCTTGGTGTAGTGGTTAGCGCACGAGACTGCAGATGGTACATGCTTCTTCGTCCCGGGACATTCCTTGGCCCAGTTTAGCCGTTGTGTGCCCAGGAGCGGCCTAAAACACCAATTCATTTAAATCCAGTAACTCTAAATGTTCTCCCGAATTTCCGACATAGTTTTCTGGCGATTATTTGCCAGGTCTTTCGGTGCCACGGACGACATTGATTGCCAAGAGAATATTAGTGACGCCAGTAACGTTGGCGATATAGTCTAACGTATCGGTGCACGCGACATAGTTATCTACCCAAGCGAAGAACAACATCACTAGACAGCTCTATTCATCTATGACTATGAACTATGTCTTGTACATAACCATATATTTGTATACATACATGCGACTTGTACTAATAACATTTAACTATATTTTACCTGCAGTGAAAAATGTTAGACGAGACTCGTTTCATATTTCATGCTCCCGCAGTAAAATTATCATCGAAAGCCCTGTCTTTTTGTGATGTTACTGGACTTAAATTTAGGATGTTCTCGTGTCAAGCCCGCCATACGGAAATAGGCTTGTTTCGTGTCTGTATTGTTGAATTATTTAAATTAGGGGCGAGACGACAGCTAATAAGGGATATGTTGTAGCATCCGTCTGCTCGTCCTCAACGGAATGGTGGCGACCTCTTGTTGGAGATGTCTTCCATTCGTTTCACATGCAGAATGCCTGGCTTACCAAATGCTCAGTTGTGTTGTAACTTAACAATTGCTGTACTTTAAAAGTGCATCATTTTACACGATTATTGTTACATATTTTTGACAGAAACAGTGCCTCTTCCTCGTTAAAGTTTTTACATCATCAAAGTCAAATATTTGCAATAATGTATATAGTTGATTTGTATGTTACGAAATAGTAATAAACGCTTTTCTCAGACAAAAAATGTATTGTTATAGTGTTGACCTGAGAAGGTGTGTGTATTAAATTCTTTAACAATTCAGTTTGCTAAATGACGCTCATCTTGCCGTTCATGCGATGTTTCGACCTTTGCAGGCTGTCCAGTGATCCTACTTTTCCTACTTTTTCTAAACTTTTTTGTCTCCATCCTTTTTTTCCTACTTTTTCTTGAAAATACCTACATTTTCCTACTTTTTGGTATTTGCTTCACCAGGCGCAATTTCAAAAGGTCGTGACTTGCTGTAAAAGTGTGCATATCGCTTCTATTATTGCAAAAGTCAGAGGTATTTTTTTTTGAGTCTTGATATATTTTTAAATCAATGCTAGTGTCTGTCAAGTTCTAATAATGAACATACAGGTACAGCTGAGCAGCATATAAGAAAGGTTCTAAAAAAGCATTTTCTCAGTAATATAACTTTTTGTCATTTGTTTATCCGGAATAATGTTGCCACATATGCTATTTGAGTTATACTTTTTGCTTCTATTTTCCTACTTTTGTCCTACTTTTTCTGTATTTCCATTCCTACTTTTGTCCTACTTTTTCATGAGGGTGTGCTGGACAGCCTGCCTTTGTGTTATCTGGTATATTTACCATGTTAAAATCATCATGGGGGCAAAACACTCAGCCCAGCTCACGGCCGTATATAGGGATATGTCCGCAAGCTCGTTGTCGAGCGAATCTTTATTATTTGAAACCCATAAGTCGACATGTCCCGGGTTCTAACCACGCCTGGCTTCAAGTCTACATGTCCCGTGTTCTAACCACGCCTGGCTTCAGGTCGACATGTCCCGGGTTCTAACCACGCCCGGCTTCAGGCCGACATCTCCTGGGTTCTAACCAAGCCCAGCTTCAGGTCGACATGTCCCGGGTTCTAACCAAGCCCGGCTTCAGGCCGACATCTCCCGGGTTCTAAGCAAGCCCAGCTTCAGGTCGACGTGTCCCGGGTTCTAACCAAGCCCGGCTTCAGGCCGACATCTCCTGGGTTCTAACCACGCCCAGCTTCAGGTCGACGTGTCCCGGGTTCTAACCAAGCCTGGCTTCAAGCCGACATCTCCCGGGTTCTAACCAAGCCCAGCTTCAGGTCGACATGTCACGGGTTCTGACCAAGCTCGGCTTCAGGTTGATATGCCCCGGGTTCTAACCACGTCTGGCTTCAGCTCGACATCTCCCGGGTTCTAACCGGCTTCCGGTCGACATGTCCCGGGTTCTAACCACGCTTGGCTTCAGATCGACATGTCCCGGCTTCTAACAATGCCCGGCTTTAGGTCGACAAATTCCGGGTGCTAGCCACGTCTGGATTCAAGTCGACATGTCCCGGGTTCTAACCACGTCTGGATTCAAGTCGACATGTCCCGGGTTCTAACCACGCCTGGCTTCAGTTCGATATGCCCCGGGTTCTAACCAAGCCCAGCTTCAGGTCGACATGTCCCGGGTTCTAACCACGCCCAGCTTCAGGTCGACATGTCCCAGGTTCTAACCACGCCCAGCTTCAGGTCGACATGTCCCGGGTTCTAACCACGCCCAGCTTCAGGTCGACATGTCCCGGGTTCTAACCACGCCCAGCTTCAGGTCGACATGTCCCGGGTCCTAACCACGCCCAGCTTCAGGCCGACATGTCACTGGTTCTAACCAAGCCCAGCTTCAGGTCGACATGTCACGGGTTCTAACCAAGCCCAGATTCAGGTCGACATGTCACTGGTTCTAACCACGCCCAGCTTCAGGTCGACGGGTCCCGGGTTCTAACCACACCCGGCTTCAGGCCGACATGTCACTGGTTCTAACCAAGCCCAGCTTCAGGTCGACATGTCACGGGTTCTAACCAAGCCCAGATTCAGGTCGACATGTCACTGGTTCTAACCACGCCCAGCTTCAGGTCGACGGGTCCCGGGTTCTAACCAAGCCCAGCTTCAGGTCGACATGTCACGGGTTCTAACCACGCCCAGCTTCAGGTCAACATGTCCCGGGCTCTAACCACGCCTGGCTTCAGGTCGACATGTCCCAGGTTCTAGCCACACCCAGCTTCAGATCGCAATGTTTCGGGTTCTAACCACGTCTGGCTTCAGATCGACATGTCCCGGGTTCTAACCACGTCTGGCTTCAAGTCGACGTGTCCCGGGTTCTAACCAAGCCCAGCTTCAGGTCGACAAGTCCCGGGTTCTATCCACGCCAAGCTTCAGGTCAATATGTCCCGTGTTCTAACAACGTCTGGATTCAAGTCGACGTGTCCAAGGTTCTAACCAAGCCCAAATTCAGGTCGACATGTCCCACGTTCTAACCACGCCCAGCATCAGTTCGACATGTTCCGGGCTCTAACCACGCCTGGCTTCAGGTTGACATGTCCTGGGTTCTATATAACCACGCCCGGCTTCAGGCCGACATGTCCCGAGTTCTAACCAAGCCCAGCTTTAGGCCGACATCTCCCGGGTTCTAACCGAGCCCAGCTTCAGGTCGACATGTCCCGGGTGCTAGCCACGTTTGGCTTCAAGTCGACGTGTCTTGGGTTTTAACCGAGCCCAGCTTCAGGTCGACATGTCCCGGGTGCTAGCCACGTTTGGCTTCAAGTCGACGTGTCTTGGGTTTTAACCGAGCCCAGCTTCAGGTCGACGTGTCCCGAGTTCTAACCAAGCCCAGCTTTAGGCCGACATCTCCCGAGTTCTAACCAAGCCCAGCTTCAGGTCGACATGTCCCGTGTTCTAACCACGCCCGTCTTCAGGTTCATATGCCCCGGGTTCTAACCACGCTCGGCTTCATACCCCTGACTCGAAGGTGTCACACACGTTATTATAACATTTTGTTTATTATAACATGGCAACTTTCCACACCCGTTTTATTCTCTCATTTAATTGTCATGTTCCTCTCTGGCCTTTCAGTGAGGATTGCGCAACTTAGCGAATGCTCTTCAATTTAAGGCGAACTTTAAACCCGGCAGTTTAGAACTATCAATTTGACGAAACCGTCCGGACCATCCACACAATCAAATAGTCAGTAGACTCACTCCAGTGCTTTCCGGTCGCGAGTGGACGTCAATAGAGATCTATTCAATTGTAGTTAACAAGCATAAAAGGAATCGGTTGTCGTAGCGCTGAATGTTGGGAATGGCGATGTCAGCATGCCACAGTGCAAATACGCTGTCGGCCTGTGTGCTGAACGAAGTGACATGAACCAGGCTGGCTCCTCGCCAAGCCTATCCTTAAGGCGGACACCTCAGTACATGGACTGTTCACCACAGTAAGTCAATAGGGCCGACCAGGGCACGGCAGACAGATCGATATCAGCATTCAGTTATTCCTAACCCTAATAACTTTTCACGGCTGATCTGTGCCACGACGAGCAAACGAGAGCGGAGGGTGAGAAAGGAGAGGGACGGAGGGGGTTACTACTCTACTTACAAACGGCGCACATAGATACCTGCACATATATACGTCGTAAATCACCAGGATGCGTGACTTTTTCGCGGTTCGGGGTTAGGAGGGTCTCTTCTTTAAATGGCGGATGACTGCATGCGTAAGTTTCATTTCGGAAATCCCGACTGAACCCCGCCACTCACCCAATTAAAAACGGGAGTAACCCCCCCGCCCCCCGCCACCTCCCCCTCTACCATTTTGGCCTAGGTACGCCCAAACGTAAACCGCTGTTATGGTCGAATGAAAACGAGAATGTGGCGTGTTGGACACGAACTTGTCTGACAAATTACCAGATATATCCCGCAAGAAGTATATTCCTAGTCCACGAATTATCTGCCGACATTTCGTTCCCAGAGACAAAGCGTACGAAAAAAGAAAGATTTATAGCTTTATACGTGGATGAATTGGACATGGTTCTTTGCGCTGGAGGAAGCATGAGCGGTTACTGCGGATGGGGCGTCTTGTGGCTTCTGGTCTGCGTTACGTGTCTGACGGCCCAGGGTAAGTAACCTACGCACTCATTTGATAAGAGTCAATGGAGTGATGGACACGGTTGCATACTACCTTAGATCACTGCGTGTGCAAGTTTTGCTTCTGACCGTGACTTGAATAAAAGGATGAGGAAACTACTTGTTGAACAGTTGTAACTAATTGACATTAAAAGTATGTTGTCCCGGTGCCCCGCTTTGCCCATGTCTGCGTGGTCGCAGGATAAAGAACCAATGTCCTGCGTCGCAAAGAGTAGGGGGTAACCCCGGGGACATGGCTCCACTCTCCCTTCCTTCTCCCATTGACGCGATATGACCAAAAGTGGTTTAAGCGTCCTGAATATGCAACCAACCATCGAACACGCGTGGCCAACGGACTTGTGTCTGGTGTTTGGTACTTGGGTCTTGATGGCGCTGGCATGACCCTTTGTACTATAGGTGTTTGGTACTTGTGTGTTGATGGCGGTAGCATGACCCTCTGTACTATAAGTGGTCGGTACTTGTGTGTTGATGGCGCTGGCATGACCCTCTGTACTATAAGTGTTTGATACTTGTGTCTTGATGGCGTCGTTAACATGACCCTCTGTACTATAAGTGTTTGGTAGTTGTGTCTTGGTGGCGTTAACATGACCCTCTGAACTATAAGTGTTTGGTACTTGTGTCTTGATGGCGTTAACATGACCCTCTGTACTATAAGTGTTTGGTACTTGTGTCTTGATGGCGTTAACATGACCTCTGTACTATAAGTGTTTGGTACTTGTGTTATGGTGGCGTTAACATGACCCTCTGTACTATAAGTGTTTGGTACTTGTGTCTTGATGGCGGTAACATGACCTCTGTACTATAAGTGTTTGGTACTTGTGTCTTGATGGCGTTACCATGACCCTCTGTACTATAAGTGTTTGGTACTTGTGTCTTGATGGCGCTGGCATGACCCTCTGTACTATAAGTGTTTGATACTTGTGTCTTGATGGCGGTAACATGACCTCTGTACTATAAGTGTTTGGTACTTGTGTCTTGGTGGCGTTAACATGACCCTCTGTACTATAAGTATTTGGTAGTTGTGTCTTGATGGCGGTAGCATGACGCTCTGTACTATAAGTGTTTGGTACTTGCGTCTTGATGGCGTTAACATGACCCTCTGTACTATAAGTGTTCCTGGTTCAACGCGAAGACCCTTTGCCTATTTACCGCGATCCGTTATAGCAGTGTGCGAATTCCTCGATATTCACGATATCAACAGTAAGGTGGTTTTTTCGCGCCCAGCTTTAAAATGTCCTAATTTTGGAGATTCGATATTGCTCGCCCTAACTCTTGGGGATTCGCGATTCAGAGGCGTAGCCCCCCCCCCCCCCCCCCCCGCCCACACACACACATCTAAATCACCATCGATATATTGCCTTCCCGGAATCGCCTCACCACGCAGCGTATCTCTGACATTGGAATGGTCGCAGCAAAGCATCCTTCTTCCGGAGTCATGAAACCTAGCATCATTGTATATTAGTTAGACGTTATATTGCAGCCGATACTTCTACACCAAATAAACAGGCAGCAAGGAAGCATAGAGCAGAATAAGCTCGTAGGCTAAGTTCCAAACGGCCGGGGCCGAATATTTCGCCTCGCCCCATGCTAATGTCCACTTCAAGGGCAAACACAGACCCTGGTGGTGGGGGTGATGGTGGGGGTGGTTAAAGCAATATATTCCGTATTTTTTTGTATGACCAACCTCTTCTCCATGTCAATTAAGTACACTCTGTCTTGAGTTTAAATCCTGAAACCCTGCGGGCTATCCGGAGAGAAGCACTTTGTTCAACGGAGCAGAAGTAGGGCCCCTGAGGGGGGTAGCCATGTCGCGTGTCGATTTTAAGAAAAGGTCCATGTCGCGTGTCGATTTTAAGAAAAGGTCCATGTCGCGTGTCGATTTTAAGAAAAGTTCCATGTCGCCGTGTCGCTAAGTCTTATGTCGCATGTCGATTCTAAGACAACCCCAATGTCGCGTTGTCGATTTTAAAAATCGCCGTGTCGCCGTGTCGAAAAAGCCCCTCTGGGGCCCTAGAAGTTGGTGGCCGGCTTTATATCCCTACGCGCCTGTTCGCAGTTCGCTATTTTGTGTGCGATGTCGACCGCGGCTCGCTATCACGTCCGCGCGCGATAAAAATAAACCTAGCAGTTTTATGTTGAAATGTTTGTTTTACAGACTCAAAGCGATATAAAAACATGTGCATCATAGATTTTGAGATACTTTAGTCTTGATTCTAAAATGTAAAAAATCTAAGATGGCGCATGTAAGCATATTGCTTTAAGCAGCCTCGACTCCCACTCACCGTATTGAGGCCGTCAATATTCGACATATTCCCACTACCCCGCCTATCGAGCAATACGCTTACACTGGAGGTACGTATGTAAATAAGCTAGTATGCGGTGGCTGCTTTGAAGATAATTCATGGTTGCATATATCGAGACTACGAAAACCTGCAGAACACAACCAAAGTGAGTCTTGGAGTATATACGGAACAAAAACCACAATCACGCTCGCTTAACCTCATCAACCATTAGTAGTCGTTTTGCCTTTGTTGTTTTCACCACCATGCCCCGCCATCCCATATGAAAGGGTGGCGCTTGGTGACTCCCAATGAGTTATACGCTCGTGACCACAATGGTGTTGTTTGTGTTTTAGTGGAGTGTGAGTGCTTTAGTGACGGCGGGAGTGACGGCTTTGTTCCGGAAGCATGATACTTCTGTTTTGTGCTCCCCGAGTCAATATCCGGAACCAGAGTCCGCGGTGATGACTCAAATGTCATTCATCTATATTTATTCTATCCATTACGTTTCATGGCCAGTGTATGGGCCACTCTGAGTGCACAGTGGCCTGGTATTACCGCTCAGAGTGCACTGCTGTCATGGGGTTACTGCCTCCAGTTTTTGCTGTCGGGCCTGTGATACGCCATATTGTTACTGGCCCTATCTCGATATGCAGTTGACTATGACCCGGTTACATACAGTCAAGTTTATAGAACTAACTGTCACGGGCAAAGTACGAAAATCATGTGATCATAAACGTAGATTCGAAATACGGAGCCGTGAGCTCCCGCCAGAGGGCGTTCCGCCGACTTCAAACTAGGTCGCATCTAACCATCGGAATTATCCTTCTTACGCGAAAATGAAAATTACTCTAGCCGAATAAATATTCGTAAATTGACATCACACACATCACTCTTCCATTCATCGGTGTGATTAATATCGCACTAATATCGCAACACTATCTGCACCATACGGTATCATCCAAGCCCATTTCATTGTTCCGGGATGTTTCTTGACCCCAGCCTTCACGTGCCCAACATGCGGCCTAAAACGCCCACATTTCATTCATTTCGACATGCCTTTAAAGCAATATACTTACATGCGCCATCTTAGATTTGTTACATTTTAGAATCAAGACTAAAAGTATCTCAACATCTATGAAGCATATGTTTTATATTTCTTTGATTCTGTAAAACAAACATTTCAACATAAAACTCCGCGGTTTATTTTTATAGGATTTAAATTCAGACAGAATGTACTTATTTGACATGGAGAAGAGGTTGGTAATACAAAAAATTACGGAATATATTGCTTTAACTATAGGCCACATGCATATGCCGCCGCCATTTTGTGTTAACATATTGACCTTGGTTCTCCGCGCAGACTCCCAGAGGTCTTGCCCTAGCTACTGTGACGTCGACGGGTACTTCCACGTGGCCAATGGGTGTGGCTACGGGTTCTGCTGCGGCCTCCCGGACCACCTCTTCTGCTGCACGGACCACTGGGAGGAGGTGGCCACAGACGGGCTGCCGGGCGGGCTGGAGCGCCTTGACTGCCCGTCCGAGGTGCCCGACACTGACCCCGGGGACGGGCAGTGGCCAGCCGGCGCCGCCCCCACACCACACAACGCGCCCCGCTACCCCCTGCTGGTAGGTCTGGTGGCGTGGTTACCACACTAAACCGCATATCGAAAGGTCCCGGGTTCGAATCCGGGCCCGGGCACCTAATCTGGAATATGTTTGAACCGGTCATCATTCATCGCCCCCCGGGATCTTCGGCCAGGTTTAGCTCTTGCGTGCATAAACGCGGTATGAAACACCAATTAATTCCCTGGGCCGTCGAGCTTTATTTCATACAATACTGGGTTAAATTCCTAAATTCATGATTTAAGGCAGATAATCCTCCAAATTCCCTGTTCGAAAATGTAAATAGGCCTTAGAGTTTTTCAATAAAAGTATCGATACCAGTGATGTGGGCTGTGGTTTTGAAAGAAAAATCCGGGCAACTGCAATGTGATATAAAAGTTAAAGTTAAAATTAGAGTTGGTATAAAATCTATTTGTCGTTAATCGTTTTGTTTAAAAGAAACCATCATCGAAAAAATCCCACATCAACAGTATAAAACCCAGATTTTTGCCCATCAAGCGGGTGTCGACATGTTTTGAACACATAGCCAGAGAAGTTGTTCAAACGTATTTCTCCATGGCCATCCCCTGTCTTCACCCCACTGCTGCACAGTATGCACATGGCCCGCCAATCGACCCAGCTGCTGGCTTCACGCACCGCTACTCCCTTCACCCCTCCCCACCACCCCTATAGGGCTATAAAGTCTCGTTCGCTTAGACTTCCGGTTTACTCATTTTGGGGACAAACAAACAAAGCACGTGTTCGGAACGAGTTTAGAATCTTTGCGCACACTGGTATCCTGACTATCTATGACGTTGGCGCGACGTGCATGTTACGTAAAGAGAGAGACTGGGAACCAGACTACCTGCGCAAAAGCCAGGCGCCGAGGATTGGGTCTATTGCGGAAGGCCTAGCGATATGATTAAGAATATTTAAGAAATATAGCCTCACAAAACTGATAGACGAGATATTTTTTATTCGTTAGCCCTATCACAATGACGAATATTTGTTACGACGGGACAATACGACTGAGAAACTAACTTTTTTTTTGCATTTCCTACGAACACGAGGCATTATGACGTCACACGGATTCTCACAACGTTGGCGCAACGCTTCAAACTGAAAACTTACAAAAATGAAGAAACTTGGTCTTTTCGTGATCCAAAAGTGGTACGAAAACATCCGACTGGTCTTATTTTATCTCTACAATGTGGTTTAATGACGCATCCGTGTGCTGTTATTCCATCACTGCACATTTTGACGGCGGTATGGTTAAGTCGATCACTTGTTCTCGCCATTTTTGTTACCGCGGAGGCACGCGAAAGTCTGTGACGTCACTCGCTTATTGAGGAACTTGCTAAAGCCCGGGTGCAGGGCTAAATTTAGAACGTTATGTTTAGCTTTCGAGTGTTTTTAAGACGGATTTTTCCTTGTATATTCCCAAAGTTCTGCGCTTCATCACCTCCAAATATTTTAACGTATATCTCCCATAGCCATGTTTAGTGAAATGGTACTCATATTCTTTAGAATAAACCTGGAAAGAAATTTACTTATAGCTGCCTATACTTCAACATGGAGCACGTGTTGCCCCCAGAACTGAAGTCTCGCGGCCCGATCGCGAGAACTGTATAGCCCTATAGACCGCCACTTCACCCACCCTAACCCATACTGTTGTGGTAGTACGGCCGTCCTGTCCATACACCCTTCTGTGACAGTGAGTTTCTAAGACAGCAGCTGTATCAAGTTACACCATCGACTGCCCGAATCATGGCCCGCGACTCTGCTAGTTAAATCAAAATTGGGCACCCTGCCTACGACGACGATGGACCCCTGACTCAACTCCCCCCCACCCCCTCCCCATCTTCTAATGCAACACGGCTTCACTGACCACGCGATGCGTCAACGACCTTACGGGTTCAAACTGGTACCCGATTACATCATCAGTTGGTGTAAATTCCGTGTTTACTTCAACTTCTTCGTCCGACTGGCCTGAAGTTTGTTCTTGCTCCGCCATATTGTAAACATGCGGAAGTACCATCCGCGTAATAAAGCCAACGCGATGTAATTACGCAATTAAACCGATTTGATATTATAGCTTCTGTTGGTAGTAGTCGTCTAAACCTACTGGTCGCTTCATCGCCGGTGGCGTCATCATCAGCGCCAAGCTCCCCGCTCGGTGGCGCAAGCTAGCTTTTACCGCTGCTGTCGGCCGGGGGCAACTTTCAAGATTCTTGAAAAACGGTCAAATCAGCTGTAATTTCTTGCAACGATATAATTTCCAAGAATAAAACATAAAAATAACGAGCTTTGTGTATTTAATACAGCAAAAAACATCTTGTACCCTTTCGAAAAAGTTATAATTGTGACAGAATTCTTTCTTTTCATCAGCTGATTTCATGTGTTATTATGCTTAGGCTGGGCACCAGCACCAATTTGTAGAAATGCGCGACGCATTTTTCCTATTGATTTGCGCAGCGACAACAGAGATATAATGGAGCCCCAGCGGAGTGAGTCGAAGGCAGAGAGTGCATCAGCGCACTGAGGCCGGTTATTAGCCGCACCACATACTAATAAACTTGTTTACTAGTAGGCGGTGCGGACCCCCCCCCCCCCCCCCCCCGCCCCGCTCTCTGTGTCAGTCGATTTAATGTGCCTGTGGTTAGCTACAACACTCAACAGATCTTTTTACGGTTATATGTAACCATTGTATTTGACTTGCTTGACTTTGTTGTTTGACTTTGTTTGGCAGTGACTTGGCTTTTGGATTATGTGTAAACAACAGTGTAAAAATAATAATTATGAAAATGGGAAGAAAATATTAGTTTTTAATAAAGAGAGGCTTGCGAAAGTTTATGACAATTTATTAGGTACTAGAAAGATGTAGTATAAGAACATACTGCCACCGATTCCTTTGTTCTGACTTCCAGAGCTCAGACTGTATCATGAACGTTTTACATAGTTAGAGAATTGAGTAGGGTTTTTCGACTTTCTGTAGTTTCCCATGTTTTTTTTTACAGATTGTGCCAATCGCCTTTTTGGTGAGAAGTGGTCTGCCCTAGAGAGTGACAGAGCACATATGCCGGAAAAAAGGGCGGAGAGGGTCCTGGTGACTCTATACCCGCTACATACACCTTGAAAATCACGTCATTGAGACGAAGGAGTACAAAGTTAACTGTGATATATCGTCTCTTATTTCCCGCAGCTGTTAGCCCCCCCAACGCCGTGAAAATGAATGACTACCACCCACGATCTGAGCTGGTGCCCCCGCTCTGCATGTGAAAACCTATCTGATCGCTTGGTTTTGCCCCGGAACCAGACTAATGGCTATTGGACGATTCTTCTTTATAGTCGCTTTTAACTTGCTTCATGCTGACTTCTTCCGAATTTATGCCGTATGTATACCGGCAGATGCCGAATGGTAGAACAGAGCGATCTTTGTGATTAGCTCGCAAGAGAGAAGCGTTCGAGATAAAAGAAATACATGTTTTTTCTGCGAACGATTGTGGTTCACCCCGGGGCCATGCATAGCTACTCGTTACCATTGGCTGAGTACATTGACGCGGGCTAGATAAACTACCAGCAAAGATAAACTCAACGTCCATATCACTGGGTCCGAGAATCTACGAGAGGGGCGGACGGGTGGGGGGCTAGGGGTCCGGCCCCAGCTCCCACCTCACAATGTTTGAGAATGTATGTCATTTTTCAATGCAACATGTTCGCCGTCTGAGCTTTCTCCTCGATAAAAAAGGAATACTTAAATATGACTGCCGAACTTGTGTTTATTATTATTGGCGTGAAAATGTAACGTTTGTTTTATTTTTTTAGGCTAAACAGAAAATCAACTAATTATGGAGTATCTGATGTTCCCAAGCAATTTCATAGCAAGCAATCGTCCACAGCTGATAATAGTTTTCAATAGTGGAGGCTCTCTTCGCGGAATGAGAAGGGGGGGGGGGCTTCCATGTTAAATGCGGAACTTGCCCTTTACCATTATCATGTGAAATAAGGACAACGTACCCTGGCTTCATTCACTGCTGTCAGCCTCCCATAACGGCATGGTATATCCGCGTCGGACTGTGTTACTGCAGTTGTTGCTACCGCCCCCCCCCCCCACCCCTCTCCCCCACTCCCAACCAAGCAAGCCACCACCTCACTATGCGGATACGCGGCTTAGAATCAATTAACCACTATGTATCAGGAATGGATGTGTGTTAAAGCAATATGGACGCATAGAAATGCATGCATATCCGACTCACCCTCGCGAAAAAAAGAAATGAAAAAAAAACAATTAAACAAAGACACAAAGTAAAGTTGTTGATAACATTTTTTATAATAATATACCTGCTAAAATACATCACAGTTAACATGCGATATCCAAATACCAGTTGTGAAGATGCAAATATCCTGTATGAGGGAACAATACGTCCGGCTTAATTACTCCGCATGGTTTACGTACCATTAAAACATGTCCGTACTACACATCTCATCACCAATTGTACCTAGCTGGGTGGATGCTTTGGCAAAAATGATCTAAGATGACAGGTAACTAGTAGAAAAACTACCACATGTACAACATTTACAACTTTTTCGAGCCAAAAAAGAAAAGAGAAAAAGAATGTTTCGTTGTTTTGTTAATTATACTTTCTATATGCCGAAAAATAGACTATACAGTACAAGCAAGGCAATGAATATACTCATATGATTTGCCCCTGTGCAACTTTTGCAACGAATATATTTAGCTCCTTAATCAATGTTAATGGGTAAAACCACGCCACCATACAGGCTACACTCTACTGATACGCGGAGAACATTGATGTGCACGTATGTACTTACATGTGAACACGTGTTGTGTGTATTTGTACAAGCTTGTTTGGTTTATAGGACAACGACCATCTACTCCACCTTAACCTCATGGCACAAACATGCTCTAGGGATACATAGACATAATTACATCATCATAACGTACGTAGTGTGAAATATTTACAAAGCACCTTAGTTGCAATTCATACATAGTGTTCTCAGTGATTACACCCTGAACTGCTATTGCTCGAAACAACTGTCCTGGAAGTCCTTACGGCCCAGGTGTTAATAGACCGATCCAGACTGTCAATCATTCACTGACGTCACTGTTGCTTTTAGCCAGTGATGTGGTGAAAAAAGGTCTTCCACGCATGTCACTTTCTTGTCAGTTTCAGAGATGAGTACTTCTCATTTGTACCTACTATCAGCTATGATTGTGAATTTCATACTCACAATTAAGGAAAAAGGACTCACACGTGGGCGGGGCTTAGTGTCGGAGTATGGATCGGTCTATTGCCAACTTGCCTCGTCGAGACTGGCCTGGCGATCACCCATCCACCCCACCCCCACTCCAGTTCTCCCCTGACCTCGTATCCAGCACAATCCGTAGCACATGTATTACAACGTTTCCCATCGGTTACGGTCCTCTGCTGACGTCACTGAAAAGGCGCGTTCTGGTTGGTTGTTGGGCGTCCACGCGGGGCCCAAGTATGTGGTTGGACGATACATCGGGTATGGGTTAAAGGGCCTCCAGCGCATGCCCTGCTGCAAAATAACGACGGGCAAGACGGGTTATTAAGTGGCAAGAATGTTTTAGCAACTTGTTATTTGGTGAGCAGAGCGATTTAATATTAATTGCTTTAACATTCACTAATTCTTACTGATAACATAAATTCAGCATCATTGTGAAGCGAAACCCCATTAACTCGATTTATTTAATTACGTTAAAAACTGACTTGTCTATAGGGCTGTACAGTTCTCGCGGATTCTATTTCCGGTTTAGGTCTTTTGGGGACCAACAAAAAAACACGTGCTCCTAGAACGAGTGCACATCACGCTGGTACCTTGCTGCAACTGCGTGACTCGCACTCATATTGTAGTCAACGTTTTAGTGTTGGGAACCGGCCGGCTGCGCGGTTTGTGCGTGAAAAATCGAGTGGGTGTGAAAGTATTTTTTGTTTGCTTTGGTCCAGGCATGGCTAACTATAAAATCATAATATAATTAAAGATAAGACATTTATCTCTCCATAATGCATGTGGTCCCTTCGATGAGGCTGTTGGAAGCGTTGTATTTTCAGCCAAATCATCGATGTTTACAGTTCTACGACAAGCGGAGCAACATTGTCCTCACCTGTTCATTCCATATAAGGAGCGTGGTTATAACGTACCCATAGATACCGCGCCCAGACACGCGCGTCATGATGATTATTACGTCATACGACATGGAAAACCCCGCGCAGCACGTTAGATCGCCTGACACTGACAGTCACTCATGAGACCACCGCATTCTGGTTTATCAACTGCCTAACCGCTCATATATTACACAAATCTACTCGGATGGTTATAATTCGGATATGCACATAACTTCAGTGGTTATTTGTGCTTCCAAGGACAGCTTTAGCCGATCTTGTGTGTAAGGTGAGTGAAGGCAAACAACCGGAAGGTAGGCAGCATTTACAGGACGTTGATGCTAGGCATTGACGTAGAGCATAGGTATCCCTGTCTCGTGGGGTCTCGATAAGATCCCGAAGTGACTGTACAGCCCTATTCACAGGTGATCTACGTGACGGTGTGGGGGGGGGGGGGGGCACTTACCCAGGGTTCCCCTGTAAAGCCAGACCGCACTGTGTCATTGTTTAAAGAGTAAGACACACCACTGCCGCTGCTTGATGATCTGCAGCAAATAGAAGAAATACATAGAGTAAGAAGCTTAGAATTTAGGCGCTGAGAAAACAGCTTATTAATATTGTTTACGTGTGGATGGTTTATCATGTTTGTTTTTGTTAGCCAACGACCCACTATAACCAAATCATGACAATCTATGAAGACGGTGCTTATATTCTAAGTAGCTTACTTGACCCAGCAAGGTAAACCTACCGTTATATATATATACATGCAGTCATGGGCAAAGATGTACGAAACTATAGAGATGTAATCTTATATTGTCATCAATATCCTTATCCCAAAATATTTTGTTTTTAAACGTAGCTGAAGTTCCTAAAGGATCTACAATAAAATTGTCATCAACGTCGCTATATAATGTACAAAGTAAATGGTTGTAGCGGCTATTTGTTGCCACAATGGTATTGGAAAGTATGGCGTTACTGTATACTACGTCATTAAACTGTGGACAGCATTGCCACATTTTGCCATGTGAAATGAAGGTTAACTTGACAAGGTATGTACGTCTTACACGAGTTAACGATAATAAGATCAGACAATAGATCTAACCATCTTCCCAAACAAAAGAGTAGCAAAGCATTTCCTAAGTGACAGATAGCTGTATGAGCAGGTTTAACATGAGGCGGTGTGTGTCTCACGGGTAGTATGGGCGCCGATCCCGCTTGCTACGCCTCCGCCGCCTGAGGACGACAAGGATGAGGAGCACCGTGAGCATGAGGAGGATGACCCCGCCCACTGACCCCACAATGGCGGCGATCAGCCAGCCAAGGTCATCGCCCCCGCCTGCAACAAACGCAGCAGACGACATTTAGCAGCGGCTACGATGCGCGATTTCTGTTGCCGCATTAATGATCCGCCATTAATTTCGGATAACTTAGTTATACCTATTTCATGACGCTCGTTAATTTTTTCTCTTTCTTACGTTTATGTCAGTGAGAGAATGAACATGTAGTGATATTAATATAAGCCATGAACGATTTAAGTCAAATATACGACATTAGAGTAATCGGTCTACTTACTCACGTTACAGAAACATAAGGTCTAAATAAAGCTTTTTTTGATCATTCAAATCTATCATCTCGACATAATTATATGTTAATAGTTGTACTATGTCTACCACACCTGAGTCCGCTGTTGGTGACGGCGCCGAGCTGACGTCTCGCGAGATAGCCTTTGTCGTTGTCAGTCGTGTGGTTGTGGAGGAAGATGTCGTCACAGTCTGCTGGGGGGTAGATTGTTTAACAGTGGTGTCAGCCATCGAGGCAGCAGTCCCTTGTGTGTCATTCGCTGTGTTTGCCTCCTGGGTAGCTGTTCTGGCGGAGATTGTCATTGAGGCGTTCGGCATCGAACCGGAAGTGGTAGTCATGACGTCATCGAGGGTCGTAGTGGATTGAGATGCAAGACCGCTCGAAGGCACGAAAGTAGGGTTAATCGGATTATCGCTACTGGACATAAAACCGCTATTCATAGGTATATGTGTCGTGATTAATTCGTCGGGCGTATTTGAATCTGTACTCGGCTTGAACTTATCCGCAGTTGACACATTAGACGTGTCATCAGGTGAGGGGGGCGAGAGGGTGGTGGTCCCCCCGCTCTGGGCGGTCATTGTGGGTCTAATATCTGCAGTGGATGTCGTTTCCGTTTGCGCCGTGCCCTGACTTCCGGTATCCATGGTAACAGATCCGGGTCGTGGACTGGTGACGCCTCGTGTTCCGGAAGTGGGAAAATCTGTGGGTAGAGACAACCGGCCAAACCGAAGAGCTTGCATTCGATCTCTTAATGTCAATAGGAAGTTAAAGATATATTGGCGTAATAATATATTTATTAAATATCGTCAAGTTTTAATTCATTCTAATTATAGATACATGCAACTGGGTACGAACTCCTTATAGACTGGACCATTAATTAATATGTCTCCGAAATGACGACTGGGAAATATAATTTAGTTAATCATACGAAAATAGCATATCTGCGGATTACGTCAAACATATAATCAGCGATCTTCCTCGGTAATAATTATTCAAATATCTGGCAAAATCAACCCAAGCAGTTGAACAATGTAGTTATGGCATCGCCCACACACGAGGGACACACTACAGGACTGTTGACAGATGGCCTCGTGAGGGCCGGCCATGCCCCATGCTGGTTGTGAATGATGTACAAAGTAAAGAATAGATGAGGGTTTTCAGATCCGTAGTAGGTCTTGTGGCCGATCTGCTAACCCCCCTTTTTTACGTTCAGTAATAATCAATCATAACTTGTCTTATAGTTTCCATTGTATCGCCCACCCCCACCTCAGCAAACAGTTAACTATATGCTAACAATTTAACTGTTAAGCCAATCTTTAATGCGTTGATTCATTAATTCAGGTGATACAGGCTTCTGTTGCCTTTACGCTTTTCCTTGGTATATCGCCCACCACGCGGTGAGATTGCAATCATCCGTTTTAACGGAAAACGGCCTGTGGTGGAAGTGAAAGACGCTCGTTATTGAGAGATGCCAATGGCACGTTTAACTACCTGCAAGAGTACTTGTTAGACCGAGGGTTAGAGTGATGTCTCGCTGTTGAGAGATGCCAATGGCAAGTTTAACTACCTATAAAGAGTACTTGTTAGACCGAGGGTTAGGGTGATGTCTCGCTGTTGAGAGATGCCAATGGCACGTTTAACTACCTATAAAGAGTACTTGTTAGACCGAGGGTTACGGCGATGTCTCGCTATTGAGAGATGCAGATCTACATAGTGGACTAATATCCTCCATTGCAACGTTCAAAGTCAACTAAATCGATTGAACAACGTCATGGGTTCCACTGAGTCTTGTGGTCTATATCATGTCTGCCTTAAAGATTTTATTATGGCATGATGGTAGCCATAACACATATACGTGACCATAGACCGATCCACACTCCGACACTAAGCCCCGCCCAAGTTTGAGTCCTTTTTCCTTATGTCCATGATACATCTAGCGAAGTTTCGGAAACTTTGTGACCGAAACTTTGTTTCCGAATCTATTCACTGGTGTATCCTGGAAAGTTTCTGTCACTTTGTGTCCGAAACTTTGTGCCTGAAGTTTCAACATGTTTGAATTTTTGATACACAAAGTGTCCACATCATTATGGTCATGATACATCTAAAGTTTCGGTTACTTTGTGTCCAAAACAAGTTTCGGACACAACGTAACCGAAACGTTTTTTTGTTAATCGTGAGTATAAAATTGACAATCATAGCTAATGGTAGGTACAGGTGAGAAGTACTCATCTCTAACAAAAACTGACGACAAAGTGACATGTTGTTTTGGTTGTCCGCCTTGTTTGTCCGACTTAACGCACGTGGAAGACGTTTTCTAACCACATGATTAGATAAAAGCAACAGTGACGTAAGTGAGTGATTGACAGCCTGGATCGGTCTATTGTCTGGCTTTGGTGCATCTACACTTACCTGATTGGGACCCCGTTAGTGTGAATGGAGATGCCTTGGTTGGTTCCGAAGAAACGCTAGCATCTTGGGTAACCGTTGTACCGCTGTTCTGCGATGAGGATGGGCTTCCCAAGGTTGTATGTGGAATCGTTGTTCGATCGCTCGAGGAAGCAGAAAAAGTTGTTGGACCAGTTGTAGGCCTTGATGTTGCAGTCCCCAAGACAACAGAGGACATCGTGCTTCGGTCTGTTGATGTTGCAGTCCCCAAGGCAACAGAGGACATCGTGCTTCGGTCTGTTGATGTTGCAGTCTCCAAGGCAACAGAGGTCATCGCGCTTCGGTCTGTTGATGTTGCAGTCTCCAAGGCAACAGAGGACATCGTGCTTCGGTCGGTTGATGTTGCAGTCCCCAAGGCAACAGAGGCCATCGTGCTTCGATCTGTTGATGTTGCAGTCTCCAAGAAAAAAGAGGACATCGTGCTTCGGTCTGTTGATGTTGCAGTCTCCAAGGCAACAGAGGACATCGTGCTTCGGTCTGTTGATGTTGCAGTCTCCAAGGCAACGGAAGACATCGTGCTTCGGTCTGTTGATGTTGCAGTCTCCAAAACAACAGAGGACATCCTGCTTCGGTCTGTTGATGTTGCAGTCTCCAAGGCAACAGACGACATTATGCTTCGGTCTGTTGATGTTGCAGTCCCCAAGGCAACGGAAGACATCGTGCTTCGATCTCTTGATGTTGCAGTCTCCAAGGCAACAGAGGACATCGTGCTTCGGTCTGTTGATGTTGCAGTCTCCAAGGCAACGGAAGACATCGTGCTTCGGTCTCTTGATGTTGCAGTCTCCAAGGCAACAGAGGCCAACGTGCTTCGATCTGTTGATGTTGCAGTCTCCAAGGCAACAGATGACATTGTGCTTCGGTCTGTTGATGTTGCAGTCTCCAAGGCAACAGATGACATCGTGCTTCGGTCTGTTGATGTAGCAGTCTCCAAGGCAACAGACGACATTGTGCTTCGGTCTGTAGATGTTGCAGTCTCCAAGGCAACAGAGGCCAACGTGCTTCGATCTGTTGATGTTGCAGTCTTCAAGGCAACGGAAGACATCTTGCTTCGATCCGTTGATGTTGCAGTCCCCAAGGCAACAGACGACATTGTGCTTCGGTCTGTAGATGTTGCAGTCTCCAAGGCAACAGAGGCCAACGTGCTTCGATCTGTTGATGTTGCAGTCTCCAAGGCAACGGAAGACATCTTGCTTCGATCTGTTGATGTTGCAGTCCCCAAGGCAACGGAAGACATCGTGATTAGATCTGTTGATGTTGCAGTCTCCAAGGCAACGGAAGACATCGTGCTTCGGTCCGTTGATGTTGCAGTCTCCAAGGCAACGGAAGACATCGTGCTTCGGTCTGTTGATGTTGCAGTCTCCAAGGCAACAGAGGACATCGTGCTTCGATCTGTTGTTGTTGCAGTCTCCAAGACAACAGAGGACATCGTGCTTCGGTCCGTTGATGTTGCAGTCTCCAAGGCAACGGGAGACACCGTGCTTCGGTCCGTTGATGTTGCAGTCTCCAAGGGAACGGAAGACATCATGCTTCGATCTGTTGATGTTGCAGTCCCCAAGGCAACAGAGGCCATCGTGCTTCGATCTGTTGATTTTGCGGTCTCCAAGGCAACGGAAGACTTCGTGCTTCGGTCCGTTGATGTTGCAGTCTCCGAAGCAACGGAAGACATCGTGCTTCGGTCCGTTGATGTTGCAGTCTGCGAGGCAACGTTAGACATCGTGTTTCTATCTATTGTCGTTGTTGCAGCCTCTAAAGTACTTGATGACACCGTACTTTGCTCTGTTGATGTTGCAGTTTTCAAGGCAACAGAAGACGTTACACTTGTCAATCCGGTTGACGACACACCCACAGATCTCGAGTCCGGTGATATCGACGTGATACCGCGTTGCGACAGCGATGACGTCACATCTGAAGTTTCTGTCGTGTCCGTCGCGGTTTCCGGTAAAGGCGACGTGGATGCCGAGGCTTGAGATGCTGAACTCCCGGGGGACACCGTGGAGGTCAGAAGAGAAGGGTCGGTTGTAACTGGGTCACTTGTGTTGGTATTAATGACGGTGGTGCCCACCATTGCAGGCGTTGTGTCTTCACCCATTGACCTCGTCGTTCGGGGTGTGGCGGAGGCCGACGAAGCATCATTAAATCTCGTCCGCATGGTGTCAGTGTTTAACCCAGCAGTGGTTACTCCTTCCGTTGTTGTCGGATTAGAATCCGTGGTTTCTGTCAGTAATGATGTCTCTGTTGATTGCTCCGTCGAACTAGATTTCAATATAGTGGTTTCTGCACTTATTGTTGCCAATTTAGCGCTCGTGGCTGCCCTGCGAGTGCTTGTAGAAACACTTGGACTAAGAGTGCTCCCGAGTAGACCAGGACTACTAGTTCCCCTAGTCCGGGCTAAGAGATATTAATAAAAAGAACATCAATTAATGGTTAAAATCTAGTCATAGTGTCTCACTTGTGACAGGAAATGGTAAGTATTCATAAAATGGTTAATGTGATACTATTGTCGCTACTATTTTGGATAAACAGAAGTTTCGAGAACATGCTGCTACGGAAAAATATTCTGTACAACGTAATTACCTTGTGACCAAAGTTACAACAAAACATATCTAATAGTGTTGTCATTTCATGCGTGCACCATAAAACCATCTACAATCACTAAGACAGATGGAGGAAACAGATGGATGGATGAACAGATGGCCAATTGGTATACCGTATAGTACAATGCAGCCCTCTACTGGCCAAACTATTGACCAACACCAATGTTCATTTCGTACCCATAAGGGATGCCTTCACCAGATAACATGACTGTTCGATGTGGTTTTCACGACATTCGGCGCCGAAATCACAGGATCTCGCCACTCGTTACGGTCCGGACGTTATTTACGACGTCATATCCAATGAAGAAATAAGAATTTGTATCATAACGCGCTCCCCAAAATGACGTCATCTTGATTGCATCATAACGACCAGTGGCGAGATCCTGTGGCCGAAGTGAACAGAAAATTCCGATCATCCCCAGTGTTTCCTGATGATCTATTATTGGAACAGGAGGCTCATGCATCCTGCTTCGATACTCAGTCTGCACCATAAGTAAGGTTCACTGAAGACAAACTATCCTAGCACAAGTATGTTAATACATTAAATTAAGAACTCGACCCAAGAGGAACGCCCAGTTATTTTACCAACAGACACCGGGACGTCTTACCTGAATCGCTCGTGGTCGTTAACGATTCCTCCAGTGTCACGTGACTTATGCTTGCCGACAGGCTTGGCATCATATCTGTTGTCATGGTAACCGTGGCTGGGGGCGTGTCGGGTGACTCGGCAGTCGACAGCGGTCTTTCCGTGCTGGTCGGGGCAGCTGTGGAGTGTGTCTCGTGGCGTGTGCTCGGTGTGGACAGCGGGGTAGCTGGGGTTGTTGTACCAGATGCTGATGGCTCACTCCCTGTGATTGTAGAGGCCGCATAATCCTCGGTCTGTGTGCTAATATCAGCCGTTGATTGCTGGTCTTCTGTTCTGGTAGAAACTGTCGATTGCTGGTTCTGTGTGTTCATTGTAGATGTAGAGGACGGGCTCTGTTCACTTACAGAAACCGTTGATTGCTCCTGTTGCGTGCTTTTTGTTGCCCTATATTCCTGGGTCTCCGTGCTTACATCAGCCGTTGATTGGTATTTTTGTGTGCTTCTTGTCTCCGTGTATTCCTGGGTCTGCGTGCTTACATCAGCCGTTGATAGCTGGTTTTGTGTGCTTCTTGTCTCCGTGTATTCCTGAGTCTGCGTGCTTACATCAGCCGTTGATTGCTGGTTCTGTGTGCTTATAGCAACTGTCGGTGGCGGGCTATGTTCACTTACAGAAACCGTCCGTTTCAGGGTTTGTGTGCTTATATGAGTTGTTGATTGTTGGTCTTGTGTTCTTGTAGCAGGTGTCGATGGCTGAGTTTGTGTGCGTGTACCTACTGTCACTGTAGGTAGCCTTCTGTCAGTCGTGGAGGGAAGAGCTGTGGATAACACTGTGCTTTGAAAAGACGCCGAAAACCGTTCTGTTGCTGATGCCTCGGGAGACGATATCGTCGTCACCAGCGATGGTGCCCCATCTGTGTTGGTGGTGTCCAACCTCCTTGTCATGTCTGCGGTGGACCTGGTCACGTGTCCACCCGTGCTTCGGGAAGTCACGAGTCCCGTCGTACCAGACACGCCAGGGGCCTCCGTCATGGTTGTCATGGAGACCGACACGCCATCCCTCGTGGACGTCTCTGTCCCGCCTGTGGTGAACCCTTCGAAGGGCGACGTCGCGGTCAGGGTGGGTGACGTTCCCTCTCCAGCGGTCGTGGCTGACGTCAATGAAGTCACACCTGAAGTTTGGATTAAGCTCGACTGACCGTTCGCGGATGTTACACCAGTCGTCGTTTCTCGCCGCGTCGTTCCAGTGACGTCATAGATTGTCGCAGACGACAATCCGGAGCTCTCTTGTTCCGGCGGCGCATTCGTCGTCATGGTGTCGGGTGAGGCGCGCGTTGTCGTGGTGACTTGTGGCCCGCGTGTTGTCGTTGTGACGGGTGGCTCGCGCGTTGTTGTGGTGACGGGTGGCGCGAGCGTCGTTGGGCACCTGGAGTCGAGGTCACAGTTGACGGGGAAGTCAGCGGGTAAGACACATTGCTGTCGCCCGACGTGGAAGAGTTGGCCGAACGCACACCGGGCAAGCGTAAGCGTGCCTCCCTCACAGCGGTGGTAGAACTCGCAGTAGAAGGCATCGTGGTAAAGCACGTTTTCCTCGCAGGGTTCGGGGAGATCGCGGTTACAGGCACCTGGGGCGGAATGGCTAAATAGTTATTTATGGAGGTGGGTTTCGTGGGTTGGGGTTGGAGGGTATATGCAAGCATAAGCTTGGGGTAAGTTAATAAATTGCTAGGACGATGTTCTATGGAACATACAACGAGTATTCACTAGTGACGTCATTGATTACACCGTAAATCATCTTAATACATCATTAATAATAATTATGTTCACATCAAACGACACCTACGAGGGTATTGTTTGCATATTCACATATATAGGCCTATATTACAGCACACATATTCCTATGGATGGTTCAGCTTGCACATGACTACCGCAAGGATCACCAGGTAGAGGCACTGCAGATCTATACTTTTATGTCTATAGTCAGGACAGGACAGGGCCATCCTATGTTTGCCAGTCCGTCGTACAGCTAGAGTTCTAAGCAAGGGCCAGACTGAAGGTTTGAGCACGAGGTCTCGCCACTCGTGACCAGCCAGAATTTACGTCTTTTACGACGTAATTTAATCAACTTGTCACAACGCGCTCCTTCAATGACGTTATTATCATAAGATTACGTGATTTCATTTCGTTGGAACCGCGACGAGTGGCGAGATCTCGTGGGCTTAGAGACTTTGCTGGAGACTTGGTGCGGTACCTGGGCGGGGCGTGGTGCGCGGGGGTCCCGTGTAGGCTTCGCACGGCTCCTGACACGTAGCGTTCTCCTGACACAGGCCGTTGGTGACGTCATACTGGAGCGGCGGCAGGCAGGAGACCCGCAGCCAAGGGTCCAGGAATCCCAGCAGACACTGCAGAAAGACTCCGCAATCCTCGGGGTCCGGAAGCCTCTCCCCCGTCAGGCAGTAGCGAGGTCGGTCACATGGGTCTAGAACTAGGGGGTGGGGGTGAGGGTGTGGGTGTGGGTGTGGGTTGGGGGGGGGTGGGGATGGGGGTGGGGGGGATGGGGATGGGGGTGTGGGTATGGGTGTGGGTGGGGGTGTGGGTGTGGGTGGGGGTTGGGGTGGGGGTGGGGGTGAGGGGGTGGGTGTGGGTTGGGGGTGGGGGTTGGCGTGGCGTCGGAGATCGCGCGGGGGGAGAAGGGGTGAGTGAAAGTTAGGAATGTTAAATACAGTTACTGCTATTACTATTATATTGATGACATTCTTATTTGGTATGACATACATAAATAAAACAGATTTTAAAAATGTCTTTATTCCATAATACAGAAAATGGATAGTCTTTTAAAATTTACAGGCAACAGGCAATTTACATGTGGCGTATCGAAAGTTGATGCAATATATATATTCGGCTATGGACAGTTCTAAAATGATGTTATCATCCTTATTCAACATAATATATTGAAGTGGTGCATGCAGCGCGACTTGACGCTGCTTTATTACTTTATCGCAATCTGCAGTTTACATTGGATATTTGAATATATATATATATATTCGCAACTTACTGACACGGGAGATTGTTGTCGGCATAGTTGATATCTGCGTGGTGCTAAAGATGACGTCATGGCTGCTGGTGACATCATCTAACAAAGTGATCCCCGTGACATCAACAGGAGTTGGAGAGGGGCTGCTAGTGACTTCATGCTGGGTCGTGGCATCTTGTGTTGTGACATGTTGTGTTGAGACATCTTCTGTTGTGACATGTTGTGTTGAGACATCTTCTGTTGTGACATGTTGTGTTGAGACATCTTCTGTTGTGACATGTTGAGTTGTGACATCTTCTGTCGTGACATGTTGTGTTGAGACATCGTTTGTTGTGAAATGTTGTGTTGAGACATCTTCTGTTGTGACATGTTGTGTTGAGACATCTTCTGTTGTGACATGTTGTGTTGAGACACCTTCTGTTGTGACATGTTGTGTTGAGACATCTTCTGTTGTGACATGTTGTGTTGAGACATCTTCTGTTGTGACATGTTGTGTTGAGCCATCTTCTGTTGTGACATGTTGTGTTGAGACATCTTCTGTTGTGACATGTTGTGTTGAGACATCTTCTGTGGTGACATGTTGTGTTGAGACATCTTCTGTTGTGACATGTTGCGTTGAGACATCTTCTGTGGTGACATGTTGTGTTGAGACATCTTCTGTTGTGACATGTTGTGTCGAGACATCTTCTGTTGTGACATGTTGTGTTGAGACATCTTCTGTTGTGACATGTTGTGTCGAGACATCTTCTGTTGTGACATGTTGTGTTGAGACATCTTCTGTTGTGACATGTTGTGTTGAGACATCTTCGGTTGTGACATGTTGTGTCGAGACATCTTCTGTTGTGACATATTGTGTTGAGACATCTTCTGTTGTGACATGTTGTGTCGAGAGATCTTCTGTTGTGACATTTTGTGTCGAGACATCGTCTGTTGTGACATGTTGTGTTGAGACATCTTCTGTTGTGACATGTGGTGTTGAGATATCTTCTGTTGTGACATGTTGTGTCGAGACATCTTCTGTTGTGACATGTGGTGTTGAGACATCTTCTGTTGTGACATGTTGTGTCGAGACATCTTCTGTTGTGACATGTTGTGTCGAGACATCTTCTGTTGTGACATGTTGTGTCGAGACATCTTCTGTTGTGAAATGTTGTGTTGAGACATCTTCTGTTGTGACATGTTGTGTCGAGACATCTTCTGTTGTGACATGTTGTGTTGAGACATCGTCGGTTGTGACATGTTGCGTTGAGACATCTTCTGTTGTGACATGTTGCGTTGAGACATCTTCTGTGGTGACATGTTGTGTTGAGACATCTTCTGTTGTGACATGTTGTGTTGAGACATCTTCGGTTGTGACATGTGGTGTTGAGACATCTTCTGTTGTGACATGTTGTGTTGAGACATCTTCTGTTGTGACATGTTGTGTTGTGACATCTTCTGTTGTGACATTTTGTGTCGAGACATCGTCTGTTGTGACATGTTGTGTTGAGACATCTTCTGTGGTGACATGTTGTGTTGAGACATCTTCTGTTGTGACATGTTGTGTTGAGACATCTTCTGTTGTGACATGTTGTGTTGAGACATCTTCGGTTGTGACATGTGGTGTTGAGACATCTTCTGTTGCGACATGTTGTGTTGAGACATCTTCTGTTGTGACATGTTGTGTTGTGACATCTTCTGTTGTGACATTTTGTGTCGAGACATCTTCGGTTGTGACATGTGGTGTTGAGACATCTTCTGTTGTGACATGTTGTGTTGAGACATCTTCTGTTGTGACATGTTGTGTTGTGACATCTTCTGTTGTGACATGTTGTGTCGAGACATCTTCTGTTGTGACATGTGGTGTTGAGACATCTTTTGTTGTGACATGTTGTGTCGAGACATCTTCTGTTGTGACATGTTGTGTCGAGACATCTTCTGTTGTGACATGTTGTGTCGAGACATCTTCTGTTGTGAAATGTTGTGTCGAGACATCGTCTGTTGTGACATGTTGTGTTGAGACATCTTCTGTTGTGACATGTGGTGTTGAGACATATTCTGTTGTGACATATTGTGTCGAGACATCTTCTGTTGTGACATGTGGTGTTGAGACATCTTCTGTTGTGACATGTTGTGTCGAGACATCTTCTGTTGTGACATGTTGTGTTGAGACATCGTCGGTTGTGACATGTTGCGTTGAGACATCTTCTGTTGTGACATGTTGCGTTGAGACATCTTCTGTGGTGACATGTTGTGTTGAGACATCTTTTGTTGTGACATGTTGTGTTGAGACATCTTCTGTTGTGACATGTTGTGTTGAGACATCTTCGGTTGTGACATGTGGTGTTGAGACATCTTCTGTTGTGACATGTTGTGTTGAGACATCTTCTGTTGTGACATGTTGTGTTGTGACATCTTCTGTTGTGACATATTGTGTTGTGACATCTTTTGTTGTGACATGTTGTGTTGAGACATCTTCGGTTGTGACATGTTGTGTCGAGACATCTTCTGTCGTGACATGTTGTGTTGAGACATCTTCTGTGGTGACATGTTGTGTTGATAAGTTTTTTGTCGTGACATGTTGGGTGGACACATCTTCTATAGTTAGATGTGGCGTTGAGGTCCCGTCTGTCGAGGGATGTTGGGTTGAGAGGTATTCCATCGGGTCTGAGGTCACAGTGGCTGCGGTATCAGACTGTGACATCACCTGTTGAGAGGTTGCAGTCATAATGCTCTCAGACTGCGACATTGAATTGACAATAGTTGTTTCATAATTGTGTGAAATATCTGATGTTGCAGATTGCATTGTGTTGACAACAGTTGTTTCAGACTTGTCTGTAATATCTGATGTTGTTCCCGATTGCATTGAGTTGACAACAGTTGTTTGAGACTTGTCTGTAATATCTGGAGTTGTTACAGATTGCATTGTGTTGACAACAGTTGTTTCAGACTTGTCTGTAATATCTGGAGTTGTTACAAACTGCATTGTGTTGACAACAGTTGTTTCAGAATTGTCTGTAAGATCTGGAGTTGTTACAGATTGCATTGTGTTTACAACAGTTGTTACAGACTTGTCTGTAAGATCTGGAGTTGTTACAGATTGCATTGTGTTAACAACAGTTGTTTCAGACTTGTCTGTAATTTCTGGAGTTGTTTCAGATTGTATTGTGTTGACAACAGTTGTTTCCGACTTGTCTGTAATATCTGGAGTTGTTACAGATTGCATTGTGTTGACAACAGTTGTTTCTGACTTGTCTGTAATATCTGGAGTTGTTACAGATTGCATTGTGTTGACAACAGTTGCTTCAGACTTGTCTGTAATATCTGAAGTTGTTACAGAATGCATTGTGTTGACAACAGTTGTTTCAGACTTGTCTGTAATATCTGGAGTTGTTACAGATTGCATTGTGTTGACAACAGTTGTTTCAGACTTGTCTATAATATCTGGAGTTGTTACAGATTGCAATGTGTTGACAACAGTTGTTTCCGACTTGTCTGTAATATCTGGAATTGTTACAGATTGCATTGTGTTGACGACAGTTGCTTTAGACTTGTCTATAACATCTGGAGTTGTTACAGATTGCATTGTGTTGACAACAGTTGTTTCAGACTTGTCTGTAAGATCTGGAGTTGTTACAGATTGCATTGTATTGACAACAGTTGTTTCCAACTGGTCTGTAATATCTGGAGTTGTTACAGATTGCATTGTGTTGACAACAGTTGCTTCAGACTTGTCTATAATATCTGGAGTTGTTACAGATTGCATTGTGTTGACAACAGTTGTTTCAGACTTGTCTGTAAGATCTGGAGTCGTTACAGATTGCATTGTGTTAACAACAGTTGTGTCAGGCTTGTCTGTAATATCTGGAGTTGTTACAGATTGCATTGTGTTGACAACAGTTGTTTCAGACTTGTCTATAATATCTGGAGTTGTTACAGATTGCATTGTGTTTACTACAGTTGTTTTTTCAGACTTGTCTGTAAGATCTGGAGTTGTTACAGATTGCATTGTGTTGACAGCAGTTGTTTCAGATTGCATTGTGTTGACAACAGTTGTCTCAGACTTGTCTGTAATAGCTGGCGTTGTTTCAGATTGCATTGTGTTGACAACAGTTGTTTCAGACTTGTCTGTAATATCTGAAGTTGTTACAGATTGCATTGTGTTGATAACAGTTGTTTCAGACTTGTCTGTGATATCTGATGTTGTTCCCGATTGCATTGTGTTGACAATAGTTGTTTGAGACTTGTCTGTAATATCTGGAGTTGTTACAGATTGCATTGTGTTGACAACAGTTGTTTTAGACTTGTCCGTAATACCTGGAGTTATTACAGATTGCATTGTGTTGACAACAGTTGTTTCCGACTGGTCTGTAAAATCTGGAGTTGTTACAGATTGCATTGTGTTGACAACAGTTGTTTCAGACTTGTCTGTAAGACCTGGAGTTGTTTCAGATTGCATTGTGTTGACAAGAGCTGTTTCAGATTGCATTGTATTGACAACAGTTGTTTCAGATTGCATTGTGTTGACAACAGTTGTTTCAGATTGCATTGTGTTGACAACAGTTGTTTCAGACTTGTCTGTGAGATCTAGAGTTGTTACAGATTGCTTTGTGTTGACAACAGTTGTTCCAGATTGCATTGTGTTGACAACAGTTGTGTCAGACTTGTCTGTAAGACCTGGCGTGGTTTCAGATTGCATTATGTTGACAACAGTTGTTTCAGACTTGTCTGTAATAGCTGGCGTTGTTACAGATTGAATTGTGTTGAAAACAGTTGTTTCAGACTTGTCTGTAAGATCTAATGTTGTTACAGATTGCTTTGTGTTGACAAGAGTTGTTCCAGATTGCATTGTGTTGACAACAGTTGTTTCAGACTTGTCTGTAAGATCTGGAATTGTTACAGATTGTTTTGTGTTGACAACAGTTGTTCTAGATTGCATTATGTTGTCAACAGTTGTTTCAGACTTGTCTGTAATAGCTGGCGTTGTTACAGATTGCATTGTGTTGACAACAGTTGTTTCAGACTTGTCTGTAAGATCTGGAGCTGTTACAGATTGCATTGTGTTGAAAACAGTTGTTTCCGACTTGTCTGTAAGGTCTGGTGTTGTTTCAGATTGCATTGTGTTGACAACAGTTGTTTCAGACTTGTCTATAATAGCTGGCGTTGTTACAGATTGCATTGTGTTGACAACAGTTGTTTCAGACTTGTCTGTAATAGCTGGCGTTGTTACAGATTGCATTGTGTTGACAACAGTTGTTTCAGACTTGTCTGTAAGATCTGGAGCTGTTACAGATTGCATTGTGTTGAAAACAGTTGTTTTCGACTTGTCTGTAAGGTCTGGTGTTGTTTCAGATTGCATTGTGTTGACAACAGTTGTTTCAGACTTGTCTATAATAGCTGGCGTTGTTTCAGATTGCATTGTGTTGACAACAGTTGTTTCAGACTTGTCTGTAATAGCTGGCGTTGTTACAGATTGCATTGTGTTGACAACAGTTGTTTCAGACTTGTCTGTAAGATCTGGAGCTGTTACAGATTGCATTGTGTTGAAAACAGTTGTTTCCGACTTGTCTGTAAGGTCTGGTGTTGTTTCAGATTGCATTGTGTTGACAACAGTTGTTTCAGACTTGTCTATAATAGCTGGCGTTGTTACAGATTGCATTGTGTTGACAACAGTTGTTTCAGACTTGTCTGTAAGATCTGGAGCTGTTACAGATTGCATTGTGTTGAGTACAGTTGTGTCAGACTTGTCTGTAGGATCTGGAGTTGTTGCAGATTGCTTTGGGTTGACAACAGTTGTTTCTGTGACGTCATTTAGCGTTGCGGTCGGATTGGTCTCCCGGTGTGTAATACTCACGCCAGCTGACGTCTGCATATCACGGACGGTCGTTTCGGGCACCGTAATGGTGGATCCTCCAGTTACCATAGTAACCACAGATATAGGCGTCGACTCCATGGTGACAGGAAGGGTGCTAGTAGTTACACATCGGTAGGGGCAGTTGATGTCATACTGCCAGGGGTCGACACACTCCCCCCTGGTGGCATCGAAGTAAAGCCCCGGGGTGCAGGGTACGTAAAGCAGTATTTCGCCCAGGCACAAGTGGTACCCCTCGCAGTAGTATTGATCCGGGTACTTGACGTTCTCCTCGCATGGCTTCGGAACGTTGGCGCACGGACCTGGGCGACAAAACACACTGGATAGGTGACTTCAACGCACCGTCATTAGTATTAGATTTGTAGTAATCATAAAGGCTGTTTTGGCCTTGACACAAGAATATTTATGTTATGTCTAATAGCTTCACTGGAGAGCATTACATTATGTACGTAGCGCGAATGCGGTTTCGTTTTTATATATTACGGTATGATATCAGAATAATATATGTTACTATGGAATAATTGGACCAGTTTTATTGCCCAGTTCTCTCCTCTCTTCGTCATCCATTCCATGGTTATGGGTTTTACGCCGACTATATGCCTTACAGGCATTCATTGGCCTGTCCACCCAATCAACGTCCTCAGGCTTCGTTTCACAATCCAAGCTGAGCTTCGCCCACGTTTTTTTGTTAATCGTGAGTATGAAATTGACAATCATAGCTAATGGTACAGGTGAGAAGTACTCATCTCTGAAACTGACAAGAAAGCGACATGCTGCTTTGTTTGTCTGACTTGTTTGTCCGACATAACGCACGTGGATGACCCGTTTTCACCACATGATTGGATAGCAACAACAGTGAAGTCGGTGAATGATTGACAGCCTGGATCGGTCTATTGCTACTGACTTTACCGGCGGTCGGGGGTTCGGTCTCCGTGGTGGACGGCCCCGTATAGGGCGGACACTCCTCCTGGCACGTCCCGTTGTAGGCGCAGATCCCGATGTCCTTGTCGAAGACCAGAGCGCTGGAGCAGTTCCTCTCGATCCAGGAGGCCTGGGCGCACTCCAGGTAACCCTGGCAACTGCTGGGGTTGGGAATGGTGGTGCCCGGTCGACAGTAGCGGGGTAAGGTGCACGGGTCGATATCTGGGGGCATTGGGTGAGGGGGTGGGGAGCAGTGGGGGAACGGGGGGAAGGGGGTTAAGGAGGAGGTGATGGTCGTCAAGGAAGATGGGTTAGATGAGGTACAGACGAGAGAAGAGACTATTTATTCTAGCGGTATACTAGTGGTATATAAAAATGCGTCCTTCATCATAATATTACAAAATCTGCAGTTTAATTATTTATGCCTTGAGTACCAATTTAAATATTAATTAATTCATTATCATATTCTCCTCAATGTATTACATTTAGTGTATTTTTAATATATACATACTACTAATTCTACCAGAGGCTTCGACAATTTGAATTCCAAATGATACATCTACTGTAACTCGGTTTACTGTGAGAATTACGGTCATTACACTACCCGGAGGTTACTTAATGTGCGATGTATCAAGTTCAAATTGACCTTCATCAGTGTGGAAACTTACTTGGGTCGTAGAACTCAATGAATGACTCAGTAGTGCTAATGCCCACTGATATCTCTGGATAGACAGAAGATGTTAAATCTGGAATATTCTCTGTCTGTGTAGGGGTTTCGGAGATATCGGGCGCCGAGCTCTGTGTGTCTGGTAACGAGGGTGACGCGGTGACGAATTGTGACATAGTTTCCTTTGTGTCTTGTGTCACTGGTAACGAAGGTGACGCGGTGACGTATTGTGATGTAGTTTTCTGTGTGTCTTGTGTCACTGGTAACGAAGGTGACGCAGTGACGTATTGTGACGTAGTTTCCTGTGTGTCTTGTGTCACTGGTAACGAAGGTGACGCGGTGACGTATTGTGACGTAGTTTCCTGTGTGTCTTGTGTCACTGGTAACGAAGGTGACGCAGTGACGTATTGTGACGTAGTTTCCTTTGTGTCTTGTGTCACTGGTAACGAAGGTGACGCGGTGACGTATTGTGACGTAGTTTCCTGTGTGTCTTGTGTCACTGGTAACGAAGGTGACGCGGTGACGTATTGTGAAGTAGTTTCCTTTGTGTCTTGTGTCACTGGTAACGAAGGTGACGCGGTGACGTATTGCGACGTAGTCTCTTTTGTGTCTTGTGTCACTGGTAACGAATGTGACGCGGTGACGTATGATGACGTAATTTCCTGTCTTTCTTGCGTCACGGTTGTCGCAGTTAGCTCAGTCCTCGCAGTAACGTCACGTAATGACGTCATAATGTCAGATTTTGTTTCGAAAGTGGCTGCCGTTTCCGTTTGAGAAAGCGGTTCTGAAGTCTCAAGGCCGCTCCTCGGGTTCAAGGTCACAGTCGGTTTCGACGTCACAATATCGGAGCTCGGCCTTGACGTGACGTCATCACTAGTGGTTGCGGTCCGAGCAGCCGTGGTCCAACATCTGTAGTCGCAGTCGACGGGCTGCTCAACGGGAAACACACAGGTGCTGTTGAGGACGCTGAAGAGAAAGCCGGCCTGACACTGCTGCTCTGTGAGACCTCCCCCCAGACACACGTGGTACCTCTCGCAGTAGTAGTGATCTGGGTACAAGGTGCCTTCTTCGCATGGATCCGGAACGTTGTCACAGGGCGCTGAGGAAAGCGAGAGACGTAACAATTAACAAAACAAATGTCCTCGCCGCCCATATGTCTGCCTAATAGGTTAATTGTGGCTGAATACTTCTAATACATTTGATGTCAAGTTATTTTTCACTTCAAGTTTATTCCAAAGTAAATACGCCACTCAAATATAGTATGACATCACGTGGCTATGTGAAATGTAAAGTCTCGTGCCGACGTCTCATATGTTGTCACGTGACGTCGACGAAGATGCCACCTTTGCTCAAGCGAGAACTTTGTTTCACAAGATGGTTTGATACACAGGCACAGTAAATCAGTGAAGGCGGGAGGCCGGGGGGGGGGGGGCACAACGTATACTAAACACACAAGGTGTCCAACTCCCGCTGGAACTGAGCGACAGGCACCCGCTCCAACCCCTAATATAATAACCGCTCGGTCTCAGGAACCTGCCATCGGACTGGTGTATTCAACACATTATTGGCCTTACTGACGTATTACCTGCTTAGTCCTCCGTCCTGGCATTGGCTTACCGGCTGTGACGGTGGTGGGGGAGGGCTGGGTACCGGAGTCCGTGGGGCACGGAGCGGCGCAGTTTTGGCCGAAGTCACATCGCAGCAGGTCCTTGTCGAAGAAGGTTCCCCCGGGGCAGGGGAGGGTGAACCAGCCGGTGCCCAGGCTGTTACACTGCAGGTAGACCGTGCAGTCCTCGGGGGAGGCATACGTCTCCCCGCTCACACAGTATCGCGGCAAGGAACACGGGTCGCCGGCCGCAACTATAGTGGTATATATATGAAGAAAATACATAAATTTAAAGATCGATGTGACAATGATAATAAATTAAAGTCATTTTTATCATCATGATCATCCATGATAAACCTATAATAAAGGGAAGACAACCATAGTAGACATAGATAAATGCCCGGGGGGGGGGGGGGGGGGGTGGGGGGTGCATTTAATACTTTGCTGTGGGCGGGGTTTCCGCAGTAAAGCCCCTGCCCCCCTTTTTGCACCGCCAAAATCCGCTTGGTCGGGGCGTTTTACGGGCACGAGTATTTTTCGCGGCAAACCGCTCTATGAACGCACATATTCAGAGCCTCCCCCCCCCCCCGCTCTATAGGGGTATCTGTTTCGTCACAAATATCCGCTCTCTCAGACATCAAGGGGCACCCCCGGAACCCCCCACCATATTCGTATAACATTGCCCCCCCCCCCGGGTTGATAAATGATAAAATTTGACAGCGAACGGTTTTCCCCCATTAACATGTCAAATTAGTGCACAAAATCTGTCCACGTAGCTCACATTCTACGATCAACTGTCAAGCAAGAAACTTGTACCATATTTAACATTAAAACATATGAACCATGTAGTCTGTCAAATGAGAATTTGTGAATCACAGCCAATCTGTTCTGCTAAAGGGGGTCACCCCGTGGCCTAGTCAGTAGCAGGTCGTGCCGAGTGTGCTCTGTTAAGCCAGCTCAAGCGGCCGGTGCGGGGTTAGAATCCATATATGCAAAGTGTTTATGTTTGTGCAATATAAAGATTCCATGCCTTTCTTCAAGGCGTAGGAGGTTACTCCCGGAGACATGACTCCTCTCTACTTTGACCTTCCCTGTTGTAGCGAAATAACCAACAGAGGCAAAACTGGCCTACTTATAAGCCAACCAAATAAACCATGTTCCACCAGATCTGCATTGAGAAGTTTAAAATCGGACCTCTGTTAACACTTGGCATGCATAAAGTATAGGTATTATTAAACGTATCGGTAAAATCAACCAATTGATACTTAATGTTTTCCTTTCCTGGAATATATATTATGTACAATACACAGATCATGTGATACATAAATAAAAGCAAAGGTTTACCAGCAGAGAGAGTCGTGGTCATAGCGATGGCCGAGATAAAGAAATATACGATGTAGGTATCCATGGTTACGATGTGATTAATGCCTCGACTTGGTGGTGAAATCCGCTTCCGCTCCCGTCATTAATTCATATCCGAGGTGACCGCAGTGGTATCATATTGAGACTATTTGGGTGGTTTAATGAGTCCCTCATATTGTCTACGCGATTCCGGGACCAGTCCGGGCCTTGTGATCCTCTTGTCTGACGTGGTGTTACTTTCTGACAAAGGCACACCCCCGGGGGCCCACTCTCCATTGCACAAAAACCCATCCATTCTAATCCCGTTTGGGTGAAGAGTAGCATAATTCCTGAGCCGCGTGGTGTGTTCAGACCAAATACGTGCACCTACTCCCTGTCGGAGCCACGCCCTTCACGCCTGACTGGATCATTGACTGGGTCACCGTCACTGGCACTTCACACATTGTCTTCATTTTTTTAGCAGTAACTGGATTCTCGGTATTTAATTAACCAAGCACCCCACGACCAAAAAAACCCCTAAACAAATTGTCCTCCGTAAATAACTTTTTGGCTCTGCAGTTTAAAGGGACGAGAATTAAAAGTCAGGGAGATGACAACACCCCCGCTAGAATAAAATTGGGCGTCTAAGCCGCACTGTAAAGCTCTGTAGCTGGAGCGGCCCTCAACAGGGTTGGGCTTTATGAATATGTTTGCCTACTTTTTTAGAGTGGAATCGACTCTCAAACAGCAGATGAGGATTATGCCAACAAGACGGTGTTGACCCAAAGGCGTGTCTCGTGTTTCTTGTGGGTCGCTCTCACGGGGTCATGACCCCACCCCCTCAACCTAAATCCCAAACCCTTACTCCCACCCATAATACCCCGCCCACCCCCCACCCCCCCTCCTAATCGTATCAGTAAGCTGTGCTCATTGGGCAGCTCCCCTATGGCAAGAGAGGCCTCATTGTCCGGCAGTCATTCATAGCCAAACCAAAGGTTTTTGTTACCCCCATTTTTGCCTCTGACCCAAGACATGTCCATCCATGAAGCCATTCATCTTTTAAACGGACTACTACAGCGCGACATTATTTCTTTCGTACCATCCACCCACCCCGATTGTGGTCTCCACAATAGAGATGTGTAAAGAGTGCATAAATAGATATAGGACCCTCCCTTTCCACCCACTCACATATTTATATGCACGTTATTTGAAGAGCATTTTTATTAACTGTATTCACTTTTACCTAGCCCAGGCAACTGTTACCAATCGTGGATCAGTAGTAGCACGATGATATTGAAAGAGTCCCCCGTTCTACTGCCAGAGAGGCCAACTAGTAGCCTGATCACTGGTTACCTTGGAGGCTATATTGGGACAAGAAACTTCCCTGGACAATGCAGTGGGGTTGGATGAAACTTGTCCCAGATGGAGGTGCCAAGGTGCGAACCCACGACCTGTTGACCTGCATCCCAGCCTGCTTACCCACTAAGCCAGGGATGCGCCCTTACTGCTTATGGCTAATGGTGCATGTTATTCGCTGGTGTCAAATGGATGCAGACATTAAACAGCGCGTGGATGCTCTTTGATGCATGATGGACGGCAACAGATCATGCATGGCAGGGATACAGTTGCGCTCCAAGTAAATAACATATTATCAAAAGTGTCATTGCGGAGTGAGTGTCATTGCGGGGTGAGTGTCACTGCGGGGTGAGTGTCATTTCGGGCTGAGTTTCATTGCGGGGTGAGTGTCATTGCGGGGTGAGTGTCATTACGGGGTGAGTGTCATTGCGGGGTGAGGGTCATTGCGGGGTGAGTGACATTGCGGGGTGAGTGTCATTTCGGGCTGAGTTTCATTGCGGGGTGTGTGTCATTGCGGGGTGAGTGTCACTGCGGGGTGAGTGTCATTGCGGGGTGAGTGTTATTGCGGGGTGAGTGTCATTTCGGGCTGAGTGTCATTGCGGGGTGAGTGTTATTACGGGGTGAGTGTCATTGCGGGGTGAGTGTCATTGCGGGGTGAGTGTCATTGCGGGGTGAGTGTCATTGCGGGGTGAGTGTTATTGCGGGGTGAGTGTCATTGCGGGGTGAGTGTCATTGCGGGGTGAGTGTTATTACGGGGTGAGTGTCATTGCGGGGTGAGTGTTATTGCGGGTTGAGTGTCATTGCGGGGTGAGTGTTATTACGGGGTGAGTGTCATTGCGGGGTGAGTGTTATTGCGGGGTGAGTGTCATTGCGGGGTGAGTGTCATTGCGGGGTGAGTGTCATTGCGGGGTGAGTGTTATTGCGGGGTGAGTGTCATTGCGGGGTGAGTGTCATTGCGGGGTGAGTGTCATTGCGGGGTGAGTGTTATTGCGGGGTGAGTGTCATTGCGGGGTGAGTGTCATTGCGGGGTGAGTGTCATTGCGGGGTGAGTGTTATTACGGGGTGAGTGTTTATTACGGGGTGAGTGTCATTGCGGGGTGAGTGTCATTGCGGGGTGAGTGTTATTGCGGGGTGAGTGTCATTGCGGGGTGAGTGTCATTGCGGGGTGAGTGTTATTGCGTGGTGAGTGTCATTGCGGGGTGAGTGTCATTACGGGGTGAGTGTCATTGCGGGGTGCCGGAGTCGCCTCACACCCACCCATACCCAGCCCGAACCCACCCCATAACCCAGTCCGTAACCATCACCCAGTCCACCCTAGCCACCACAAAGCCACTCCATACTCGCCCCATACCCACCCATCCCCACCTCATACCCACCCCATACCCACCCCACACCCACCCATACCCCACCCCGTACCCACCACCCAGCAAACCAACTCCACCCCAAAGCCACCCCATAGCCACCCCACACCCACCCCCATACCCAAGCCCCATACCCCCTCCCCGCGCCCCCCAGTCCACCATAGCCACCCCACACGCACCCTGACAGGACTAATCCTGACGGGGTAACACGGCTGTCCGCCCCACCCCATAACAACAAGTGTTGTTACCGGCGAAAGATTTCAAGGCAGACATCAAATATATCGTGGGTCCAGGAATGATGCTCATTCGGCTTACGTGCCCGCCCCCCCCCCCCCCGCCCCCCCCCCCCCTATACCCCACCCTCAACACACACGCATTTTCTTGGGTATTTGTTTTTCAAAATAGGTCAGAAATGGGTGCCTCTGGGTTTTCCCACACCATGGCTTCGCGCCACCGCACCCTCGCCAAACCCGTTCTGCCAGGGGGGTCTGCCCCTGGTTAAGTATGCACTTTAGTAACTACTTGTGCACCCACAAGAAAACCATTTGTGACCATAGGAAATTCTTGGATTTATATTCGATCTATATGTTTTTTTTCTATCGCAAAATGACGCATGCGCGCTTAGAGCAGATCGGGAGTCTAAGCCGGACGATAGAATTGTGGGACGAATATGTTCTAACGGCGTCACTTTTGGTCATGTAACCTGTTCCGCCGCCCCAGTCGTCAGGCCACCAAGGTCCCCCTCCCCAATCCTTACCCCCACCCCCCTCTCCTCCCACACGGGTCCTGCGCCAGTTATTTGACCGCGCCCCCCCCCCTCCATCCCCCGCCTCCCCGGGTTGGCCTGGCTGGACAATCATGATGACCTGATGATATAATGTTGCTATATTCGGTTACAAATTCGATCCCATGTCCTCCTTTGCAAAGAGTAGGGGATTACCCCTAGGGGCATGGCTCCGCTCTTCCCTTCCTTCTCCCATTGGCGCGATATAACCAAAAGTGGTTAAAGCGTCCTGAATATACCAACCAACCAACCAAGCAATCATCAGCTGACACCTCGAGATTGTATCACGTATCGATGTGCGGATACATACGAGGCCGGACCCGCGTGCCTACATAGAGTTATACCACTCCCCAAAGCCACGTGGCTCTGGGACAGCAAACACATTGAAGTTCCCGCCGAAAAATAGTCACGTCATCTAGCGAATAAACGTCGAACCCTGCACGATTACTCATTGCTCATTACGCGGGTATAATATATGGAGAAAGCTTCTCTAACCAAAAGAGGTGTTGGGTGTTGGGGTGGGGCGAGGGGAGTAGGTGGGGTGGGGCGAGGTGAGCGGGTGGGGTGGGGTGGGGTGAGTGGCGTGGGGATAGAAGTGGGTTTACAATGGCTAATCCACAGGTATAGCGCTCATCACCTACAGACAGCGGTGAGTGGTAGATTGTTATCAGTGTTATCAGCGACAAAGTCCACGTTTGGTCAGGTAGCACGGCGCTACAGCCCGGTCCGGTATTTACCTGTACCTATCGTCAGTTTCTACCACAGCACCCTACTATGCCTGTGAGACATTATTACAGGAGGAATAATTAAATCGATATAAAATGGTTCGTTTTAAAGGAACTGTCGTTTTCCTTTGGCTCGCGGTGTTTGTATGGCAGCTCGATGGACAGACTATGTTATATGGTAAGTGGAAAGAACAAACTGAGATGTCCATTATCAACGACGAACAGTTCAATAGACTGAAAACCATGTACCATTTTCCCCGCTATGCGGATGTGTTTGGCGATCGTCCGAGAGAATATGTTGGCTGTGGCAGGGTTTTCTGTTTATGGGATGTCAGACGGTGATGGAGACAACAAAGACAAAACAACATTTATATGTTTGGACCGCCTTTTACGTGGTGTCCACGATAATACGAAACTATATATAATTGTGGCAAATAGCGCACGAACGAACCCACACTTAGAAACAAAGCCCATGAATTTAGAACACGATTGTGTTTCACTGGGTGAGGGAGGAGGGGTTTGGGGTGGGGGGGGGGGGGTATTTTTCGGGTAGGTTTAAGCATAAATACACACCCTGTATTAAATTCAAGATGGCCGGGAGTACCAATAGCTTCATAAGGCCCAGATATCACAGTAATTTATACCACAAATTTGATATCAGCTGAATATATAGGTATTCGAGTAGTCATCATGGCCGCTCTGAACACCATGTTGGTTACTATAGAAGCGCATACTGAGTGACTTAGGTACGTGGTCACATTTTCTTTAGCTAATCTTGGAGCCGGACTGCAATAAATTATGGACAACAAATGATCTGTCTTAGAGACCAATAACGATATAAACGGCACATACGCAAGGAAATTCTGGTTCACCCGTTGACAGAGCTACGGACTAGGGGGGGGGGGGGGGGAGGGGGGCAAGGGGTATTTGCGTTCCTCGGGAGTGGCGTTTTCATTTCACAGTGAACTAGCATTCTTCGTGAACTGGTAATGGGATTTTAGCCGACCGTCGTGATCAAGGATTTATTTTTCATTAATCGTCAACTGAGAATTTTGAGATTAAATAACCGTGAAGCAGGAAATCGCCCATTTATATCATTATCCGCTCGTCCTTTGTAAGCAGGTGATTGCGTGTTGTAGCAACTGAAATTTGTGGTATTCACATTTTGCATAAATGTATCATGTAACTTTGGCCCGGGTACTACGCGGCAATTTTGAGTTCACTACAGTACGGAAGGGCATGCCTCTACCAATGGCGTTTTAAAGATGGTAGTCTTTGTCTATGAAGTTTTCCTTTGCCGCCCAAACGGTCAAGATGGTTAAACGTGCCTTTACCAATCTTGTTCATGTTGCTGTTGTCTCTCTGTGGCTGTCAGAGTGCCCGACAGGCTGGGAGGACTATGTGGACCACTGCTACCGCTTCATCAAGGATCCCCCAGAGAACACCAACAACGCGAAATCACAATGTTCGGTACGTTCTTTATCCGTGTCAGAATTATTATTATTAAATAATAATAATAGTAATAATAAAAATAATAATATTATTGAAAAAAGATTGCATTTCTAGTTTCTGTTTACATTGTCATCCATAAAGCGACACAACAAGGAATTGCAAGAATTATTTTAATTGATGTAATTAGTGGGTTCATTTGTCTTTTACATTATTGCTTCCGGTATATATCCCAAATGGTAAAACGCCGATACAAATGGTGCAGATTATGCTCTCTGGCCATAACATTTCGCTTTTGTGATGATTTTGTGGGGCTCAATATGCACCACAATTTGCCATTTCTCCTGTCTCTGAATGAGTTGTTCCTGACGTCGTTGTTGCAGATAAATGGTGCCTATGGCTTGAGTATCAACAGCGATGGGGAACACAACTTTGTTGTCAACACTCTACGGACCGACGATAGCGGAATTACTAAGTAGGAAACAGGCGCGGGGAGATTTGACCTTTACTTAATTGTCGTTTAGGATCGTGACACATGTCTTCGATTTCCTGATTCACGCCAATATTTGTAATAATAAAAGTACATGGATGCCATATCTTATCATAAGGGTTGTATCTTATAACATACCAACTGATCCATCGAACAATAAATAGTTACGTGAGGTTGCGTTATTTAGGTCATTGTTGTACCAACCATTGTTGCTGTCATAGCACGCATTTCAGAATAATTTCAGCGAATTAGCATCGTGCAATGTTTGTTATTTTAAATAGCCTGCAGCCTCGGCGTAGTTTGTTTCAATTTTTCGGTGTTTAGCATTGGGGGATATAATATGGTTCATGAAACAGAGATAACTTGTTTCGGCGATTAGACAGACCTGGTGGACCAGCGGTCGGCGTATATCAGCCGGATCGGCAGAATTCTACTGGGAGGGAGACGGCACGAAGATCGAATCCTTTGTTTACTGGCTCAATGACAGCATCCCTCAGCAGGAGGAAAAGAACTTCATCCAATATTACTACGACGGTGAGCAATCTATAACAGTTACAAATAGAGTACATGCCTGAAATTTACTATTTTTTGGCAAAGCCTATTTTCGCGGTTGGTAAGACCCTGATTTGATTTAAACCTGCCAGCAAATAAAACTCTTTTTTCAGTAGCCATGTGTAAATAATGGCCTAATGTTTCCCCCCACCACCAACAGGATACGAGTGGGGATGGATCCTGAGTAGCGGCGGAAACAATGATCTCCTGCCTTACATCTGTGAGATCCCGAAGGAAGACATTTACAAGATCACTGACGAAGACCGAGGACCAGGTCAGCACCAAGTCCGCTATATACCTTCGACAATAAGGGGAATCAGATCTCCCTACCAAGTTGGCCGACCGTAAACATTGGTTGAGAGAGTATATCTAATAAGTCTTAAGTACCTTAAGTACCTGTATTATAAGTGGTAGTTCAAATACAGTTATATATTTATGGTGTTTTTTTAATGCTCCTATGCAACACAACTAAATGTCACAAACATTTAGCAAGTGCAAACTTGGGCAACTCAGCTGCCATCCATATGACCAGTATTCTAATACAAATGTAGAATTCACGCCCCGAGTAAATCAATACCCTCCTGGCTCAACGAGAACATTGAAACTGACAGATTTTTAAAGACGGTTGAAATATACCATATCCAGTGGCGTAGGCCGGGACTTAAGCAAGTGTACGCACCGTATTGCAGACGAAATGAACACATTACTCCTGAACAACCGGATTGCACTTGCTTGCACAGCCCAAAGTGTACGCACGTGCGTACGTGCGTACGACTGGCTACGCCACTGATATCCAATATAAACTCAGAAATAATTTTGATATTTATTTATATTATAAATAAAGTAACCTATATAAAGCCTTGCATGACCTGATCCCACAGATTACGGCGTCGACAATATCGACGAGGCGACCATCGACCGTGGTCCGACCTTCATCGACCAGCCGCAGGACACAGTGTACGAGCCGCAGGACATTCACGGCTACACGTACATGGACTGCTACGCGGACGCCTACCCCGCGGCCACCTACTCGTGGCACCAGGAGCGGGCCGGCCAGAACGTCACCATCGACCCCTCCACCAACGACCGCTACACCCTCATCAACGGCCGCCTCATCATCCACGAACCCTCGGCCGAGAACCAGGATGACGGCCGCTACCAGTGCACGGCCGGCAACACCTACGGCACCATTCTCAGCAATGTCGCCTCCCTCAGCTTCGGGTGTAAGTAGCAGGGTGTCCGGCTCTCCGCTCCTCTTGCGTCTCGACTCTCGTTTCCGACTCTCGTTTCCGGCTCTCGTTTCCTGACTCTCGTCTCCCGACTCTCGTTTCCCGACTCTCGTTTTCCGACTCTTGTTTCCTGGCTCTTGTTTCCCGACTCTCGTATCCGACTCTCGTCTCCGACTCTCGTCTCCGACTCTCGTTTCTCGACTCTCGTTTGCCGACTCTCGTTTGCCGACTGTCGTTTCACGACTCGCGTTTCCCGACTCGCGTTTCCCGACTCTCGTTTCCTGACTCTCGTTTCCTGACTCTCGTTTCCCGATTCTCCTTTTCCGACTCTCGTTTCCCGACTCTCGTTTCCCGACTCTCGTTTCCTGACTCTCGTTTCCTGACTCTCGTTTCCCGATTCTCCTTTTCCGACTCTCGTTTCCCGACTCTCGTTTCCTGACTCTCGTTTCCCGGCTATCCTTTCCCGACTCTCGTTTTCCGACTCTTGTTTCCTGGCTCTTGTTTCCCGACTCTCGTTTCCCGACTCTCGTATCCGACTCTCGTATCCGACTCTCGTCTCCGACTCTCGTTTCCTGGCTCTCGTTTCTCGACTATCGTTTCCCGACTCTCGTTTCCGACTCTCGTGTCCTGGCTCTCGTTTCTCGACTATCGTTTACCGACTCTCGTTTCCGACTCTCGTTTCCTGATTCTCGTTTCCCGACTCTCCTTTCCAGATTCTCGTTTCCCGACTCTCGCTTCCCGACTCTCGTATCCGACTCTCGTATCCGACTCTCGTCTCCGACTCTCGTCTCCTGGCTCTCGTTTCTCGACTCTCGTTTGCCGACTCTCGTTTGCCGACTGTCGTTTCACGACTCGCGTTACCCGACTCTCGTTTCCTGACTCTCGTTTCCTGACTCTCGTTTCCCGACTCTCGTATCCGACTCTCGTATCCGACTCTCGGCTCCGACTCTCGTTTCCTGGCTCTCGTTTCTCGACTATCGTTTCCCGACTCTCGTTTCCGACTCTCGTGTCCTGGCTCTCGTTTCTCGACTATCGTTTACCGACTCTCGTTTCCGACTCTCGTTTCCTGATTCTCGTTTCCCGACTCTCCTTTCCAGATTCTCGTTTCCCGACTCTCGCTTCCCGACTCTCGTATCCGACTCTCGTATCCGACTCTCGTCTCCGACTCTCGTCTCCTGGCTCTCGTTTCTCGACTCTCGTTTGCCGACTCTCGTTTGCCGACTGTCGTTTCACGACTCGCGTTACCCGACTCTCGTTTCCTGACTCTCGTTTCCTGACTCTCGTTTCCCGATTCTCGTTTCCCGACTCTCGTTACCCGACTCTTGTTTCCTGACTCTCGTTTCCCGATTCTCCTTTTCCGACTCTCGTTTCCCGACTCTCGTTTCCTGACTCTCGTTTCCTGACTCTCGTTTCCCGATTCTCCTTTTCCGACTCTCGTTTTCCGACTCTCGTTTCCTGACTCTCGTTTCCCGGCTATCTATTCCCGACTCTCGTATCCGACTCTCGTATTCGACTCTCGTCTCCGACTCGCGTTTCCGGGCTCTCGTTTCTCGACTATCGTTTCGCGACTCTCGTTTCCGACTCTCGTGTCCTGGCTCTCGCGTTACGACTCTCGTTTCCTGATTCTCGTTTCCCGACTCTCGTTTCCCGACTCTCGTTTCGCGACTCTCGTTTCCCGACTCTCGTTCCAGACTCTCGTTTCCTGACTCTCGTTTCCCCACCCCCCGGTTTACCGGCTCTCCTTTTCCCGACTCTCGTTCCAGACTCTCGTTTCCTGACTCTTGTTTCCCAACCCCCCTTTACCGGCTCTCGTTTCCAAACTCTCGTTTCCCGACTCGCGTTTCCCGACTCGCGTTTCCCGAATCTCGTTTTCCGAGTCTCGTTTTCCGAGTCTCGTTTCCCGGCTATCGTTTCCCGGCTCTCGTTTCTCGGCTCTCGTTTCCCGACTCTCGTTTCCCGACTCTCGTTTCCCGACTCTCGTTTCCCGACTCTCGTTTCTCGGCTCACGTTTCCAGACTCTCGTTTCCCGACTCTCGTTTCCCGACTCTCGTTTCCCGACTCTCGTTTCCCGACTCTCGTTTCCCGACTCTCGTTTCTCGGCTCTCGTTTCCAAACTCTCGTTTCCCGACTCTCGTTTCCCGACTCTCGTTTCCCGACTCTCGTTTCTCGGCTCTCGTTTCCCGACTCTCGTTTCCCGACTCTCGTTTCCCGACTCTTGTTTCCCGACTCTCGTTTCCCGACTCTCGTTTCTCGGCTCTCGTTTCCAAACTCTCGTTTCCCGACTCTCATTTCCCGACTCTCGTTTCTCGGCTCTCGTTTCCCGACTCTCGTTTCCTGACTCTTGTTTCCCGACTCTCGTTTCCTGACTCTCGTTTCCCGGCTATCTCTTCCCGGCTCTCATTTCCCGGCTCTCGTTTCTAAACTCTCGTTTCCCGACTCTCGTTTCCGCTTTCCGTTTTGCCTTAACACCACCAATTATGCTTCCATCGTTTTCTCCAGATCTGCAGGATTTCCCCAAGTCACCTCGAGCACCGGTGCAAGCCGTCTCCTACAAGTGGACCATCATAGAGTGCAACCCGCCATCCCACTACCCAGGTCGGACATCCGTCACAAATCATATCTATCACAATATAAACATTTAATGAGGAATGATCGGTACTTTCATTTCGGTGTTGCACGGCGTGGAAGCCACATAGAACAGTGTCGCCATCTGGTGGAATGAATCACCCACACGTAACCAGCACAAAGGAAGTCTGGGCTCTCGGTTTGGCCAATAGAAGGCAATATTGTATTATACGATGTACGAAATTCGGGAATGAAATACGATCCACCATTAGACATATCGAGTCATTATCATATCTCTGTGGATGTCATATACACGTGGTACAAGAAGAACTTCTAATTAAAGAACGACTTCTAAATGACTGTTATCATAGGCGGATCCAGGAGGGGGGCCGACCCGGCCCCCCCCTTTTAGGGCCGAAATTTATATAATTCATACCATTTAACATATGAAAACGAAAACCGGCCCCCCTATCCAGCATATCTGGATCCGACCCTGAAACCGCCCCCCCCCCCCCTATTCAGATTTTCTGGATCCGCCCCTGATTATTTCCGCAGAGGTCTTATACCCGTGGTACAAGAACGACTTCTAAAGAACGACTTGTAAATGACTGTTGTTTCCCCAGAGGTGCTATATACGTGGTACAAGAACGACTTCTAAAGAACGACTTGTAAATGACTGTTGTTTCCCCAGAGGTGCTATATACGTGGTACAAGAACGACTTTTAAAGAACGACTTGTAAATGACTGTTGTTTCCCCAGAGGTCCTATATACGTGGTACAAGAACGACTTCTAAAGAACGACTTTTAAATGACTGTTGTTTCCCCAGAGGTGCTATATACGTGGTACAAGAATTACTTCAAAAGAACGACTTCTAAATGACTGTTGTTTTCCCAGAGGTGCTATATACGTGGTACAAGAACGACTTTTAAAGAACGACTTCTAAATGACTGTTGTTTCCCCAGAGGTGCTGTATACGTGGTACAAGAACGACTTCTAAAGAACGACTTCTAAAGAACGACTTCTAAAGAACGAATTCTAAATGATTTTTTTCCCCAGAGGTCTTATACACGTGGTACAAGAACGACTTCTAAAGAACGACTTGTAAATGACTGTTGTTTCCCCAGAGGTGCTATATACGTGGTACAAGAACAACATCTAAAGAACGACTTCTAAATGACTGTGGTTTTCCCAGAGGTGCTATATACGTGGTACAAGAACGACTTCTAAAGAACGACTTCTAAATGACTGTTGTTTCCCCAGAGGTCTTATACACGTGGTACAAGAACGACTTCTAAAGAACGACTTCTAAATGACTGTTGTTTCCCCAGAGGTGCTATATACGTGGTACAAGAACGACTTCTAAAGAACGACTTCTAAATGACTGTTATTTCACCAGAGGTCTTATACACGTGGTTCAAGAACGACTTCTAAAGAACGACTTCTAAATGACTGTGGTTTTCCCAGAGGTGCTATATACGTGGTACAAGAACGACTTCTAAAGAACGACTTGTAAATGACGGTTGTTTCCCCAGAGGTGCTATACACATGGTACAAGAACGACTTTTAAAGAACGACTTTTAAATGACTGTTGTTTCCCCAGAGGTGCTATGCACGTGGTACAAGAACGACTTGTAAATGACTGTTGTTTCCCCAGAGGTGCTATACACGTGGTACAAGAACGACTTCTTAAGAACGACTTCTAAATGACTGTTGTTTCCCCAGAGGTGCTATACACATGGTACAAGAACGACTTCTAAAGAACGACTTTTAAATGACTGTTGTTTCCCCAGAGAGGTGCTATGCACGTGGTACAAGAACGACTTGTAAATGACTGTTGTTTCCCCAGAGGTGCTATACACATGGTACAAGAACGACTTCTAAAGAACGACTTCTAAATGACTGTTGTTTCCCCAGAGGTGCTATACACGTGGTACAAGAACGACTTCTAAAGAACGACTTCTAAATGACTGTTGTTTCCCCAGAGGTGCTGTATACGTGGTACAAGAACGACATCTACAACTTCATCCGCCCCGAGCTGAAGTCCTACATCTTCATCTCCCACGACGGTCGCCTCTACTTCTCGGAGGTCACGGCTGACGACATCGGCAACTACTACTGCCTGGTGTACAAGCCGGGACAGGCCCTGGGCGAGGGCAAAGTCAGCATGCCCACGGAGCTACAGGTCGTCGAGGGAAGTGAGTGGACATATCGGGAGACGTACATTGACTCTAGAGGAGCTAACTAGTTCAGTTGGTAACCGCTGACGGCGCTCCAAAGCGGCAGTCCTGGGTTTGATTCTCCAAAGCGACGTCATCATTTTCACATCTCCTTTTATGCAATTTACCATCCGAAATCCGTGAATATAGAGACCAAACCGATTCGTCTCATGTACCAAAGCTTGTTCTAAACAAGTACACTAAACAAGTGTATATGTGTTACGGTAGTATCTTGCGTGCCAGCCATCATTAATTCACAGGGAGCCTCCGGGATCGACAGGCCGTGGGATCCCGGTGATCCCCGGGATATGGTGTGAAGCTATGACAATGTGTAGACTATTTTCCAAACTGAAGAGCACGTATAACCATATAACTATAGGGAAATGGCAATATTTTCCCTTACGCCAACGTTAATGGTCTTCCATGACAATAATAGTGTTAGTATCGACAGTACGTGGGTCACTGTGACTGCTGTGATGTCATAGCATGTAGCCTGAAGGACATGGCAATGCCTGGCCTTGCGCCAACAGTAGTGCGAATATCGACAGTGGGTGGGGGGGCTCAGTGCTGTGACGTCATAGCAAGTAGCCCCGGGGACATGGCAATGCCTGGCCTTGCGCCAACAATAGTGCGAATAGCGACAGTGGGTGGAGGGCCCAATGCTGTGACGTCATAGCAAGTAGCCCCAGGGACATGGCAATGCCTGGCCTTGCGCCAACAATAGTGCGAATATCGACAGTGGGTGGAGGGCCCAGTGCTGTGACGTCATAGCAAGTAGCCCCGGGGACATGGCAATGCCTGGCCTTGCGCCAACAATAGTGCGAATATCGACAGTGGGTGGAGGGCTGAGTGCTGTGACGTCATAGCAAGTAGCCCCGGGGACATGGCAATGCCTGGCCTTGCGCCAACAATAGTGCGAATAGCGACAGTGGGTGGAGGGCTGAGTGCTGTGACGTCATAGCAAGTAGCCCCAGGGACATGGCAATGCCTGGCCTTGCGCCAACAATAGTGCGAATATCGACAGTGGGTGGAGGGCTGAGTGCTGTGACGTCATAGCAAGTAGCCCCAGGGACATGGCAATGCCTGGCCTTGCGCCAACAATAGTGCGAATATCGACAGTGGGTGGAGGGCTGAGTGCTGTGACGTCATAGCAAGTAGCCCCAGGGACATGGCAATGCCTGGCCTTGCGCCAACAATAGTGCGAATATCGACAGTGGGTGGAGGGCTGAGTGCTGTGACGTCATAGCAAGTAGCCCCGGGGACATGGCAATGCCTGGCCTTGCGCCAACAATAGTGCGAATATCGACAGTGGGTGGAGGGCCCAGTGCTGTGACGTCATAGCAAGTAGCCCCAGGGACATGGCAATGCCTGGCCTTGCGCCAACAATAGTGCGAATATCGACAGTGGGTGGAGGGCTGAGTGCTGTGACGTCATGGCGTGACGCGTGGTCTCTCCCCGCAGGTCCGGGGACCTACGAGCCGGAGATGGGGAGCGGCTTCCCCCTCGTCTACCCCAACTCACCCAAGGTCGGCGACACCGTCCGACTGGAGTGCTGGGCATCGGGAACGTAAGTGACGTCATTAGTGTCGTAAACGTCAGAATCAGAATCAGTTTTGATTCTGATTCTTGCCATAAACGTCACGTGGCGCGATGTCATCGGGAAGGTAAGTGACGTCATATTTGTCATAAACGTCACGGGGCACGATGTCATCGGGAAGGTAAGTGACGTCATGTTGGTCAAAGACGTCACCTGGCTCAATGTCATCGGGAAGACCATGCTTGATACTGGGATTCGGAACGTAACTTATGTCCCGTGAGAAGGTGACTTCCGGAACGCAAGTGACCTCATGTCCTACACTGGTATCCGGAAAGTGAGTGGCCTTGAGTGGCATTCCATGACGCGCCAAGATCCGGAAGAAAAGTGACATACTATTACATACTGCGATTCTGAACATGAGTTACGTTCTATGAGAAAGTGAAATATTAATCACACAATCCCATGAGACATGAAAAGCTAATGACGCCCAGGTATAGAAAGCCGGCTGGGATGTTAGTGACTACATTTTAAAAGTAGATCCCTGATATATTGATATCCGGAATGTGTTAATCCTACTAATCAGTGTATATCCCAAACGGGAGTGGCTAGCCCTTGATTAAGCGAACTCATACCTCTCCTTCCGCGTCCAGGTCACGTGACAATCCGCTGCAGTACACGTGGGACAAGATCCAGTATTACTGGGAGGGCGGTCGTTTGATGATCCAGTACCTGCCGCTGCCCAACCAAGCCAAGCTGTCCGACCACAACCGCGTCATCACCATCCCACTGATCCAGACGTATGACGCCGGCGCCTACCTCTGCTCCGTGACGCGACTCTACGGCCAGACCATCAACGACACCCTGGACGTCACCCTGCAAGGTGGGGGGGGGGGGAGGGGGGTGGTAGGGGGGGGGGAGGGGCGGGAGGTGGGTTGGGGGATATGGATGCTTCTCGGGCCTATCTGGATTGTGTGTTGCATACATGGTAGGCATGAGTCCGTTGCTCCGCCACGGGGCCGCTGGCGCCTGACGAATTTGTTCAGTGGGTGCATTTCTTTCTCCGGTATATCCCCGGGGTAAACCGAATACCCACATTACGTATCGGTATACCTCCTGAGTCTGGGTCGGATCGGGTGCGCGCGCATTCATTCGGCATGCCGAGTGTATCCCGTTCAAAACAGCACGAAATATTCGAGAGAAGATGGCGGCTGATTGAAAAGTGATTAGACTGGTTCCCCTAAATGGGCCGGACCTGAACGGTGTGCACTCTTCATTGGCATAACGGAGTAACCCTATCGGTACGCACGGAACAGCATTGGGACGTGTTGGGTATAGCCGTCGGTGTACCCGTCCAGGTCCAAAGAAGTGCACCCGGTGAGCGTGACCAAGCGAAATCTGCCAACAGCTCTGCTCTGGTAGAACGCGGGGTGAGTAATACATGAGTAATAATGGTTTGCCCTAACACTCCACACACACGCCTCGACAGGTCCAATTCCTAGATGGTGGCTGGTAGGTCATATGGTGACAGTGGGAAGGGTCACTTAATAGAGGAGCCATGTCGCCGGGCGTAATCCATGAATCTTTGCGAGGAAAGACATGAAATCTTTAATGTGCACAATCATAGTTATTTGCACAAGGGCATTCGAACCACTCCCGGCCGTTAGAGCTGACCTGGCATAGCACACTGAACAATAGCCGACCGGATTACTGGCCACTATGGAAGTGACGGCTCTGTTTGTTTGGCCAGAATTTCTGGTATTTAAAAAAAATATGTTGTCAAGGGGCTGACAGTCTGTTGAAGGCGAAAAGCAGAGTGATTAGATGCACAATAGAGCAATCTTTCACCGTATGTTGTTAGGTTTAAGCTGCGCGTCCTCAGCGTTGAGTTGTATAGCTCCGCGTCGCCTTTGTTCTAGCGATTGCGACCCATGCCGCGCGAGTGTGAATATTTTAAGCAGTCGAAGGCAGAGAGCGATGCGCATTGTGAAGGGACTGGCTATTGGTTAACATATATAAGAGCACATAAAACCAGGGATTCCCATTATATGTATCCCAGTCATATCCCAGACTCACGACGTGCTTCGATTTAATTAAAATTAGTCTCGGTCTTACACGACACATACATCCAGTTTTTTTTTTGTATAAACTTTATTTATTTAACGAGGTTACCGATAACGAATACACATATCAACGGCCAACTCAACATGTAACAAAAAAGTGGTTTTGGAGTTGAGGTTAAGAAATTAACAAGTACAGTTGATCAAATATAACTACAGAGATTTAGTGGCATACAACCCTGAAAATATCGACAGCATAGCCCTTAGATGAACCGACCTGTTCCGGAAATGAAAATTTGTACTGCTTTAAATAATTTAGTATTATCTTCAAGATTATAGTTGGAGGAACCGAATAAGAGGACATTGCAGAGACTAGCGAGTTGATTCTTTGACGCAGCCGTAAGATCCAAGATAAAACCATGTTCAACAACGAAGGAGATACCATTTAGTAGTTCATTGCGAAGGTTGTTATACGTTGGACATACGTCATACAGTATATTGTACGAATTGAAAAAAACGTTCTTTGTATGAGGATTTAAATGACATATATGACCCCGACTGCCTAATTCAGGCGGCAAGTTGTTCCATGCGCGAGCTGTGCTCCACAAGAACGAGTTCATAACATAACTCTTTTTACAGCTTAAAAGGTATAAATCAGTCCTTCTGCGGAACACAAAATGAGAAGTATCTGAGGTCTGGGGTGGAACGAGATACGAGAGGTAACGCGGGGATAGATTGTTAATCATCTTATAGAGCAAACAGAGACTAAAATAAGTACGTCTGGTAGATAACAGTTCAACACCAGTTTCTGCAATAGTTTAACTTTAGACTTGCTGGCATATGCCCTCGTCGCCGTGAGTAATGCCTGGCGCTGCACGCCCTCTAGTTTTTCGCTTTGATACGTAGTAAGGTTGCCGTGAAAGACGGGGGTGGCGTATTCTAAGAGTTGTCTAATATGCGTTTTATAAACGCATAACTTGGTTTTCCTATCCACTTGCTTAGGCATACGCTTCAACAGAGCAACAGACTTAGAAGATCTGCACACCATGTTGTTAACTTGTGTATCCCAGTTCATGTTTCTGGTGAGAGTGACACCAAGATGGGTATGACTGTCTACGCGCCGTATTTTGGTTGAACCCAGGTACAAGTCCAGTTCATTAGGTCTCTGAAGCTTCTTACTTAAAGTCATATACATTGTTTTCGTCGGATTGAATGTAATTCTCCACTGGGAGGCCCAATTTGATGAATGTTTCAAGTCGCGGTTAATCACCTGCGCGTCGATAGCACTGTCGAGAACGAAGAACAGAGAAGTGTCGTCCATGCACAAGAATACCTCACATTCGAGGCCTTCGACTATATCGTTGACAAAAACTAAGAATAACAGGGGTCCCAATATGGAACCTTGAGGTATACCGGCATGGATCGCTCTGCTCTCGGAGGTAACACCATCCAAAACGACCCGTTGCCTGCGATTATTCAGATAGCTCTCGAGCCAGTGTAGTAAATCTCCCGTTATGCCAAAACTCTCTAGCTTATGCAGGATCCCATAATAGTATACTCGATCAAACGCTTTAGATACATCTAAAAAGACCATGACGGATTCCTTATTTTTTTCAAGGGAACTGTAAATTTTGTGAGTAATATACGTGAGTTCATTTACTCTGGAATCGTTCCGCTTAAAAGCAGAGTTGCTCCAGGTCAATAAGTTGTGTTTGATGAAATAGTCATAGACTACGTTATATACAATGCGCTTCATGGCTTTCCCAACGCACGACAATAACGAGATTGGGCGGTAGTTACCCTTAAACTGCTTATCATATTTCTTGAACACTGGGGTAACATTAGCTTCTTTCCATAACCTCGGGAAGGACCTTGATGATAAACTGCGATTGTACAGATCAGATCAGATCAGATCAGATCAGATCAGGGTTGTGAGATTGCAGCGGCTGATTCCTTTAACATTCTATTACTATTATTATCGGGACCGTTTGCCTTATTTATATTCAGATCTTTTAAGACAGAGTACACTTTGGCGGATGTAAAATGTACAGCAGAAAGTCTTGCAGATGTCTTGAACTGCAGAGGTGGTAAAGCGACATCGTCGTCTACTAGGGGTAACGTTGAGTCCAAGGAAACAAAATCGTTAAATAGATTAGCCTTACATCGGGGCTCAGCGTACATCACTCCATTATCTAATATTGATGGAATACCAGTATTGACTTTGCCGTTATAAAAGACTTTACAGAGCCGAAAGAATTCTTTTGATACAGTGGCAGGATCTTGGAGACGCCTAGTGAGTCTAGCATAATAGTTCTCTTTGGCGCGATCAATCTCTACATGAGCCTCACGCCGACAAGTTATGTATAAAACTGTAGCAATGATCAGATTTGCACTTAGAAAAGCGCTTATATAACCGATCTCTCTTCCTGATGAGCCTCTTAACATTAGCAGTCATCCATGGTTTGTCTTTACTTTTAACATTGATTGATTTACTTGGTGCATAGAGGTCGACTGCCCTTTGAAACATCTCATACCAATAGCGTGTGCAGTCATCCACGTCATCATATAAGTTAATACCCACATGCCAAGGGGCATCGGACAGATAAAATTTGCGTTTTTGTAATCATATAGCTTTCGTTGGAAAGATCCCCCCTGACTACGGTTGTTTTTTAACAGACAATATACTATTAAGTGATGATCTAGGTTACAAATTGAGGGAATAACGCCACTGTTGGAAATACATGATGGAGAATCTGTTATGACAAGATCAAGCAGCGACGTACTGGTTGGGGCTATGCGGGTTGGCTTAGTTATCAGTTGATATAAAGAATTATTATTGACAGAGTTAACTAGGCGATATTTTAAACCGCTATCACCATGAAAGCCGTCGAACTTAGCACACTTGCCATTAAAAAAACAACATTAGAATTATTTGCAGTTGCGTCGTTGAAAGACTCCTGTAAATTGGACATGAACTCACTGACGGATTCTATACAAGCATTCGGGGGACGATAATATGCACCCAGAAGAGCCTTTCCATTCGAGATCAAGACTTCAAGTCAAATGGACTCAGTGTTATTTTTCTCTAAGTCAGGTCGGCGTTGAGCAGAAAGGGTGTCGCGAACATACACGAGCACCCCACCTCCCTGTCGGTCTCTATCATTGCGGAATATTTGATATCCCGGCAGCTCAATGTCTTCGTTCAGAATAGTAGAGTCAAGCCACGACTCACTGATGCATATGATATCAGCGCGCTTGCTAACAACAAGTAAATGATACACTTCATCTAATTTATAATAAGTCTGGCGGACGGGCACATAGCTAGAGATAGAGTCTGGTTGGCTGACTATACTCCTGGCGTTAAGGTGATTAATACTGAGGTTAACAGACACTGGCCCGGGGCGTGGTTGTACGTCACCACACATGGTTAAGGGCGTAACGATGGTTTGGAGTTAAAGAACATTTCATCGGGGCAGTCTCCCGTGTGCGATATGAGTTGAAGAGACATTCACTGCAATGCTTAACCAAAAAATCACCACAATTTTTTTTGTCACATCAACAACACGAACGAAGAATATAACATGCAACAAGATATAACAGTAAGCGACGGCTTAATGCCCTGCTAACATAGACCCACCGACGCCTCGGCCGAGCTAAAAAGGGGGAAATTGGCCCCAAATCGGCCCCAAATCGGCCGTGACCTCGGCCGACCTCGGCCGAGCATTGCTGCTCGGTGGCTCATTTCAGGTGCTCGGCCGAGGCCTTTCCAGTTTTAATGCAGACATTAAAACCAGGCCGAGCTCGGCCAATTTCCTTAGGTCGGCGGAGGTCGGCCGACCTCTCGGCCGACCTCTCGGCCGAGCTCGGCCGATTTTTAAAACTATGAAAGCTCGGTAGGAAAGTTGAAGAACTCGGTGGCGTGGGCGAGCTCTGACGTCGGCCGACCAGTCTTAGTCTATGTGAGCAGGGCATAAGGGATCCAGTTCCACGTCGCATATCCCCACATAAAAATTCTAACTTCAATGCCATATATATCTCTGGTATCCGATTTCCCACAGCGAGGCCCTACTTCACGGTGGAGCTGCAGGACCAGTTCGCCGACATCGGCAGCGACCTCCGCTGGCGTTGCGAGGCCAACGGCGACCCCCAGCCGACCTACACGTGGATGAAGAACGCCGCGCCGTTCAACGTGTCGCCCGAGGACGCGGACCGCATCACCATCTCCAACAACGTCCTCTACATCAACAACCTGGACCCCAAAGACGACGGCATGTACCAGTGCATGGCCGCCAACACCCACGGGTCCTACTACTCCACGGCTCAGCTCCAGGTGCTATGTGAGTACACACACCGTGACACGGGCCAGCTCCAGGTGCTATGTGAGTACACACACAGTGACACGGGCCAGCTCCAGGTGCTGTGTGAGTACACACACCGTGACACAGGCCAGCTCCAGGTGCTATGTGAATACACACACTGTGACACTGGCTAGCTCCAGGTGCTATGTGAGTACACACACTGTGACACTGGCCAGCTCCAGGCGCTATGTGAGTACACACACCGTGACACTGGCCAGCTCCAGGTGCTATGTGAGTACACACACCGTGACACGGGCCAGCTCCAGGTGCTATGTGAGTACACACACCGTGACACTGGCCAGCTCCAGGTGCTATGTGAGTAAACACACCGTGACACAGGCCAGCTCCTGGTGCTATGTGAGTACACACACCGTGACACGGGCCAGCTCCAGGTGCTATGCGAGTACACACCGTGACACGGGCCAGCTCCTGGTGCTGTGAATATACACACCATGATACGGGCCAACTCCATGTGCTATGTGAGTACACACACCGTGACACAGGCCAACTCCAAGTGCTATGTGAGTACACACACCGTGACACGGGCCAGCTCCAGGTGCTATGTGAGTACACACCGTGACACGGGCCAACTTCATGTGCTATATTAGTACACACCGTGACACGGGCCAGCTCCTGGTGCTATGTGAGTACACACACCGTGACACGGGCCAGCCTTAGGTGCTATGTGAGTACACACACCGTGACACGGGTCAGCTCCTGGTGCTATGTGAGTACACACACCCTGACACGGGTCAGCTTCAGGTGCTATGTGAGTACACACACCGTGACACGGGCCAGCTCCAGGCGCTATGTGAGTACACACACCGTGACACAGGCCAGGTTCTGGTGCTATGTGAGTACACATACCGTGACACTGGCCAGCTCCATGTGCTATGTCAGTACACACACCGTGACACAGGCCAGCTCCAGGTGCTATGTGAGTACACACACGGTGACACTGGCCAGCTCCAGGTGCTATGTGAGTACACACACCGTGACACTGGCCAGCTCCAGGCGCTCTGTGAGTACACACACCGTGACACGAGCCAGCTCCAGGTGCTATGTGAGTACACACACCGTGACACGGGCCAGCTCCAAGTGCTATGTGAGTACACACACCGTGACACGGGCCAACTCCAGGTGCTATGTGAGTACACACGCACACGAGCCAACGCCGGGTGCTGCAGGAGCCAAAGTCACATATGCCGTGCATTACATACAAAATTCATGCCTGCAATTCCTCACGGACGAAAGACGTACATTTTCAGAACTATTCTCTCTCTGCCAGCGTTCGCGCCAAACTTCAACAAGTACCCGCTGCAGCCGAACCAGTTCGCGACTGCGAAGGGCAACACCACGCTGTTCTGCAGACCGGAGTCGGCGCCCTACCCGGCCTACGACGACATCATCTGGTACAAAAACGGCGGGATGCTCAACCCGGGGGAGGACGAGGCGTCGCGGTGAGTCTGCCAGGGGCTGATGTGTCACCGGGGTGGGTCGTACAGACCGCTCAGCTTGTGATGGGTGCACGAAGCAAATGGCCGTCAAGATTAACAAAGGAAGGATAAACAAGGAGCAGAAAAACAAAGCGAGTTAAAGATATATATTATCACATTGTGCATAAGTACTGCATAACTAATAACTATTATATTAGTTCATTAGTTTATATTTCGATAAAAACATTGACCAACAATACGATAATGTGATTTAACATATATATATATATATATGTATTTATGTAGCTGCAATGTTGAGCGTGCGATAGCGATTGTCCCATTGAGTTTGCGCATAATTCAATAGCGGCCATTAAATGTATTTTATTGCGATGACACTGAAACCTTAATGCGACAACAGCGGACTTTTTGAAAGGAGATGCAAGCCTGCTCGTACCTATTCCTCCAATACCAAACGCACTTACTATTACCTTTCAGCCATATGGGGTCATAATTATCTGATCCTGCTTTCTATAATGTTATAATCTTGAAGCGCCATGTTGTCATTTAAGTCTCCTCCAACTACCATATGTTTCAGAGTGCGCAAGATGCCGAACGGCAATATCTTCATCAACAGCGTGGAAATCAATGACCAGGGAACATACCGCTGTCACGTCAGTAACGTCTACGGCGAGGCGGATACTACGGGCAACCTGACAGTGCTCGGTGAGTAAACCTGACAGTGCTCGGTAAGTGAACCTGACTGTGCTCGGCGAGTGAACCTGACTGTTCGGCGAGTGAACCTGACAGTGCTCGGCGAGTAAACCTGACAGTGCTCGGTGAGTGAATCGGGCAGTGCTCGGTGAGTATACCTGACAGTGTTCGGTGAGTGAACCTGACAGTGCTCGGCGAGTAAACCTGACAGTGCTCAGTGAGTGAATCTGACAGTGCTAGGTGAGTAAACCTCACAGTGTTCGGTGAGAGAACTTAACAGTGTTCGGTGAGTGAACCTGACAGCGCTCAGCAAGTAAACCTGACAATGCTCGGTGAGTGAACCTGAAAGTGTTCGGCGAGTAAACCTCACAGTGCTCAGTGAGTGAATCTGACAGTGCTCGGTGAGTAAACCTCACAGTGTTCGGTGAGTGAACTTGACAGTGTTCGGTGAGTGAACCTGACAGTGCTCGCTGAGTAAACCTGACAGCGCTCGTTGAGTGAACCGAGCAGTGCTCGGTGAGTAAAGCTGACAGTGTTCGGTGAGTAAACCTGACAGTGCTCGGCGAGGTAACCCGACAGTGCCCGGTGAGTAAACCTGACAGTGCTCGGTGAGTAAACCTGACAGTGCTCGGTGAGTGAATCGGGCAGTGCTCGGTGAGTATACCTGACAGTGTTCGGTGAGTGAACCTGACAGTGCTCGGCGAGTAAACCTGACAGTGCTCAGTGAGTGAATCTGACAGTGCTAGGTGAGTAAACCTCACAGTGTTCGTTGAGTGAACTTGACAGTGTTCGGTGAGTGAACCTGACAGTGCTCAGCGAGTAAACCTGACAATGCTCGGTGAGTGAACCTGACAGTGCTCCGTGAGTAAACCTGACAATGCTCGGTGAGTGAACCTGAAAGTGTTCGGCGAGTAAACCGCACAGTGCTCAGTGAGTGAATCTGACAGTGCTCGCTGAGTAAACCTCACAGTGTTCGGTGAGTGAACTTGACAGTGTTCGGTGAGTGAACCTGACAGTGCTCGCTGAGTAAACCTGACAGCGCTCGTTGAGTGAACCGGGCAGTGCTCGGTGAGTAAAGCTGACAGTGTTCGGTGAGTGAACCTGACAGTGCTCGGCAAGGAAACCTGACAGTGCTCGGTGAGTAAACCTGACAGTGCTCGGTGAGTAAACCTGACAGTGCTCGGTGAGTGAATCGGGCAGTGCTCGGTGAGTATACCTGACAGTGTTCGGTGAGTGAACCTGACAGTGCTCGGCGAGTAAACCTGACAGTGCTCAGTGAGTGAATTTGACAGTGCTAGGTGAGTAAACCTCACAGTGTTCGGTGAGTGAACTTGACAGTGTTCGGTGAGTGAACCTGACAGTGTTCGGCGAGTAAACCTGACAGTGCTCCGTGAGTGAACCTGACAGTGCTCCGTGAGTAAACCTGACAGTGCTCGGCGAGTGAACCTGACAGTGTTCGGTGAGTGAACCTGACAGTGCTCCGCGAGTAAACCTGACAGTGCTCGGTGAGTGAACCTGACAGTGTTCGGTGAGTGAACCTGACAGTGCTCGGCGAGTAAACCGGACAGTGTTCATGTGAGTGAACCTGACAATGCTCAATGAGTGAATCTGACAGTGCCCGTTGAGTAAACCTGACACTGCTCGGTGAGTGAATGTTGTACACGTTATGTACAAAACACGTTTGGGGGGAAAATCTATTACATGTTCGTTAATGATGCAATCTTTATCAAACCTCTCCTTCCTTCGCCCCCACTCCCACCCCACCCCCATCCCTCCGCCCCCACTCCCATCTCCCACCTCCCACCTCCCCCGCTCCTCACAGACACCACGACCATCACCCAGCCCCCGCTCGACACCAACATCGTGGTCAACTCGTCAAATTTCCTGCACTGCATGGCGTCCTACAACCCCGAGCTGGACGTGACCTATGTCTGGTACCATGGCGACATCCTCGTCGACTTCGAACTCGTCTTCCGCCTCGGCGAGAACAAGTACGAGATCTGGTTCAACCCGCACTACAAGAGGGTGAGTGTCCTTCCAGTTTTCCAGGCTTTTGGTAGGTACAATGGCGCCCTCTACAACTGCAGTATAGCTCACTTATTACTCACATCTAGTATAACGCGATTTTGCACGTGGTTCTAGGGTCCAGGTATCTACCATAGCGGCCTCTACGTCATGAGTATAGCTCACTGATTACTCACACCTAGTATTACGTCATGGTATTTCCAGGGTGCGGGTATCTACAATGGCGGCCTCTACACCATGAGTATAGCTCGCTTATTGCTCACACCTAGTATGCGGTCATGGTTTCTAGGGTTCGGGTATTTACAATGGCGGCCTCTACATCATGTGTATAGCTCACTTAGTACTTACATGTAGTATTACGTCATGGTATTTTTAGGGTGTGTGTATCTACAATGGCGGCCTCTACACCATGAGTATAGCTCGCTTATTGCTCACACCTAGTATGCGGTCATGGTTTCTAGGGTTCGGGTATCTACAATGGCGGCCTCTATATCATGTGTATAGCTCACTTATTACTTACAGTATTTCGTCATGGTATTTCCAGGGTACGGGTATCTACAATGGCGGCCTCTACACCATGGGTATAGCTCACTTATTACTCACACCTAGTATGCGGTCACGGTTTTTAGGGTTCGGGTATCTACAATGGCGGCCTCTACATCATGTGTATAGCTCACTTAGTACTTACATCTAGTATTACGTCATGGTATTTTTAGGGTGTGTGTATCTACAATGGCGGCCTCTACACCATGAGTATAGCTCGCTTATTGCTCACACCTAGTATGCGGTCATGGTTTCCAGGGTACGGGTATCTACAATGGCGGCCTCTACACCATGGGTATAGCTCACTTATTACTCACACCTAGTATGCGGTCATGGTTTCTAGGGTTCGGGTGTCTACAATGGCGGCCTCTACATCATGTGTATAGCTCACTTATTACTTACAGTATTACGTCATGGTATTTCCAGGGTACGGGTATCTACAATGGCGGCCTCTACATCATGAGTATAGCTCACTTATTACTCACACCTAGTATTACGTCATGGTATTTCCAGGGTACGGGTATCTACAATGGCGGCCTCTACACCATGAGTATAGCTCACTTAGTACCTACAGTATTATGTCATGGTATTTCCAGGGTACGGGTATCTACAATGGCGGCCTCTAAATCATGAGTATAGCTCACTTATTACTTACAGTATTACGTCATGGTATTTCCAGGGTACGGGTATCTACAATGGCGGCCTCTACACCATGAGTATAGCTCACTTATTACTCACAGTATTACGTCATGGTATTTCCAGGGTACGGGTATCTACAATGGCGGCCTCTACATCATGAACGCCCAGTTTGAACACAGCGGCCAGTACACGTGCCACGTGGAGAGCGCCTCGGGGTCCATGTCGCGCCTCGCCTACGTCAACGTCCTCGGTATGCCAAGCAGAATGTAACATAACATATAAAAATAATTAAAAGAAAAAAATTAAGGCAAATTTACAATAAACATTGAATAAGATACAAACACTAAAAACCAAAATAATATTAAAATTGTATTTTACGTAGTAAATGGTCTCATGAAAGGAACAAGATTGTCTAGGGGATCAGGTTGGTTCTTTTTTCCTTCTCCACTTTCTGTCTTCCCACTCTCTGACCACTTACCGAGTTACCACTCCTCTCTACATGCATGAATCTGCTTCAACTTTCTCGTTATGTATATACATCGTTATTTTGTTCGAATGTCTGTTTTGGGGCTAATCGTTCCAAAATTCCCATTGGCGAGGGAAGTGTTTGTACTCCGTGTTAACGTGCTCACATCCGTGTGGTTGCAGGTCCCCCTAGCGAGCCTGCCGGGGTGTACGTGGACGATAATACAGTCACCACCTCCTCCGTGATGCTACAGTGGAAGGCGGCCGGAAACAACGGTGGCGCCATCTTGTCTTACGTCATCGAGGCCTACAACTTCTGGGAGGGCTTCTGGAGAATCCTCATCACCAGTGAGTGCAAAGTGCTGTGACCCAGATATCGTGACCCAGATGTCTTGACCCGGATGTCGTGACCTGAATGTCTTGACCATGATGTCGTAACCCGGATGTTTTTACCCGGATGTTTTTACCCGTATGTCGTGACCTGGATGTCGTGACCCGGATGTCGTGACTCGGATGTTTTGACTCGAATGTTTTGACCCGGATGTCGTGATCCGGATTAAACTCTTATAACCCCCAGAGGACTTCTTGTTTCGGTGTAAATATTGACTAATAATATATTTTACATGTTCTACACCCCCCTCCCCCTGCCTCCACCTTGTTTGTTGCACCTGTTCAGAGCTGAGAAGAGCCTCCGTAACACAGGTGGTAGCTATCTAATCAACAGATCGCGGGTTCAAACCATGTTACTGGCATCTCGGGCAAGTGACGTCACAACCCCACTTCAACCTGTCTGGAAGTTTTTCCTATTTAGCCTTCTTCCCGACCTTTCATTTTATTTTAATTTTTTTTGCAAAACCATTTGTATATTTCATTTCATTTCATTTCATTTCATGTCAGACGTGCGCGTCACGCCTGACTCGACGGGGACGATGCGGTACAACATGACGAGCCTGCAGGCGTACAGCACCTACACGATGAGGGTGCGGGCTGAGAACAGCATGGGAACCAGCATACCCAGCAAGCCAACCGGTGAGACACAACACACGCCTGCCGAAGCACAGGCAGACAAAACACACGCCTGCCGAGGCACAGGCAGACACAACACACGCCTGCCGAGGCACAGGCGAACACAACACACGCCTGTAGAGGCACAGGCAGACACAACACACGCCTGTAGAAGCACAGGCAGACAAAACACACGCCTGTAGAGGCACAGGCAGACAAAACACACGCCTGTAGAGGCACAGGCAGACAAAACACACGCATGTAGAGGCACAGCCAGACACAACACACGCCTGTAGAGGCACAGGCACACACAACACACGCCTGTAGAGGCACAGGCGGACACAACACACGCCTGTAGAGGCACAGGCAGACACAACACACGCCTGTAGAGGCACAGGCAGACAAAACACACGCATGTAGAGGCACAGGCAGCCACAACACACGCCTGTAGAGGCACAGGCACACACAACACACGCCTGTAGAGGCACAGGCAGACAAAACACACGCCTGTAGAGGCACAGGCAGACAAAACACACGCCTGTAGAGGCACAGGCAGACAAAACACACGCATGTAGAGGCACAGGCAGACACAACACACGCCTGTAGAGGCACAGGCACACACAACACACGCCTGTATAGGCACAGGCGGACACAACACACGCCTGTAGAAGCACAGGCAGACAAAACACACGCCTGTAGAAGCACAGGCAGACAAAACACACGCCTGTAGAGGCGCAGGCAGACAAAACACACGCCTGTAGAGGCACAGGCAGACAAAACACACGCATGTAGAGGCACAGGCAGACACAACACACGCCTGTAGAGGCACAGGCACACACAACACACGCCTGTAGAGGCACATGCAGACACAACACACGCCTGTAGAAGCACAGGCAGACAAAACACACGCCTGTAGAGGCACAGGCATACAAAACATACGCCTGTAGAGGCACAGGCGGACACAACACACGCCTGTAGAGGCACAGGCAGACACAACACACGCCTGTAGAAGCACAGGCAGACAAAACACACGCCTGTAGAGGCACAGGCACACACAACACACGCCTGTAGAGGCACAGGCAGACACAACACACGCCTGTAGAGGCACAGGCTCACACAACACACGCATGTAGAGGCACAGGCAGACACAACACACGCCTGTATAGGCACAGGCAGACACAACACACGCCTGTAGAGGCACAGGCAGACACAACACACGCATGTAGAGGCACAGCCAGACACAACACACGCCTGTAGAGGCACAGGCAGACACAACACACGCATGTAGAGGCATAGGCGGACACAACACACGCCTGTAGAGGCACAGGCAGACACAACACACGCCTGTAGAGGCACAGGCACACACAACAAAAACCTGTAGAGGCACAGGCAGACACAACACACGCCTGTAGGGGCACAGACAAACACAACACACGCATGTAGGGGCACAGTGAGACACAACGCACGCATGTAGAGGCACAGTGAGACACAACACACGCATGTAGAGGCACATGCAGACACAACACACGCCTGTAGAAGCACAGGCAGACAAAACACACGCCTGTAGAGGCACAGGCAGACAAAACACACGCCTGTAGAGGCATAGGCACACACAACACACGCATGTAGAGGCACAGGCAGACACAACACACGCATGTAGAGGCACAGGCAGACAAAACAAACGCATGTAGAGGCACAGGCAGACACAACGCACGTATGTAGAGGCACAGTGAGACACAACACACGCATGTAGAGGCACAGGCAGACAAAACAAACGCCTAGAGAGGCACAGGCAGACACAACACAAGCCTGGAGAGGCACAGGCAGACACAGCACACGCATGTAGAGGCACAGGCAGACACAACACACGCCTGTATAGGCACAGGCAGACACAACACACGCATGTAGGGGCACAGGCAGACACAACACACGCCTGTAGAGGCACAGGCAGACACAACGTACACACGCATGTAGCGGCACAGGCAGACATAACGTACACACGCATGTAACGGCACAGGCAGACACAATACGCGCCTGGAGAGGCACAGGCAGACACAGCACACGCATGTAGAGGCACAGGCAGACACAACACACGCATGTAGGGGCACAGGCGGACACAAAACACGCCTGTATAGGCACAGACAGACACAACACACGCATGTAGGGGCACAGGCAGACACAGCACACGCATGTAGAGGCACAGGCAGACACAACACACGCCTGGAGAGGCACAGGCAGACATAACACGCATGTAGAGGCACAGGCAGACACACCACACGCCTGTAGAGGCACAGGCAGACACAACACACGCATGTAGGGGCACAGGCGGACACAAAACACGCCTGTATAGGCACAGACAGACACAACACACGCATGTAGGGGCACAGGCAGACACAGCACACGCATGTATAGGCACAGGCAGACACAACGTACACGCGCCTGGAGAGGCACAGGCAGACACAGCACACGCATGTAGCGGCACGGGCAGACACAACACACGCATGCAGAGGCACAGGCAGACACAAGACATGCCTGGAGAGGCACAGGCAGACACAACACACGCATGTAGAGGCACAGGCAGACACAACACACGCCTGTAGAGGCACAGGCAGACAAAACACACGCCTGTAGAGGCACAGGCAGACACAACGTACACACGCATGTAGCGGCACAGGCAGACACAGCACACGCATGCAGAGGCACGGGCAGACACAACGCACCAATACGAGTGTAAGCATCTCAACCAGTTCAAAAAAGAGGGCCGAACTCGTATTATAATCTATAATTATAATCTATAATCATAAGATCTCGACACTCGCTGGCGTTTGATACATATAGCGACATAATGTCATGACGTCACTCATGTGGTATTATTCCTTGATACGCACGCATCATTATTTGTTACGGAAATAATTGGGTTGATTTTGCAGTCAGATGACTTTTGTAGTCGGCAGGAGTACACGTGTCAGTGTCATTTACTCCTCAGTTAATGTACACGTGTCAGTGTCATTTACTCCTGAGTTAATGTACACGTGTCAGTGTCATTTACTCCTCAGTTAATGTACACGTATCAGTGTCATTTACTCCTCAGTTAATGTACACGTGTCAGTGTCATTTACTCCTCAGTTAATGTGCACGTATCAGTGTCATTTACTCCTCAGTTAATGTACACGTGTCAGTGTCATTTACTCCTCAGTTAATGTACACGTATCAGTGTCATTTACTCCTCAGTTAATGATAAATGTGTTGCTCTGTGAAGGGGAGTTCACGACTGGCGCCATCGTCCCCGACGTGTACCCGTCTGAAGTGGGGGGCGGAGGCGGCAAAGTCGGCGAACTGACGATCACGTGGAAGGTAAGCGATACATTACCGTTTCGTGAGACGTGAACTATTCCCGTTACGTGGTAAGCAAACAACTACCGTTACGTGACAAGCGAACAATTACCGTTACGTGGTAAGCAAACAACTATCGTTACGTGACAAGCGAACGCTTACCGTTACGTAACAAGCGAACAACTACCGTTAGGTGACAAGAGAACAATTACCGTTACGTTTCTCTATATGTGAGAAATTTATCACACAGCGCGAAGCAAGAGACAAAATGGTATTCTCTAGAAGCTATTTTAATCATATAGAATTGTGTCTTAGAAAAGATATGCATATTATGCATCTCTATATCTAAGCAGCAAATTTGGAATATTTACTAACATGGAGACTATGCTGCTATATTTGTGCCAATTTACTTTCTCTGTTGGGGCTTTAGTATACCCTTACCGTGGTGAGGTGGGGTGCAGTTTATTTGGGGTTGGGCGTGCTGGTTTTGCCTGCAATAGACGACTTCGCAAATCATAGTTCAAATTATGCCACTGTGAGGCGCCACTGCATGTGCAATGCATTCTGGGTTAATATTTTGGTCTTTGCGAGATGTCAAGATGGCGAGATGTCAAGACACTTAAACATGCAATATTGTCATCTATGTAACGGAAAAGTTACGTAATAATTTTTTACATGCCTTGCCAATACCCTTGAAATATGGTATTTATCTCCGTAGACAAAGTCAAGAGAAAAGAAAAACATTTCACAGAACTCTTTGCGCAACTCACGCTTTTTCCAAGATGGCGTATATAACCATATAAGTCGTGTATAACCATATAATTGCGTGTTATTCCCGGTGTATTACAGCCTCTGCCGGCCTGGGAACATAACGGACCAGGCATCGGCTACATTGTCCGCTTCAAGAACGATGGAGATGACGAGTGGGACGAGGTAGGCTGAGAATCTCCGCCGCTAGATGGCGTGTCTGTGTACTGTTGTCTTTAGAAATGGCTTGATGTAGGACTTATGGGTTGTTTATATGCCATCGCTTTTCATCAGTGCGTGATCGGAAACTGATGAAGGGATGACATATGCCGAGAAGTTCGTCTTTATCATGCCAATAAAACCTCGAGAACCAGAAATTCTGGTACAGGCAAGACCTGCATAATATGTACAATACTGCGGTTCTCACTAAAATAGAGAAACAGACAATTTGGCTGGTTTTGCTAGTATATAATCGGTACGCTTACATCATTGAAGCCAAAGGGATAAGATACATATCAAAAATCCGCCAGACGGTCTTGATGTTGGTGACTCAGCGTGTTGTTTCATTGGTTCAGGTGATCGACGTGCCCGGCGATGTTGGTCGCTTTGTGGCGCTAGTGGGCGAGGAAAACTACTACTTGCCGTACGAAGTGACCGTCCAGGCGTACAACGACATCGGCAATGGACCCATGTCACCCGTCGTCACCATCCGCTCGGCCATGGGGCGTAAGTACTGACCCACGTCACCCGTCGTCACCATCCGCTCGACCATGGGGCGTAAGTATTGACCCATGTGACCCGTCGTCACCATCCGCTCGGCGATGGAGCGTAAGTACTGACCCATGTCACCCGTCGTCACCATCCGCTCGGCGATGGAGCGTAAGTACTGACCCATGTCACCCGTCGTCACCATCCGCTCGGCGATGGAGCGTCAGTATTGACCCATGTGACCCGTCGTCACCATCCGCTCGGCCAGGGGGCGTAAGTACTGACCCATGTCACCCGTCGTCACCATCCGCTCGGCCATGGGGCGTAAGTACTGACCGGTGTCACCCGTCGTCACCATCCGCTCGGGGCGTAAGTACTGACCCATGTCACCCGTCGTCACCATCAGCTCGGGCCGTAAGTACTGACCCATGTCACCCGTCGTCACCATCCGCTCCGCCATGGGGCGTAAGTACTGACCGGTGTCACCCGTCGTCACCATCCGCTCGGGGCGTAAGTACTGACCCATGTCACCCGTCGTCACCATCCGCTCGGAGCGTAAGTACTGACCCATGTCACCCGTCGTCACCATCCGCTCGGCTATGGGGCGTAAGTACTGACCCATGTCACCCGTCGTCACCATCCGCTCGGCGATGGAGCGTAAGTACTGACCAATGTGATCTGTCGTCACCATCCGCCCGGCCATGGGGTGTAAGTACTGACCCATGTCACCCGTCGTCACCATCCGCTCGGCCATGGGGCGTAAGTACTGACCCATGTCACTCGTCGTCACCATCCGCTCGGGGCGTAAGTACTGACCCATGTCACCCGTCGTCACCATCCGCTCGGCCATGGGGCGTAAGTACTGACCGATGTCACCCGTCGCCACCATCTGCTCGGGGCGTAAGTACTGACCCATGTCACTCGTCGTCACCATCCGCTCGGGGCGTAAGTACTGACCCATGTCACCCGTCGTCACCATCCGCTCGGCCATGGGGCGTAAGTACTGACCGATGTCACCCGTCGCCACCATCTGCTCGGGGCGTAAGTACTGACCCATGTCACCCGTCGTCACCATCCGCTCGGCGATGGAGCGTATATACTGACCCATGTCACCCGTCGTCACCATCCGCTCGGCCATGGGGCGTAATTACTGCCCCATGTCACCCGTCGTCACCATCCGCTCCGCCATGGGGTGTAAGTACTGACCGGTGTCACCCGCCGTCACCTTCCGCTCGGGGCGTAAGTACTGACTCATGTCACCCGTCGTCACCATCCGCTCGGAGCGTAAGTACTGACCTATGTCACCCGTCGTCACCATCCGCTCGGCGATGGAGCGTCAGTATTGACCCATGTGACCCGTCGTCACCATCCGCTCGGCCAGTGGGCGTAAGTACTGACCCATGTCACCCGTTGTCACCATCCGCTCGGCCATGGGGCGTAAGTACTGCCCCATGTCACCCGTCGTCACCATCCGCTCCGCCATGGGGCGTAAGTACTGACCGGTGTCACCCGTCGTCACGATCCGCTCGGGGCGTAAGTACTGACCCATGTCACCCGTCGTCACCATCCGCTCGGCGATGGAGCGTATATACTGACCAATGTGACCTGTCGTCACCATCCGCTCGGCCATGGGGTGTAAGTACTGACCCATGTCACCCGTCGTCACCATCCGCTTGGCCATGGGGCGTAAGTACTGACCCATGTCACTCGTCGTCACCATCCGCTCGGGGCGTAAGTACTGACCCATGTCACCCGTCGTCACCATCCGCTCGGGGCGTAAGTACTGACCGGTGTCACCCGTCGTCACCATCCGCTCGGCCATGGGGCGTAAGTACTGCCCATGTCACCCGTCGCCACCATCCGCTCCGCCATGGGGCGTAAGTACTGACCGGTGTCACCCGCCGTTACCTTCCGCTCGGGGCGTAAGTACTGACCCATGTCACCCGTCGTCACCATCCGCTCGGAGCGTAAGTACTGACCCATGTCACCCGTCGTCACCATCCGCTCAGCGATGGAGCGTATATACTGACCAATGTGACCTGTCGTCACCATCCGCTCGGCCATGGGGTGTAAGTACTTACCCATGTCACACGTCGTCACCATCCGCTCGGCCATGGGGCGTAAGTACTGACCCATGTCACTCGTCGTCACCATCCGCTCGGGGCGTAAGTACTGACCCATGTCACCCGTCGTCACCATCCGCTCGGCCATGGGGCGTAAGTACTGACCCATGTCACCCGTCGTCACCATTCGCTCGGGGCGTAAGTACTGACCCATGTCACCCGTCGTCACCATCCGCTCGGCCATGGGGCGTAAGTACTGACCGGTGTCACCCGCCGTCACCTCCCGCTCGGGGCGTAAGTACTGACCCATGTCACCCGTCGTCACCATCCGCTCCGCCATGGGGCGTAAGTACTGACCGGTGTCACCCGCCGTCACCTCCCGCTCGGGGCGTAAGTACTGACCCATGTCACCCGTCGTCACCATCCGCTCGGAGCGTAAGTACTGACCCATGTCACCCGTCGTCGCCATCCGCTCGGCCATGGGGCGTAGGTACTGACCCATGTCACCCGTCGTCACCATCCGCTCGGCGATGGAGCGTAAGTACTGACCAATGTGACCTGTCGTCACCATCCGCTTGGCCATGGGGTGTAAGTACTGACGCATGTCACCCGTCGTCACCATCCGCTCGGCCATGGGGCGTAAGTACTGACCCATATCACTCGTCGTCACCATCCGCTCGGGGCGTAAGTACGGACCCATGTCACCCGTCGTCACCATCCACTCGGCCATGGGGCGTAAGTACTGACCCATGTCACCCGTCGTCACCATCCGCTCGGTCATGGCGCGTAAGTACTGAACGTTGTCACCCGTCGTCACTATCCGCTCGGCCATGGGGCGTAAGTACTGACCCCTGTCACCCGTCGTCACCATCCGCTCCGTCATGGCGCGTAAATACTGACCCATGTCACCCGTCGTCGCCAACCGCTCGGCCATGGGGCGTAAGTACTGACCCATGTCACCCGTCGTCAACATCCGCTCGACCATGGGGCGTAAGTAATGACCCATGTCACCCGTCGTCACCATCCGCTCGGTCATGGAGCGTAAGTACTGACCCATGTCACCCGTCGTCACCATCCGCTCGGCGATGGAGCGTAAGTACTGACCCATGTCACCTGTCGTCACCATCCGCTTGGGGCGTAAATGCTGACCCATGTCACCCGTCGTCACCATCAGCTCGGAGTGTAAATACTGACCCATGTCACCCGTCGTCACCATCCGCTCGGCAATGGGGCGTAAGTACTGACCTATGTCACCCGTCGTCACAATCCGCTCGGCGATGGAGCGTCAGTATTGACCCATGTCACCTGTCGTCACCATCCGCTTGGGGCGTAAATGCTGACCCATGTCACCCGTCGTCACCATCCGCTCGGCGATGGAGCGTAAGTACTGACCCATGTCACCTGTCGTCACCATCCGCTTGGGGCGTAAATGCTGACCCATGTCACCCGTCGTCACCATCAGCTCGGAGTGTAAGTACTGACCCATGTCACCCGTCGTCACCATCCGCTTGGCCATGAGGCGTAAGTACTGGCCCATGTCACCCGTCGTCACCATCAGCTCGGGCCGTAAGTACTGACCCATGTCACCCGTCGTCACCATCCGCTCGGCCATGGGGCGTAAGTACTGACCGATGTCACCCGTCGTCACCATCCGCTCGGGGCGTAAGTACTGACCCATGTCACCCGTCGTCACCATCCGCTTGGGGCGTAAATGCTGACCCATGTCACCCGTCGTCGCCATCAGCTCGGAGCGTAAGTACTGACCCATGTCACCCGTCGTCACCATCCGCTCGGAGCGTAAGTACTGACCCATGTCACCCGTCGTCACCATCTGCTTGGCCATGGGGCGTAAGTACTGACCCATGTCACCCGTCGTCACCATCCGCTTGGCCATGGGGCGTAAGTACTGACCCATGTGACCCGTCGTCACCATCCGCTTGGGGCGTAAATGCTGACCCATGTCACCCGTCGTCACCATCAGCTCGGAGCGTAAGTACTGACCCATGTCACCCGTCGTCACCATCCGCTCGGCAATGGGGCGTAAGTACTGACCCATGTCACCCGTCGTTACCATCCGCTTGGCCATGGGGCGTAAGTACTGCCCCAGGTCACCCGTCGTCACCATCAGCTCGGGGCGTAAGTACTGACCGATGTCACCCGTCGTCACCATCCGCTCGGGGCGTAAGTACTGACCCATGTCACCCGTCGTCACCATCCGCTTGGGGCGTAAATGCTGACCCATGTCACCCGTCGTCGCCATCAGCTCGGAGCGTAAGTACTGACCCATGTCGCCCGTCGTCACCATCAGCTCGGAGCGTAAGTACTGACCCATGTCACCCTTCGTCACCATCTGCTTGGCCATGGGGCGTAAGTACTGACCTATGTCACCCGTCGTCACAATCCGCTTGGCCATGGAGCGTAACTACTGACCCATGTCACCCGTCGTCACCATCAGCTGGGGGCGTAATTACTGCCCCATGTCACCCGTCGTCACCATCCGCTCGGCCATGGGGCGTAAGTACTGCCCCATGTCACCCGTCGTCACCATCCGCTCGGCCATGGGGCGTAAGTACTGCCCCATGTCACCCGTCGTCACCATCCGCTCGGCCATGAGGCGTAAGTACTGACCGGTGTCACCCGTCGTCACCATCCGCTCGGCCATGGGGCGTAAGTACTGCCCCATGTCACCCGTCGTCACCATCCGCTCGGCGATGGAGCGTCAGTATTGACCCATGTCACCCGTCGTCACCATCCGCTCGGCGATGGAGCGTCAGTATTGACCCATGTCACCCGTCGTCACCATCCGCTCGGCCATGGGGCGTAAGTACTGCCCCATGTCACCCGTCGTCACCATCCGCTCGGCGATGGAGCGTAAGTACTGACCGATGTCACCCGTCGTCACCATCCGCTCGGCGATGGAGCGTCAGTATTGACCCATGTCACCCGTCGTCACCATCCGCTCGGCCATGGGGCGTAAGTACTGACCGATGTGACCCGTCGTCACCATCCGCTCGGCCATGGGGCGTAAGTACTGACCGGTGTCACCCGTCGTCACCATCCGCTCGGCCATGGAGCGTAAGTACTGCCCCATGTCACCCGTCGTCACCATCCGCTCGGCCATGGGGCGTAAGTACTGACCGATGTGACCCGTCGTCACCATCCGCTCGGCCATGGGGCGTAAGTACTGACCGGTGTCACCCGTCGTCACCATCCGCTCGGCCATGGAGCGTAAGTACTGACCCATGTCACCCGTCGTCACCATCCGCTCGGCCATGGGGCGTAAGTACTGACCGGTGTCACCCGTCGTCACCATCCGCTCGGCCATGGAGCGTAAGTATTGACCCATGTCACCCGTCGTCACCATCCGCTCGGCCAGTGGGCGTAAGTACTGACCCATGGCACCCGTCGTCACCATCCGCTCGGCCATGGAGCGTAAGTACTGACCCATGTCACCCGTCGTCACCATCCGCTCGGCCATGGGGCGTAAGTACTGACCGGTGTCACCCGTCGTCACCATCCGCTCGGCCATGGAGCGTAAGTACTGACCCATGTCACCCGTCGTCACCATCCGCTCGGCCATGGGGCGTCAGTACTGCCGCATGTCACCCGTCGTCACCATCCGCTCGGCCATGGGGCGTAAGTACTGACCGATGTCACCCGTCGTCACCATCCGCTCGGCCATGGGGCGTAAGTACTGACCCATGTCACCCGTCGTCACCATCCGCTCGGCCATGGGGCGTAAGTACTGACCCATGTGACCCGTCGTCACCATCCGCTCGGCCATGGGGCGTAAGTACTGACCGGTGTCACCCGTCGTCACCATCCGCTCGGCCATGGAGCGTAAGTACTGACCCATGTCACCCGTCGTCACCATCCGCTCGGCCATGGGGCGTAAGTACTGACCGGTGTCACCCGTCGTCACCATCCGCTCGGCCATGGAGCGTAAGTATTGACCCATGTCACCCGTCGTCACCATCCGCTCGGCCAGTGGGCGTAAGTACTGACCCATGTCACCCGTCGTCACCATCCGCTCGGCCATGGAGCGTAAGTACTGACCCATGTCACCCGTCGTCACCATCCGCTCGGCCATGGGGCGTAAGTACTGACCGGTGTCACCCGTCGTCACCATCCGCTCGGCCATGGAGCGTAAGTACTGACCCATGTCACCCGTCGTCACCATCCGCTCGGCCATGGGGCGTCAGTACTGCCGCATGTCACCCGTCGTCACCATCCGCTCGGCCATGGGGCGTAAGTACTGACCCATGTGACCCGTCGTCACCATCCGCTCGGCCATGGGGCGTAAGTACTGACCCATGTGACCCGTCGTCACCATCCGCTCGGCCATGGGGCGTAAGTACTGCCCCATGTCACCCGTCGTCACCATCCGCTCGGCCATGGGGCGTAAGTACTGACCCATGTGACCCGTCGTCACCATCCGCTCGGCCATGGGGCGTAAGTACTGCCCCATGTCACCCGTCGTCACCATCCGCCTAAATAATGTAATGGGACGTAAGTAATGTACTGGGACCTAAGTAATGTAATGCGACGAAGTAATGTAATGGGACCTTAGTAATGTAATGCGGCGTACTGCCATTAGACGTAATTTAATGGCTGCGGGATGTACGTTTCGTATATCGCCAGAACGCTAGTTAATAATCGGTAACTAGATTAAATATATAAAAACCGTCATGCTGTAGTTATTAATTAGTATTTGGCACCAGATTGACACGATCATTACTTTCAATTCGCAACAAAACAAAGGTAGGCCTGCCCGTCTCTTCAACTTTATATTAACTGAGTGTCGCTCTCGAAGAAATTAGACAACGTACATGTAATGTACACTCGGTCGGTGTCTTTTCAGTCCCTACGATTATCGCTAGAGATTTACGAGCTCAGCCGTTCAACTCTACGGCATGCTTGGTTCACTGGGACCCAGTCGAGGACAGTCGTGAGGTGGTGAAGGGCAAGCTGGGCGGATATAGGGTAAGTTGGGTGCCAAGAGAGCCAGCTGAGGATAGCATATTTACCTCGCTCTGTCTCTGATGGACCCCTGACGGTTATCATAACGTGATCAATACGGTTTCACGTACAATACATTCCATATGTAACAGGGTTCCAATAATTCCAATGTCAACACCAAGGTTTAATATATGCTTGGCTGATAAGCCACTTGTGCCAGGCTACCATCTGGGGGATTATGACTGAACGCCTCTAAGTCAGAATCCCGCCCATATCGGTGAGGATACCTTCAGCGCCTCGGCGTGGCCAGGCGAAGATATGCGATATAATATAACATTGATTGTAATCAGCGGTATGACGTCACGTGTAATCAGCGGTAAGGACGTCTCCTTCTATGACGTCACGCGTAGTCAGCGATAAGGACATCTTCTATGACGTCACGTGTAATCAGCGGTAAGGACGTCTCCTTCTATGACGTCACGCGTAGTCAGCGATAAGGACATTTTCTATGACGTCACGTGTAATCAGCGGTAAGGACGTCTCCTTCTATGACGTCACGCGTAGTCAGCGATAAGGACATCTTCTATGACGTCACGTGTAATCAGCGGTAAGGACGTCTCCTTCTATGACGTCACGCGTAGTCAGCGATAGGGACATCTTCTATGACGTCACGTGTAATCAGCGGTAAGGACGTCTTCTTCTATGACATCACGCGTAGTCAGCGATAAGGACATCTTCTATGACGTCACGTGTAATCAGCGGTAAGGACGTCTCCTTCTATGACGTCACGCGTAGTCAGCGATAGGGACATCTTCTATGACGTCACGTGTAATCAGCGGTAAGGACGTCTCCTTCAATGACGTCACGCGTAGTCAGCGATAAGGACATCTTCTATGACGTCATGTGTAATCAGCGGTAAGGACGTCTCCTATGACGTCACGTGCAATCCCCCCCCCCCAAGACAATGCACCCCGAACAATCATCACGACAACGGGAGGACAACACGCCCCCCCCCACCCAGACAACTCGACCCTGGAAACCCCCTCACCCATACCCCACCCCCACCAGACAGGCCTAAGTATGCAAAGTGCCTATATAGGAGCAGGAGTATTATTTATACAGATATTTGACACGTCGGTTTTTAATGATCATAATGCGCTCGGTATTGACACTCGAGAGTTCGGAGCGCCCGCAAAAGAGCGGACACAATGACTTTGGCATGTGAATCTACTCGTTTGCGTGGGCGTTGTGTAGTGCATAGGCATGCCCCCCCCCCCCTCCCTCATCCACCCCTTCGTAACCTGGGGTGACCCACACCGTTCTGCCTATTCCTTCCAAGTGTGACATGCGGAAGTGTTCCCCCATGCGCCGCTTAAAATAAAATGCATGATATTTAGACCCTCTCGCTACATATGTTTGTACGGTGCCATTATGATAGATACAAGGGCGACATCTCCGCATGGGGGACAATCCCGCATACCAGAGTGACGTAAACGTTATTTAATTGTATTTGTAAATTTTCCTGCGTAATTAAGGGTCTCTCTAATACGTTCTAGTCCTAATCTAGACCAGTTGGCGCCAGCCGGTAACGTCAGTACCATCAGCCTAATGCTAGTAAGGCATAGGGCTCGTTCAACCTATCGAGACGGCAATTATGTATATATGAAAATATTATATGAAACCTGCACATCTGCGATGCAGCCGGACGGGTGTTATAAACAGAACACAGGGGGTCGGGGGTGGGGGGGGGGGGGGTAGGGGGGTATCTGTGTGTGTGTGTGGGTGTGGGTGTCCTAGGGTATGGAAAATTGTCGGGGGAGGCGGGGGTCTGGTGGGGGGGGGGGAGGGGGCAGTTGTCCTCGAAGAAATGCTCCGGGGGGAATACTGTCGGGGGGGGGGGGGGATTGTCCGGGGGGAGGGGGCAGCTGGTTTTCCGGAAGGAACTGTCAGGAAGGAGGGGGGGGGGGCTAGTTGTCCGGAGGGAACTGACAGGGGGAAGTTGCCCCAGGGGGGGGGGGAGGGGGGGGAATCCCTGGGGAATCCCGGGGGGGGGGGAGGGGGGATTCTGGCCCAGAATCCACATCACAGCAAACGCCAGTAACGGTTGTGTACCTCCAACCTGTTCTCCACGTCTCTCTGGGTTATCGTGCATTACACAGCTACGTCGCAAATATGTTAGGGGCGACAAGTAGGCGGGGCTGTAAACTGTGAAGTCCCCGCCCTGTCGCTGCTGTATTAATTTGCATATTACGTAAGCTATAGACTTAGTCACTGTACCCAGAATGTAATCTAAGCGTCACCCAAATAATGAACTTTGTACTTAGTCGCGTAGACTGAGACCTGCGTAGAAGTAACAGGGGTTTGGAAGGGGGGGTCCGGTATCCAGTGTCGATTTTTCAAATTGTCAGTGTCGAGTATCGATTTCTCACGACGTTCCGTGTCGCTTTTTGGCTCGTTCAGCGTCGTTGTTGCTAAAAAAATCTGTGTCGATGTCACTTTTTCTAAATACAGCTCTGGAAGGGAAGCGAGCGAGCGAGATGTTTGTGCTCTGGAATCGAACACGTGGGAAAGGGGTGACATGTGGCGCCACTAAGTCTAACCCCAAATCCGGAAGCGCAAACAGCAGAAAGAGGATGAAAACATCTTTTCCCCAAATTCCTCAAAGATTCCTGATAGCTGAGTGCACTTCCAGGGGCGTAGGTGCCTAAGGTTATATAAAGGGCCAGGATTGTGGAAGGGCCAGGAGTCCGTACACGGGGCACATACGGGCGAAGGGACATGACGCTCCATTGCAAGCGCAAACACAACTAGCGCGACAGGCACAGCAGCAAGTACAACTAGCGTAACAGGCACAGCAGCAAGTACAACTAGCGCAACAGGCACAGCAGCAAGCACAACTAGCGCAACAGGCACAGCAGCAAGTACAACTAGCGCAACAGGCACAGTAGCAAGTACAACTAGCGCAACAGGCACAGCAGCAAGTACAACTAGCCGCAACAGGCACAGCAGCAAGCACAACTAGCGCAACAGGCACAGCAGCAAGTACAACTAGCGCAACAGGCACAGTAGCAAGTACAACTAGCGCAACAGGCACAGCAGCAAGTACAACTAGCGCAACAGGCACAGCAGCAAGTACAACTAGCGCAACAGGCACAGCAGCAAGCACAACTAGCGCAACAGGCACAGCAGCAAGTACAACTAGCGCAACAGCCACAGTAGCAAGTACAACTAGCGCAACAGGCACAGCAGCAAGTACAACTAGCGCAACAGGCACAGCAGCAAGCACAACTAGCGCAACAGGCACAGCAGCAAGTACAACTAGCGCAACAGGCACAGCAGCAAGTACAACTAGCGCAACAGGCACAGCAGCAAGTACAACTAGCGCAACAGGCACAGCAGCAAGCACAACTAGCGCAACAGGCACAGCAGCAAGTACAACTAGCGCAACAGGCACAGCAGCAAGTACACCTAGCGCAACAGGCACAGCAGCAAGTACAACTAGCGCAACAGGCACAGCAGCAAGCACAACTAGCGCAACAGGCACAGCAACAAGTACAACTAGCGCAACAGACACAGCAGCAAGTACAACTAACGCAACAGGCACAGCAGCAAGTACAACTAGCGCAACAGGCACAGCAGCAAGTACAACTAGCGCAACAAGCACAGCGATCGCCCCAAGAACGTCGAGCCGCCATCACGGACGCGATGATACAGACTAATAGAGATATCGCATCCTAGCTATGATACAACTGACGACCAAGTGCGATGGCAGGACCCGAGCGGCCCTCACCGGGTGGGTGGCCGATATGGAATTAGTCCTGCAGGAGACCCCTAAACAGCCCCATACCACTATTGTCTGCTCGACCAGCGGCCCCCTCCGCAAAGAGATCAGTAACTTCATCCAGAGAGAAGCCGCTCGACTCCGAATCGAGAAAAACCAGGTACCGTGGGGCACGATCAAGACTGAAATGGTCAACATTTTTCTCGGACAAGGAGAAGAATTATTATCCCGAAAACGAGGTGAAGTGGGAGCTGTCCTCCAGAAGGCTGATGAGACGGAAGAAGCATATATCATCCGTTTCCGAGGCTTAGCCGAAGAAGCCTACCCGGCTTATATAGTAACCGACGACCAGCAAAGAATTCTCCTACAGGCATTTTTCCGCGGATTAAAGAATCCAGATCTATGGCGTAAAGTGGTCAATCAACCAGGAATAGACACTATGGAGTCAGCAATAGGAGCAGTCCGTCGTTGCACTAACGCGGTGGAAAGATTCCAAAGGCTAGGAAGAGGCGACGTCCCGAGGACAGAGGAACCCATGGAAGTCGACGCGGTGTAAGTAGATTGCTGAATGACCTGAACTCACAAATAAATCACATCGAGAAGAAAGAACAGGCCACCACGCGAGCCCTGGACACTGTTATACGCCCACAGGCAAGTACCCTTGGTGAAGTTGGAAAAGCTGAACCGCCAATACGATAACCGATAACGGTAGCAGGACAACCCCCCCCCCCCCCCCCCCGGACAACTCCCTCCTGCCCGCGGCAGACAATTCCATCCCGGATAACTCCACCCCCTCCCCCCCGACAATTCCCATCAGACAAATCCCCCCTAGGACAATTTCGCCCCCCCCCCGACAATTCCCCCCTGGACAATTCCCCCCAAAGACAATGCCCCACCCCCCAGAAAAATCGATGAATGCTCGACCCTGGACAACGCCCATCCCCAGCAGACAGGCCTAGGTGTCCAAGCACTAAGACCGGCCCAGGAGTATTATTTAATATTCAGATATTGTATGATATATGACCAGAATGGTCATAACTTTCTCGTATTGAAACTCCACGAGCCTGAAAAAAACGGACAAACTTAATTTCGCAAGCGATTCTGCCCCATGTTTCAAGTAGGAAGGTTTGTGTAGTCACGATATTATAGGTGTGCACCCCCTCCCCCCCCCCCCCCACCTCCCAGGCCTTCGTAGCCGCAGGGTCTCTCTAATACGTCCGCGCCATCGACATGATCGATGTAGTTCCAAATTCTAATCTTTTACAAGGTAACTGTGGCGTCAGTACCCACCAGCCTAAGGCTATGGAGGCTTATTGTGGGTTTGTCGAAACGGCACTACAATGCAATCTAACGCGCGTTGGCCGGGTGGAGGGTGTCCGGGGCGGGGGGGTCGGGGGTAGGGATTGTCTGGGGGGTAACTGACCTTGGGGGGAATTGTCCGGGAGCGGGAGAGTTGTCCGGGGGGCATGCAATTGTCTGGGGGGGGGGGACTTGTTCTTGGGGGGAATTGTTCGAGGGGAACTGTCGGAGGGAGTTGTCCGGGGGGAATTGTCGGAGGGGGGGGGGGGGGGTGGGGGCAACTGGCCTTGGGAAAATTGGGGGAATGGCCTGGGGGAATTGTCTCGGGGAGGGCGGGGTGGGGATGGGGGGGGGGGTCCTAGAACAATTGTTATAAACTGTTATATATTTGGGCAGGTCGCGCATGAATGCACTGCATGCGATGCTAATGGGTGAAAACTCGATGCTAATGGGTGAAAACGCCCTAGAGCAGTCAAAAGTAGGGATGATAGGAGCAAAGCAACTTACGGATTAAGTATATCTATTGTCGTGATCATTATTATAAGCATTATTGTTGGAATTGCATGCTGTCACAAAATGAATGTCAATGAAATTCCCATCGAACGGGGAGCAATCCGCTTAACAAACTAGTGTGTAATTGTCACGATAAGTATGATGGACTCGCAGTATGACTTGTTGTAACGCGTGGCGCGCCAACTTTATAGCTCCGATGGGTCTGGTTTAGGAAATAACGTCTCTCTATTATATATATATATCATTATATCACACCATATCGTACTTGTTTTGCTAAGCGAGCTAACCGCGTTTATATGTCTCTCATGTAGAATTACAATCGCAAATTAATTCTCATGATTATTTTTATAAACAGTTTTTATCTTAAGAGGGGGTGGGATGTAAAGTCCCCGCCCTGTATCTACTGTACTGAACGTATTAATGTGCACATTACATAAGCTATAGTCTTATGGTCATTGTACCCATAATGTAATAAACGCGTGACCCAAATAATGAACTCTGTACTCAGTCATCCAACACCACGAGATGTACTACCACTACGAATAAAGACTGCACAGAAATTTACCAGCGCCTTAATTTATTTGTGAATGCAAAGACCATGGGTCATGGCATGGGTCGGAACACTGGCACAACCATATGGGACGTGTTAATTTTCACTTCACGTTTTATTTCATTTCATTTCCCTTAACGTTTCATTTCATTTCATTTCCCTTCACGTTTTATTTCATTTCATTTCCCTTCACGTTTTATTTCATTTCATTTCCCTTAACGTTTCATTTCATTTCATTTCCCTTCACGTTTTATTTCATTTCATTTCCCATCATTTCAGTTCAGTTCACTACATTGTGCCAGGAAGCCTCGATCCCTAGCCCAGTGGGTCAGCAGAGTGGGCTGTGGGTTCGCACCCTGAGACATGCTTCTGGGTCTTGTTAATTAATTTAACTCCACCCAAAAAATCATTGTTTCTTGGCCCAATATTTAGCCTTAATGTGCGCAAAATAAACACAAGTGATATGTTTCCCTTCATCCCGCAGATCAGTTACTGGATGGAGTGCTGTGAGGACGAGCAGATGGCGCCCCGTACGACGATCGTGGGTCAGGCCGCGGAGGGCATCGTCATTGGCCTCTACCCAAACACACCCTACTACTTCGACGTCATGGTCTGGAACGAGGCGGGAAACGGCCCCAAGAGCCAGTTCTTCGTCCAGCGAACGCTTCGCCAAGGTGAGAGGGATACTACCATGTTATTGCCGCGGGACGCTCCCCCTATAGGTGAGGGGGATCCTGCCATGTTATTACACCGGGACGCTCCGCCAAGGTGAGGGGGTTACTACCATCTTATTGTCCCGGGACGCTCCGCCAAGGTGAGGGGGTTACTACCATCTTATTGTCCCGGGACGTTCCGCCAAGGTGAGGGGGTTACTACCATCTTATTGTCCCGGGACGCTCTGCCAAAGTGAGGGGGTTACTACCATCTTATTGTCCCGGGACGCTCCGCCAAGGTGAGGGGGGACTACCATCTTATTGTCCCGGGACGCTCCGCCAAGGTGAGGGGGTTACTACCATCTTATTGTTCCGTGACGCTCCGCCAAGGTGAGGGGGTTACTACCATCTTATTGTCCCGGGACGCTCCGCCAAGGTGAGGGGGTTACTACCATCTTATTGTCCCGGGACGCTTCGCCAAAGTGAGGGGGTTACTACCATCTTATTGTCCCGGGACGCTCCGCCAAGGTGAGGGGGTTACTACCATCTTATTGTCCCGGGACGTTCCGCCAAGGTGAGGGGGTTACTACCATCTTATTGTCCCGGGACGCTCCGCCAAAGTGAGGGGGTTACTACCATCTTATTGTCCCGGGACGCTCCGCCAAGGTGAGGGGGGACTACCATCTTATTGTCCCGGGACGCTCCGTCAAGGTGAGGGGGTTACTACCATCTTATTGTTCCGTGACGCTCCGCCAAGGTGAGGGGGTTACTACCATCTTATTGTCCCGGGACGCTCCGCCAAGGTGAGGGGGTTACTACCATCTTATTGTCCCGGAACGCTTCGCCAAAGTGAGGGGGTTACTACTATCTTATTGTCCCGGGACGCTCCGCCAAGGTGAGGGGGTTACGACCATCTTATTGTCCTGGGACGCTCCGCCAAGGTGAGGGGGTTACTACCATCTTATTGTCCCTGGACGCTCCGCCAAGGTGAGGGGGTTACTACCATCTTATTGTCCCGGGACGCTCCGCCAAGGTGATGGGGTTACTACCATCTTATTGTCGCGGGACGCTCCGCCAAGGTGAGGGGGTTACTACCATCTTATTGTCCCGGGACGCTCCGTCAAAGTGAGGGGGTTACTACCATCTTATTGTCCCGGGACGCTCCGCCAAGGTGAGGGGGTTACGACCATCTTATTGTCCCGGGACGCTCCGCCAAGGTGAGGGGGTTACTACCATCTTATTTGTCCCGGGACGCTCCGCCAAGGTGAGGGGGTTACTACCATCTTATTGTCCTGGGACGCTCCGCCAAGGTGAAGGGGTTACGACCATCTTATTGTCCCGGGAGCCCGCTTGGCCAGTTTTACCTCATGTGTGCATACATTAGGTGTGATAAAGCCCCAATCAGACCGTTCATCCGTCAGGGTGAGTGAACCATCATACGCGAAGGAAACCGAGGAGCAGGGGAATATGGTCCCTCCCCATCAGTGCATAAAATATGTGTCGATATATTATCATATACATCGTTTATATATATATGTATATATATATAATATATAATAAATAATATATATAATATATAATAAATAATATATATAAATATTATATATTTAGCGCCACATTTAGGATAAGAGATCAAGGCGGCTTGCAACGCTGAACCCCTAACAATCCCTTCATATTGATTCACCCTGTATATTGACTGGTATATATGCTGATCTGGTGATGATCTTTTAGTGCAAAACAACGTTGAATACTCGGATGTCGGATGAGTCACGTGAGACGAGACGTGACGTCATATCCGCCTATGTTTCAGCGCCCATCGACATGCCGGTGGAGGTGCAACTGGAGCGGCGCAGTGACCACTCGATCTACGCCAAGTGGCGCGGGGTCAGCACGGCGCAGTCAGAGGAGCCGCTGGAGGGGTACAAGGTGGGTGTCAGGGTCAGTCAGTGACCACTCGATCTACGCCAAGTGGCGCGGGGTCAGCACCGCGCAGTCAGAGGAGCCGCTGGAGGGGTACAAGGTGGGTGTCAGGGTCAGTCAGTGACCACTCGATCTACGCCAAGTGGCGCGGGGTCAGCACCGCGCAGTCAGAGGAGCCGCTGGAGGGGTACAAGGTGGGTGTCAGGGTCAGTCAGTGACCACTCGATCTACGCCAAGTGGCGCGGGGTCAGCACGGCGCAGTCAGAGGAGCCGCTGGAGGGGTACAAGGTGGGTGTCAGGGTCAGTCAGTGACCACTCGATCTACGCCAAGTGGCGCGATGTCAGCACGGCGCAGTCAGAGGAGCCGCTGGAGGGGTACAAGGTGGGTGTCAGGGTCAGTCAGTGACCACTCGATCTACGCCAAGTGGCGCGATGTCAGCACCGCGCAGTCAGAGGAGCCGCTGGAGGGGTACAAGGTGGGTGTCAGGGTCAGTCAGTGACCACTCGATCTACGCCAAGTGGCGCGGGGTCAGCACCGCGCAGTCAGAGGGGCCGCTGGAGGGGTACAAGGTGGGTGTCAGGGTCAGAGTGTGGCTGTCAGGCTGTAAGTTGGCATTCTTGTGCATTACGTCGCCATGCACAAGCCTAATTTTGCTTGCGCTTTAACGAGACAACAAAACTAAATAGCGGATTTAATTAATATAATGTTATTATATGGGTGGAACATGGTTCACTTACACTGGCAAAACATATATGAATAAAGATTTAACCTGCAATGATGAAGTTATCACATATTGAGATTTAAGTTGCAAGGACGAAGTTATCACATATTGTGTCCCCCCCCCCCCACCGCCCCCTTATAGGTCCGTATCTGGGCTGACGGAGAACACCTGAAGTATGGCAAAGACTACGACGCCGAGAAGGAGGTTGAGCTGTACATTGATGATCTGGCCCCCAACGTGATGTACAAACTGCGGGTGTACGCCTACAGCCGCGGGGGTATGGGGGCTATGAGCTACCCCACGCTCAAGTTCACGTTAGGTGAGTCACATAGGGAAGATACGATACCTAACTCATATTAGGTGAGTTAATTAAAGAACATCATTCCATATGTCATATATTTGCGCTTAGCCGATGGGACTGTGGCTAATCGAAACACAGGTGAAGGAAAAAGAGGTGCCTCCATGTCTTGGGCGGATGTACAGTACAGTAAGAGGGTGGTGTGGAGGCGCGGGGCGGGGCGGGGGGGGGGCGTATAACGGAGTGGTGGAGGTGCAATCATCGTCATAATGACGTATCTGGTGACGTCAACAGTGTTGTTTATTTGCAGGTGGGGCGGCAACGATAAAGATGTCATGTGCAGTCACCTTGTTGTGCGTCTTCGTCTCCTACCTCACTTCGGCTAACAAACTGAACTTGTAGTCCATATGTTTGGGCCATATTATCTGTGCCTGTGAGAGTATATTTCATGGCACACGAAATGATCTAACAAATCGTACAATTCACTTGCCCGCCGTCTGAGTAAGTGGAGCTGAAATATACCATGGTTAGCATGTTTTTCCTGGAAGAGAACATCAAAATAGGTGCATTTTACAACAGCTGGGTCGTTTCATAATGGAAACCGTCTAGCACATGTACAGCTGTGATAATCAGATGAAGATTACGCTACCCAAGTTGGTGAAAGTAAAGTGCGTCATTCATATTACTACGGGGAATTAATTCATCTTTGTAGTAGTAGCATTGCAGCTTTAAAGGGTCCAGTTTCCATGTTAGAACTCAATAGTGAGTAATAGTGAGCTATGCTGAAACAATGGTTCACCCTAACATGGAAGAACGACCCGGCCTTTAAAAAGATAAAAAACAACTATGTGCATAAAGCAGAGACAAAGTGAGAGTGTATGATAGTACTTACCAGTCACTCCTAGATACAGCTGAATCATGTTGTTGTACAATCTTTTGCGGAAGTCGACATTTTAAAGGCAGGATATGTGTATGGATTATTCACGGAAGTAATGCTACCGAAAGTTTTCTCGTCGCACCACTTTTACATCCGTTGACGCAATAAATATGTATATAAACATGTATCAAGGAGCGTTTTACACAATAAAACTTTTACTAGACTCTTGTGGTTCAATTGCGATGCCTTCACGGCTATTGGGCAATTCGATGGAAACCAGCCTGCCTGTCAGAAACACATCCCTGGTAACGGCCGTTATCCTCCATTTTAAAAAGGGCAGGAAAACCTGCCTTTTTATTCGCCAAATGTAAAAAGTATATCTCCATGGTGTTTTATACGTTTCCTCGTGACTGCTTCCATATACGTTCACAAAACCTCACATTTTAATTTCTCTATGGAATCATGGCATTGTTGCAGAGTCAATCGTCGCAAGACGTATATCAATTTGTTTGGACGGTACTTTTCCATGAAACACTAAGATCTTGCGCTACTGCGCGGCTTGGAACTGCCGCTGTTCATCTGTAAATCGCAGCCCTGATCTCTCTCTCCGCGAGTTATAACGTAAGGCGGCGCCATATGAAGTCACAATATGCGTCACTGCTCCCGGTAAAATGGCGCTCCGCTTGACATTGCTGGGGGCGGGTTGCCTTAATTTTGTTCTCCTTACCAGTCGACTGAAACGAAGCGTTAACACTCGCCAATTTTATATTAAGATGTAAACTTTCGGTGCAGATCGCGATTAAATTAGGTTGGACACCCGCTTTAAACTTGATCCTAGAAACCTTGGGTCTAATTCGTCGCTAAATCACTTCTTTAGCCCTAATTGGCCCCGCCCCGCCCCGCACCGCCCCACTCCCGTCGCAAACGTCACACAGGGTTGTGTGAGCGAAAACCGGAATGGTTGATGTCAAACTTAAGACTAAAGATAATTCTACCTGGGTCTGACGTTTTCGTCACTGACGCCGTTTTGTTTAAAACACGTCCGTGTTTTGTCCTTTGCAAACCCACACCAGTTTCAATAGTGAACCTGTAGTTGTAGATCTATTCTGGTTATCAGGCACATTTGCACTCTGGCCGATTTGAACATTCACGACGACTAGGAGGACAAAACTCATTTCATATAGTGAAATGTCATGCTCTCGGCAAACAAGTTACGCATCCAATCATGCCAGTAGACCCTGAGGGGTCTTTCAGCCCCCTCCCCCCCCCCCCAACGCCTCACCATTCACCAACACAGTCACGGTCTGGGTCGGTCTGTGCTAACATTTCTCCCTCTTAAAAATGATCAAGCTATAAAATGCAACGATCACATTTTAACAACTGCAGCCTACAGCACTGGTAAGAATTGAACAACTCATCCACCACATAAAAAGAGAGATATTGGTACTGGCAGTTATAAGGTAACTTTATTTTTCCTTTTTTGAACACAGACATCAAAATATTCAGCAGTTGCTTAGTACATATACAATCAGTTGATCCACTCTACAAACACAGCAATATATATATAATGCATGCAAAACCTTAACTAAACCTGATGGTGGGACGGATACTAGAATGTGCAAGTCTCTGGTCCTCGGCGTTAGTAGCATGCCATGTAACAACGAGAAGGGTCTGTACTATACCCCGAAGTGTCACTGAAAACTAGGGGCGAAAGTGTATGTGCCTGGTGATATGGCCACTACAGCTATTCTATCGTGAAGTTATCGGTAGACTTCACAACGTCATTTTCCGTATGTGAAATGGATTTAATGGTGTCATTATCGGTATGCGAAGGATTTAATGACGTCATTATCTGTATGCGAAGGATTTAATGACGTAATTATCGGTATGTGAAGGATTTAATATCAAACGGCCCTTCTGAAGTCATTATCGCTTTTGGAAGGCAACATAATTGATATGTGGAGCATAGGAAGGTGTGAAACAAGTCAGCAAGTTAAACACGCCTTGAACACGTCAGCTGCAGCTTATGACGATGCACTGTATGAGCCACGCAGGGTTGGTGAACCGCGTGGTGGCACTGCGAGGCTACGGGGTGAAGTTACGTGATGTTTTACGTCAACGTCGCAGGCTAGTTGTAGGACAGAAGGTTGATTTCATAGCTGCCATCCACCTGCAATAAACACTCCGCCCTTTAGTCTCCATTACATTAGTAGACAGTCCACCTGGTTCATTCCGCAAATAAACTGAACTTCCATGCTACACGCTCTAAATATTATGGTGAGATTTCGCGAAAAAGACAGAACAGTGTACATCGGAATAGCAACGTTTATCAGTAATATCATACATTTCATCCAAGTTGACAGTGGCTTGCTATCATATGTATTCCGATGTACATCAGCAGTGGGCGGGGGACCGTATCTTTATGTGGTACTCCTGTAGCATTTCTGGTCCCAGGCCCGAATTAATGGACGCGGAAAAGTTCACTACCACAACTTGAGGGATTCGAACATGCGACTCTTCGCATCCAGGGCGAACACCTGACCCATAAGACCAAAGGGAACTTCCCCTTTGGCAGGAGGCTCTTGCACGGTGTCTTGTATCCACCGCGCCTGGGCCGAGCTATTACACTCCCATTGTAATCAAGAGACATCCCCAATCGGGCTGCCGATGCCTTTAACCATTCCGTATCACGTCAATAACACAAGGCAAGTAGCATCTAACCCGGCCGGCGTCAGATATATCGCTGCTACCAAGGCAACTCACATCGTATCTGCCCAAGGCGACCTCTGGGTGTGCGTCTGTCACCCGCTGGGCCACAGCCCACATCGACTGCAGGCTCTGACACAGCTCATCCAAGGAAGGGACACCCTGCAAGGTACAACGAAGCTAGTCTAGTACGCTAGGCACAATATTGGGAGGTTCAGTGAGAAAGAGTTGCAGAGATCATCTTCAGCAGCAAATGAAAAATTTGTTTATTTGTGAAGTCTGTCAGAGAAAAGGCATACAGTCATATAGTTAAAAAAAAAAACATCCTCTGAAAATCTGATTTGATTGTTTTTGACCACAAATTGCATTTGATGGTCAATTATTATATACTACATGATGAGTATAGATGATACCTAGTGTTTCTCCTGCTGTTTGGTTGGTAGATTCTCCCACTAGTGCACTCGTGTCACCTGTCACCGAGGTTGATTAATTATGTCGTATATGTTGATTGCGTTGCAGTAACGTCATGATCAGAAGCTGATTCAAAAGCAGTCGGCACATTAGGCGGGCAAAATGGCAACTACAGACCCTTACAATAATGAGCTAGGCGTTCTATATATTTGATATTTATTTATAAGATATTTGATTCGCGGGATTCAATCACAGGGGAGAGAAAGTGCCGATACTGTTTCACTGACCACGTGCTTTACCTTTAGTTGTTTTTCGTCATCGTCCTCATGCTTAGCGGCCGAGGCGCTGGCCTGAGACAGCCATGCAGGCAGCGCCACCGGGCGGCGCTCCTGGAAAACACATCCGTAATCATTCCCCTGACTAATTACCGAAAAGTAAGAAAACAAGCGATGATTAATTTGGATACATTGCAAGCGCCTCCGTTTTGTATAACGAAGTTTATTAGATATCCGACACATAAACCCGTACTGAAGATGCAGCTTCGCACAACAAGGGAACATGGCACCAACATCAATACAAACATACTTGTGGACTTTTCTTATAAAGCTTGAGAGATTCTAGTTTGAAGTCTTTCCATCTTGGAGACGGTTGTCTGAGGATGAAGCGGAGCCCTGTGATGTTCTGTAGCGGGACTAAAAACTGAAAGTTTGGAGACATAACGATAACCTCTACTGAGCCATTCATCACAGCTAGCGCTTGCTTACATACGTACTCGCACATACGTGTGTGGTTGTCTATTCTGACCTGCCTTGTCAATTCTGACTCGCCCCCGTATATACATAAGAATTTTCCGGTCACGCTGCGGCTATTTCTTTCTCATTGGCATGTCCACAAGCTTGAACAATAATCTTTAACTCCTAATCCAATGTAGGTTTTTGTCTCTGCCTGCCGGTCAGAATTGACAAGGAAGTCAGAATCGAAAACAACATACGTGCTACACCTATCATAATCATGTGCCTATGCCTATTTGAAGCCGCATACATATTAGAAGCCGCACCCCAACTTTGGCCTCGAAACCGGGTTGCCAGGCACCCAGAACCATTTCCGGAAAATTACATATTATAAGCCGCACCCGGACTTTGGCCACTGGACCCCCCCCCCCCCCCCCCGCACCTGTATCCCTGCTTAATCCCATCTGGCCAATCACGCCAATTAATTATTTATACAAGCAGTCGCGAATACTAACAACATTCACCTCTTATCAAGTATTTTGGTAATTTTCGTATTAGCAAAAGGCCCTATTTAAAGCCGTACCCTGACTTGCGACTCGAACCCGGAAAGTGGAACCTCCAAATTCCTAATATAAGCCGCGGCTTCAAATAGGCAGTTTACGGTAGCATGAAATAATGTCGCGATTTTACTATTCGAACTAATGGGCGAGGAATACTGGCCCATGATTTTCCACATGGATAAAAATCGAACAAGTAATACTAATGGGAGATTCAATCAACCAAACAGCAGGGGATTCGAAACAACAGGCATCATCTTCATGTGATCACACAAAGCTACTCAAGTAAGATCCATACCTGGTTTGCGGTTATCGTGACGTAGTCTTCACTACCCTGATCACAGTGGGGGTGGGGCATAAGCTGCAACGAGCGCACGCATACCTGCCATTTTCTCTCTCCGCCAGTGCCTGTGGTAATCGAGACAGGATAATATCTGGGTTGAAATAGTATATGTACACATATTACCAAACTGCTTGTTCAGTCATTATACGTATGCAAATATCATTGTATAGCTTGGTGAAAGGCTAATGAGCATATGTTTGAGTTACTAATTAATTCAATAAAACATTGAACATAATTAAGTGATAAATCACAGGTACCATAAGATAACTTTGATCTAGCATGATATTTTATTTGATGATCACAAACTGCTGGTATACATATGCCTTTACTCAACATATTTATGATACATCAGTCTTCATAACATAATTATAATTAATAATTAATTTATAGATAAATTACCTTCCTTGGCAGGTGGTTCTTTATGCTTTGCCAAGATGGAGAGTGAAGCTGTGTAGAAGTTCTTGAAATGAATCTCTTGCACCTGGATGAGAAACAACAACAAAAAGTGTCATAAGGCTGTAGCCTTTTTTAACATTTTATTTACACATACAAGTATTATTTGTGTTTAGAAGGTTACTTTACTAATATTTATTTAATATTGATTGAGGGATAGAGGGTGAATATAGAGCTATCAAATGTGTTATAGGAATAAAAATGGTGAGCTATTACAGGAGACAAGTTAAGACAGGCATAAATAAGTAAGAAATCATAACAAATTATGAGAAAAGGTTTTTGATCAGAAGATATTAATAGAGACTATACCTCTACATAGAAGACATTCTTGAATGTAACATCAATGGCACTACATCCTGTATGGAATTCTGTTTTCTGGTCTCCAACAGTGATGGTCACAGGACTTGTAATGTTACAGGATAAAACCTTCTGATCTGCCATTTATACCAGTCCTTTGATCAACCTTGCTGCCTATAAAATATCAATATAAAACAGCTGTTACAATTGATGGAACATTATACCTAGTCCTGCTAGCAAGCTGTGTAATGTAGTTCTGAGACTGGGCCCATATAGGAGCGGACTGTGTTACATCTATAGAACTGCATTATACTTAGCAAGTAACTATTTATAAATAATGAGAATAGGTTTCCAGAGAAATCTGTAAAGTAATAATAGCTAGGTAGCCCAGTAAACTTTGGACAATAAGTTGATGGGCAGAAACCTCATAGTAGGGCATTAGCCAGAGACCTGCCTGCTTAACAAATTTTTTAACGTTGGCAGGCAGATTTTACAATTTGGTGGGCACTCAGGTGCTGTTTACCCACCCAAAAATGGGTTTCTTTGTCCGAAGGTTTAGAAGAAAATCATCAGCATTACAAATTTTATATGACATCAATAACTAATTTTATTTATAGAATTGTAAATTGCTAGCTCAAATGCCACCTGATCGGCTGGTGCAAGGTTGTGTATATACATTGAACACTTTTCTCTACCAGCCAAAATTTTGGCTAGCAAAAAAAACAGTCAGGCTAATACCCTGCCTCATAGTTGAAGTGTGTCATGCAAGGCTTACTCAAGTATGAATAATCTGTTATGTGGATATGGATCAAATATTATATTTATAACTAAGCTTACTTGACTAAAAAATGCATGAAGAAAGACTGAACTTTTATTTAGTCTCATATGAGAGAGTTTTTGCTCTGCACAACAGGTGGTGTTGCAAGAAACCAATATCATATAGGGCTAAGTTTTAGTAGGAAAACATTTTATCTTGATGATCCACAAAATTGACATCCTGAAGATACCTTATAAACAATATATAGGTACACCTAGTCCTATAACACTGCTGCCAGTAGGCTACATCCCTTAAATTCTTCTGCCATTTTGCTATTCCGCAATTATGAGTATACATCCTCCCTCCCCCTGCTGATTTATTGGCGCCTTATATAGTCCTGTGTGACGCTTTCTTGGGCAAATTGGGGGACTTGGGGCTAACAGCACCTTAGCTTTGTCAACAAAAACTTCTACAGTCAGAGACCTTCTGCCCTTCTCTCTGTATTGTAGAAGGTTTTGTTGACAATGATAACCAGCAAACCTGGTAACGGCCCGACCACAGGCACAGTAAATTGACTGACACAGCAGGGCGGGGGGTGGGGGGGGGGGTAGGTGAGGCAGGGGGGGGGGGGGGTAGGTGAGGCAGGGAGGGTCAGCCCCCTACCCCTCTGTGTCAGTCGATTTGCTGTGCCTTTCCCTGTAGGCACGACTGACTCAGTGACTGTCCAAAAGAGACTTGTGAAGTTGTGTTGCCCTACCTATAACTCTAAAGCCGTAAAGGTAGCATTTATATATTTATATTTACAACTGAGTCAACTCATCCAGGACCTATCCAGGCATTGAACCTAGAGAGTATAATAACAATTTGAACAGATCATCAGAACACTAGCACTAAATTCAAAGTCATAAATGCCGTAGCGTGTCGTTTCGGCCTATATTTTCCACAAATTTGTTGTGATCGCTCTAAAAATCACTGATGTGAGAAAGCAATACGTGCAATTTTAATGATACCAAACTTACGTGTGTACTGCGATATTATCCTTTGTTAAGACACAAACAATATTTCTCCATGCTGACACTCCATTGGCAGCAAACTCAGTTCCGCAAATATACTAAAGCACACGTCATAAGATGACGTAGTTGCCATGGCGCCGAACATGCTCTGAACAATAGATGCTCTATATTTATACCAGCCACGCGCGCCATAGCCCTGATACATGGCTGCTCATACGCGCTGGTACCCGACGCGCGAGAGAGCCATGAAGTGCACCCCACATGAGGCCAGGAATTGGTGGGGGTGTTTGTGCATCTTGTAGGCTTTTGCCCTTATCAATAAATCTTCTACCTTCCAAAGCGATAAAAGGTAATTCCACAATTGTTGAACTTTTCTTTCGTTGTCTTATATTCGCTGGGGGGATTTTAAAAAGTGTCATTACTGCCATAAACAACACATTTTTCTCGACACTCGCTCCGCCATTTTGGCTTATCTTCCGTTGCGAGATTCTCAAAGTGACGGAGCGAGTTTGCGTAAACTTGCTATTTAGTGCATGTATAAAAGGCTGACATTGAATGTGAAGCCACGAAAGAAAAGTTTAACACTTGTGGAATTACTTTCCATCACTTTTGGTGGTAGGGTATCTAGTGATAAGGGCAAATAGCTACATGATGCACATGCACCCCCACCAATTCCTGGTCTCATGCGGGTTGTACTTCATGACTCTCTCGCGCGTCGGGTACCAGCGCGTATGAGAGTCATGTATCAGGGCTACGCGCGCCATGGCAACTAGATCTATAGACCATTTCATTGTCTGTGATTTAGTCTATTTGCAACAAAGTGTCTGTTGGCAATGGAGTGTCAGCATGGAGAAATATTATTTGTGTCTTAAAAAAGGATAACCTCGCGGTACACACGTAAGTTTGGTAAGTCTTATCATTAAAATTGCACAGTGTTGCTTTCTCACGTCAGACGGTCAGTGATTTTTAGAGCGATCGTGACAAATTCGTGGAAAATATGGGCCGAAACGACACGCTACGGCATTTATGACTTTGACTTTAGTCTAGGGGATAACCTGATAACAGAATAGCCTAACACACATAACCAGATAACTCGAGTCATGTTGGGCCGCTCATGTTGCTACTCATCTGCTCATTTGTTTACAAGGCGGAGGAACCTAAAAGGCGGACACCTGTCTGAACTGAAAACCGAAATCACATACAGTGACCCGACCACAAGTTACGGGTGCCCGGATCTTAGCCCCTCTCTGGCTTATCCGCTCTGGGGAGCGGGCGCTCCTCAGAGCGGATAAGCCAGGGAGGGGCATGCAACAGGGCTACCCGGATCTGTGGTGAGCGATTCCGAAATTAAAGATGAATGCCAAATTTGCGTATAAGAACACAAACCTAAGGCCTTAAGGTTCATAACCTTCATTGAGGTAGTCATTAAGATGTGTATGCGCTGTTGATAACCTCGTTAAATAAATGAAGTTTACACACAAAAAAAAAACCTTCATATCAGCTCCACATGTAGCTTTAAACATGGCTGACAAAAAAGGACCGTTCACTGGCCCAACTGGCGAGCATCAGACATGGCCTTGGCGCAAGTGCCCCCAGGTGAGTCCGCCTCGAGTAGCTCCCCTCCCCCCCCCCCCCCAATGCCCTGTCCAATCACCACCCCCTCGTTCCTTGCTTCCTCTGTTGAGAGTGGATCATCGAGTGACCTTGTGAAAGGTTTGGAGTTCTAAATGCTGGGAGCGTTCACTTCGTGTTTCATCTCCCGGCCGCTTAGCAGAATGCATTCACTTTAGCACATGTGTCTCTCTGCATTTAGTAAATTGGAAGCTACACTACAAACTTCGGGCTCGGTTAGTGTAGGTTGATTGCAGTGTAAGAGGCCTGGTATTAGATAAGTTAGCTGTGTGTTTTGAATATTTAACATATGCTAACATGTTGTCAGTGTTATTCGAAGACCACACGAAATAATTCAATCACTTGTGACAATGTCAAATCACACGGCCATGCCCTCAAAAAGTATGGAACCTGACGTAATATTTTCCAGAACTGTGAACTATGACCAGCCATATCAATATTGTTTGAATTAAAACAAAATATGCATATTTACTTAACTGTAGGTTTTTTAGATAACCGGTAAGATATATGGTTCGCGCTTTTATAATGAATTGCCTTATTATTTAATATTGTATTCTTCTTTTTTCAGTATAATGAAGTTGAAGAAGATGAAGTTTTCAGATTTATTTCTTTAAAAAAAAGTTCAACATGCTTAGAAAATTTAATTTAATACAAAGTGCCAATAAAAAAAGACTTGTTAATCACATATCTTGGTTATTACATTATAATAATTATTTTAGGTCAATATCTAGAGTAGTTAACTGTTATTCCCATACTATACCTATCATGGAGAACTCTACCCCTGAAGTAAAATCTGTCATAGCTGTAGCTCAGATGACATCTGGTTCAGATATAGAAGCCAATTTTGTGCAAGGTTCCTCCTTGGTTGAAAAGGCAAAGAAAATGGGTGCACAGGTATTTATATTATTTATTATATAGCTATCTGACTTTAAAGCTTGTTAATAAATATGGTAGTTCAAATAATCCTTTCATTTGTAACAATTATTGGTAATAATTAACAAAGTAATTTTCATTACCTTAACATGATGATGCATTTACTCCTATCACAGATGGTTTTCTTACCTGAGTGCTTTGACTTCATTTGTGACACAAGGGAGAAATCTCTTGCCTTAGCTGAAACTTCAGATGGAGAAGTCATTACCTGGTATAGAAACTTAGCAAAAGCAACAGATATATGGATATCACTGGGAGGATTCCATGACAAGGTGAATTAATTTGCTGCTATGAAATTTGAGAATAAACTTTTATTTGTATTCATATATTTTATATCCATTGCAAGGAGAACTGTCAATATAATTACTAATCCATGTATTAATGTAGATTATTAAGGTTATATCTTATTATGACGTATAAGCTGGTAAAGGTAATGGAAAATGTTCATCATGCAATGACTGAAGAATCTTTTGCAATTTATTTGACTAAAGAGACATTTCTTATGCAGGTACCGGCAGACACAAGTGGTCTTCAACAGGAACGAAAGGTCTTAAACACTCACCTGGTAATCTCTAATACTGGTGAGATCAAAGGAAGGTACAGCAAAACTCACCTGTTTGATGTGGACATCAAGGGAGGTATCCGCCTGAAGGAGACAGATTTTACTATTCCTGGGCAGCAGATTGGTCCACCTGTGGACACTCCCATTGGACGGATTGGGTTGGCCATTGTATCCTTTGCTGTTTAAGAATGATCTACTTGAGATGATGCCAATCAGTAGTTATGATATAGTTAAACATTTTATATATGTATATATAGCTGTGATGTGTATTTAGGTGTTTTACTAAGATACACTCCCAGGAAACTGTTCCCGTCAGACAAGTTTGAAGAACTTAGGCGCAGCTTTTATTACAAGACTTTGAGGATTTACTGAGGCTGGGCTACTGTAGGCGGTATATGTAAACAATTTAGGACGCCTCATTCCCGTCGTACACCAGTAGCAGCTATATGCGATTTAATCCCTTGACCGTTCTCTCAGTGCTATGACCTCAGATTCCCGGAGTTGTCCATTGCCCTGGCTGAGCAGGGAGCTGAGATTCTCACGTATCCATCGGCCTTCACTGTGCCAACCGGCATGGCGCATTGGCATGTATGTTCCCGCCATATTTAAACCCCCCCCCACCCCCATGTCGAGGAAAACCGCTTTACCGTCACTTTCTTCACGAGTTTTGTGCAAAGAGAATGCATAATTAATAACATGAATAAGTGATTTGGACGTTATGAATTAGTGTTTTAAAGCAATCGTTAATCGGCATTTTCCGAAAAGTGCGATGATTTTTGTTATACTGGAGGTTTTTTGTTGAATTTGTTAAAGGGCTTATCGCAAAAAGCAAAGAAGCTTCTGATATGTACGTTGACAATAAATGGTGTTTGCTCCTGAGACTCTTTTTTTGTAATAATTCCAGATGTTGCTGCGCGCTCGGGCGATAGAGAACCAGTGTTACGTTGTTGCTGCCGCTCAGGTCGGCAAACACAATGCCAAGAGGAGCTCCTACGGCCATGCCCTGGTCCGTCAAAATTAGATCAAGCATTAGAATATGTTTATTTCAACTTGCCAATAAATAAATATGGGAGCCACGTAGTGCAATGTTACTGTGGAAAGTTTATGTGGAAGCGATGTATGCGCCTTGGTTGCGGTAACGATTCTCTGCCACGATATAACGATTATCTGCTGTGATAACGATTCTATGCTGTGATAAACTTTCTTTGCTGCGATACTGATATGCAAATAGTTATTGTACTCTGTGACGGTGGACTGTTTTACCTTAACATTACTTGAGACAAACAGTTCATTGGTTCATTTTCCATGGTAACTTATAAAACTAATTATTGGTTATAAACTTAATTGATTTCACCAATTTACCAAAGAGAACATTAGTGTAGTGTGTATGCCAGTAATATAGCCAATGGGTGGCTCTACGCCTGCAGTGGAACAATAATACATGAGAACAATATAAGCACGTTGCATTTCTGTATATACAGATATGTTTTACAGATTGTCGACCCGTGGGGCTGTGTTGTGGCCGAATGTCACGATCAGGTTGGCCTGGCGGTGACCGAGATCGACCTGCCCTATTTACGACGTCGCCGACTGGAGATGCCGATCTGCAACCACCGACGTCATGACCTTTACGGTCACCTGCAGCTCCAGACGCCACCACGTGCGTGCTTAACTCCCGCGACGATGGTATCCCTGCATTGACTTAGGTCTAAGTGGGCGCTGGCCATATAGCGACTAGAGCAGAGCTAACCAAAAAAAACATTTCAAAAATTCAACCCCATGACTCATTTCAAGTACTTGTACGCCTATCCGACCTACGCACATATACTCTGGTTGCTAATGTTTGTGAAATGGAAGTGCGCCTGGTTGGATTTAGAGGAGTTTTGCATGGCAATACCCAAATCGGACATATACACGGCGGCTGTCAACTAGACAAAATTATGTCGCCCATAGTGTCAGATGGTTCTTTGGCTATTGGACTTAATTCCCTATATGTGACGTCGATGTTAGTGTTTGTACTTTAATACGTGCCACTGAAGGGATTATCATGATCTATTTCTATCATAAACGTGGTGGGTCACTCCGAATCGCTGTAATCAGGCGAATTGCAATATTTGCCTCGGTGACGCTCGCATCTATTCCAAGGAGAGAGAAACCCTGTTCTCTCTGCAATGTATGATATAATTAGAATGGTCTGTATTCGTGAATCCCTTTTGATGCGCTGGTCTTTTTCAGCCAAGGTTGATGACCAGGACACATATCCGTTCGGGCACGTGGCGGTCGCTTCCAGTCAAGTATTCCATCGATCAATTCTATCGTACGCATTCGTCAACAAAAAGCCCGTGCTCCCTGGCCGTATCCTTTTATTATCAAATAAGTTACTATGTATATATCTGGTGTCCTGTCATAGATTATAATATACGAGGCAAATGAATTTGAAGTTGTTGTCATCTGAAACTTATGAGCCGGTAAGCGAAATTAAACTGATAAACTAATTTGAATATATTAATACAATATCGCATATTCGTAGAAATATGTTTGCATCGATCCCCGTAGTATACATTGTTATCCCTTGGAGGGTCGCGTCACCATGGTTTCGTTGTCCTTGACGCGTGTTCCCCAGACGTGTTGGTGTCCCCGCTGCGGTCGGTGGAGCGGTTGGCGGACCTGACCCCCGCCGAAGTGGCGGATCTCTTCCAGCTCGTGCAGAGGGTATCCCCCGTGGTGGAGAAACACTTCAAGGGTACCTCACTCACGGTGGCCGTCCAGGATGGGCCGGATTCTGGACAAACTATCATGGTAATATCCGCCAATCTCTGGTACATGTACTGGCCTGGGTGGTACAGACTACAGTTCCTTCACAATATTATAATGTCCGTAATGACCAATCTTTCGCGGCGACACTATGGTATCATTGCATGCATTCGTTTCATGATAATAGCGAGCGCAAGCGAGCTCTTAAGGTAACATGCATGCGTATTCAAAGTCCATTTCAAGCATAGGCTTAGGACTTTCATTTCGCGTAACAACCCCCATGAGACGTTTTCGGATTCGGAGTAAATATCAGCTGTACATAAATGTATTCAAGCAAAGAGAGGTTGAAGCCTATAATGTCATGTCTTTAATAATTAAATCAGCTGCCCCACAAAATTAACGAATAAATTATTCAATGTTAACACTAGATGTATACGTCCAATTCAAGTTAATTTATAAGCGACGGGCTAAAGGACAATGTCTGTTGCCAAGCAGAGCGCTCTTGGTGACCGCCCATCGGCTGCTGTCATAGTGAGTAGTTGTGACGTCAAAATGTTACAAACATGACGTCACAATGGAAGTTCCTAAGCAACCGAATCATATGACAAGCACGTTCCGGCCAAAGATATTCTTTATGGAAAGCCGAAGTTAGATTAATTTTTAATATTAATCTAGATGTATCCCCTCGGAATATCTGAATTAAAAAATATACGCTCGCATTTTTTAGGTAGCACCTATCCATATTACAAGTATTGCCGTCTCGGTCGTGATGTTACTATAACACACATTCTATCGCAGTCGTAACAGTATTATAGACAGCTGGGCTGCCTCAGTAAAGCAATGTTTCCTTACACCCAGTTGCGTACGGGTTCATGTTCCATACTAGCTATACTTTTTGTTGGCCGTGTGACTATCGAGATATCGCAAAGCTGCAACTGAATATTGAGTATTTTAATCAATCTATTTAAAACTTTTTCAGCATGTTCATGTGCATATTCTGCCCCGAAAGCCATTAGACTTCGAGCTCAATGACAGCATATATGATGAGGTAGGTACAACTTAAAGGGATCCGCCAGCCTGACCTCTAACGCTGCTTTACCGATTCATATAATACCCAATTGTCTATCCACCTAATTACAGAATTTTTTGTTCTATCTGTAGCTCACAATAAAATTTAGAAGTAACCGCCAGGAATTATTTCGCCGCCTACCCAGCCGGCAGCCCTTTTTGGAGGCGTGTCCGCGATTGACCAATCAAGAGGCGATACTCTAATGTATTCAAACCGGAAATTACTCCTATTGTGTGAGCAAAACAAGAGCGCGTGATAATCGCTAATATAAATAGCTGCGATTTTAACTCTAATCATGGCATTGTTGCGGAGTCAATCGTCGCAAGACGTATATCAATTTGTTTGGACGGTACTTTTCCATGAAACACTAAGATCTTGCGCTACTGCGCGGTTTGGAACGGCCGCTGTTCATCTGTAAATCGCGGTCCTGATCTCTCTCTCCGCGAGTTATAACGTAAGGCGGCGCCATATGAATAGTCACAATATGCGTCACTGCTCCCGGCAAAATGGCTCGCTGCTTGACATTGCTGGCGGCGGGTTGCCTTAATTGTTTTCTCCTTACCAGTCGGCCGAAACGAAGCGTTAACACTCGCCAATTTAATTTTAAGATGTAAACTTTCGGTGCAGAAAGCGATTAAATTAGGTTGGACACCCGCTTTAAGTAAGTGATCATCCTGTGTGATGTAACTACAGCTGCACACTTATAATGGTTTCCACAAATATCAGTACATGCTAACTTTATATCATATGGCATGGCGTTGTCTTGGAGCAATTGTGCAATAGGGAATAGACGAAAGCCACTTGACTTGTGTATCTTCAAAGCTCATGAAGTCACCCATAATTAGCTGAGCTGTCACTTGAACCATTTTTTTTACTGCCCTTACAGCTTCAGAAACACGACAAGAATGTGGAAAAGTCTGCCTGGCGGACAGATGAGGACATGGCGGCGGAGGCGGCAGAGCTCAGAGCCTACTTTGTCTGATCCCGATCCCTCACCCCTGACTGATCCGACAAACACCTACATTGTCTGATTCCGATCCCTCAGCTTTCAATGATCCGACAAACCCCTACATTGTCTGATCCCGATCCCTCACCCCTGACTGATCCTACAAACACCTACATTGTCTGATCCCGATCCCTCACCTTTCAATGATCCGACAAACACCTGCATTGTCTGATCCCGATCCCTCACCTCTCAATGATCCGACAAACACCTACATTGTCTGATCCCGATTCCTCACCTGTCAATGATCCGACAAACACCTACATTGTCTGATCCCGATCCCTCACGTCTCAATGATCCGAAAAACACCTACATTGTCTGATCCCGACCACTCACCTCTCAATGATCCGACAAACACCTACATTGTCTGATCCCGATCCCTCACCTCTCAATGATCCGACAAACACCTACATTGTCTAATCCCGATCCCTCACCTCTCAATGATCCGACCAACACCTACATTGTCTGATCCCGACCCCTCACCTCTCAATGATCCGACAAACACCTACATTGTCTGATCCCGATCCCTCACCTCTCAATGATCCGACAAACACCTACATTGTCTGATCCCGATCCCTCACCTCTCAATGATCCGACAAACACCTACATTGTCTGATTTCGTGCCCTTCTCGTGGATCAGCCAACGGCATCGTAGCATCTCGCAGATCTCTCCTGGATCCAGAAACCCCAATGTTGGATTTGGGAACCGCTGTCTGGTATCATAATTGCCGGACACCACGCACCTGGAGCTTGGATACACCAACCCTCAGATGGCTGTCGTACTCGCAAAGTGCTAGATCCGGATGATGCGACGGCTCAGGTGTAATCTGGATAACATTTAGTTTCTGGTATATGCTTTTAGAACTGATGACTGAAGCGGGAATCCTAGGACTTACAGAGTGGAATCAACTGCGGCGGGCCAGACGGCAGTGTTGACAGTAAAGTGCACTCGGATAATAGCCCTTGGGGTCAATTACATATATCTTATGGGATATGTTTGCGGCGCTGTGAAAGTCAGGAATGGTAGAAACAACTTTGCAAAACTTGTTTGTCAGAAGGATGATATTTAAGATTAATCTCACTTCGATGGCGCCTATTGCATGTAGGAGAAATCTTACTCCTAACGCTTAGAATCATTATTTATATATACACACCTGCACCATATTAAAACATTCGAGCAGTGCCAGTCCATATGCTCTATATGAAGTTATGAAACGAAGTTGACTGAAACGCCACATATATGACCGATGAAGCTTCGATTACGTGAAACGAAATGTGTGGACTGCTTCATTTCACCATTACAATAAATAAGAAAAAAAAATTTCGTGAACTTTTTTCTTTATTCCTGACTTTTGTATATATGAGAATGACCGGAGAATTGGAGAGAGATTTAAATGTTCGGAAGGTCAATGAGATAAGAATTCCTTGCTCGCCATACGTCCCACCGCCGCCTCGACCAGGGTGCCCACTGTGAGGTCCGCTTCTTTCACTTTGTAGACCTAGGAAAAATAGAGATTATGCCTGCAGATAAGAGTATGGATGTGCCCTCTGCGCTAAGCAGCCAGATGCAGATATGTTAGCACTTACATAAGATCGATCCATACAATTTATGGATAAGGAATCCACTTCATTAAAGCACAGAAGATACCTCAACTTCAGACTCACCTTCATGACTTCGTCTTTATTTGTGAAGTCACTGATCTGAGATATCGAGACACTATCCCCTTTAACGAGTTCCTGTACTTCAGGTAGTCCGCTCTCCCCTGCCAGATGAAGCTCTAACAGCAGCAGAGACTGGTCACTGTCTGCCAAACCGAACCGTCGGAAGCAGTCCGAAATCTAAAAACAATTCACAGATTTTTTATTATACTATATGCACTCATTGGTCCTATATTTGTAATAGATATATATCTTTCATTAATGAGAACTGTAATTTTATCTTTGTTAATACAATTGTCATATCCTTTCATACAGTCTTGTTCATGAAAGACTTGTACTTTTACTTTATGATGAGAGTGTTTGTTGTTTTTATATATATATATATTTATGACATTTGTGATGAGATTGTTATCATGTATCATAGCCATCTACCCCACATTTATGAAAATCGCCTCCAAAAGCCACAGGCAGATAATGAAAATGGTAAGTAGCTGTTACAGATGTCTGTCTGTCATCTACTGCATTTGTGCATCACTATTGTTATATTAGCAGCTATCATCTTTGAATTAAACCTGCCTTGGGACTTACATTCTTAGTGGCAGATAGAGAGTACAACACCTCAGAGTGTATTGTTTTTGTCACCATACAAGCCTGTTCTTTAGCAAGAAGGGCCTTTGTTGCAGCTGCCATAATATGGAACTCCTCTATAATCTGAAATGGAAAAGACTTATTTCATTGACAAGAAACTGTTTGATTATACTGATCTATATATGGTATAAATATATATATATATAATATTATTATATATTTATATCTATATATAATGGGTCCAGAAATATACTTATTTATAATCATTATGTTTCCCTTAGATCTGGGATATGTAAATATTGTAATTATAATAAAAAATCAATAATATAAGCTGTATATATATATATATAAACTTTACAAATAAGGATAACATTGCAAGTATCACATTAGTTATTACTTTGAAAAAATATTAGTTTACTTATGTGATTGATTAGGAGTTACTTTAACAATTAGATTTATGACATTTCACAAGTAGAAATCTATAAATTTCTTTAATAGCTTTTGCAGAAACTTTTTGAGAAAAGAAAAGTATATATGTTACCCATGAAGACTTTATCTAATGCATTCAATGCCTTAGACTGCCTTTTCCCTTCATAAATTGACTGACACATACAGCTGTGAATGCTATGCTCTAATTCTCCAACTACAATTACCGCAAGAAACCAAAATTAATGCTTTGCTGATACATCTGTACTCCAGCCAATATGGCTCATGGCTTTCAGATACCTCTCAGGCTTTTACACAAATTTTTTTATGTTTTTGTGCCCACCCAACCTCCTTTGTGCCCTCCCCACTAGTCCTGCGATGGAATAGCCCCAACCTTGGAGCTACCCACAGGCGCCGTGAATCAGCGGGCGGTTCCAGACTTCTACGTCTGTCCGACTGTCGTACCGACGTACGCCTTCATCCACAGGTCTACAGCGCCTGTGATTTCAATCGACAACTTACCATCGAAGGTTTTATCAAAGACACATTAAGTTTGCCGCTGAGCGCTAATTGTCTGATCTCTTTGCAGTTCGTTACATTCTTGTAGAGTGCCATGGACACCCGGTGATCGGGACAAAAGCCGCACGGCATGCATTTTGTTTCAGCCATCACGAATCTCTCGTTCACTCAATCGCTAGCTCCCTGGGTCTCCACAGGGAGCCGGGAACCAGGCTACATACTATGGCACGCCATTTGCTCATTAAAGCTGCGCCGCCGGTGTCCGGCAAAATAAAGAATTTGTAGCGAACGAACATGCGTCATGCGATAACATAGCAAATCGAGCATGGAAATGCGACAGACATAGTGCGCGTCAACGGTAAAAAAATACATGTTCATGTTCTGAAGGTTACAAAAAAGGCAGTGAGAAATCCCTTTGTTTCGAAAAAAAAAAGATTAGTGTATCCATGCATATTAGTGTAAAAGATATGCTGAAATGTGATATCTATAGCCCATAGTGAGCCTTCAGATAACATAGTTTCCAAATGCGCCTATTCTTTTTCAAAAGCCCCGTAAAAATATACAAGGAGGTGCCCCACAATCGTATCCATCCAAGTAGCAAAACCTGTCCTCACCAGCCGACGACTATCAACAAGAGAACATGGGCTTAGTACCTGCGTGTGACATCCATTGGTGCTGTATATCGGGGTATATGGTGTGCATTAAACTGTTAAGCCGTTAAACTTATAGCTCCCATGTACGCCGATTAAATTGTCGGGTAATCGTGTTCGCCAGACATAACGCATACATATGTCTATATGTAACATATTGCGTGTCAAATATGCATGGCGGCAGCACACCGCCGTGCTGGACGTCTGATGTTCTTATTACCAGCTCCTACAGACATGTGTGGCCAAGTACAGTTAATTTGTTACTGAACAAAAACCACAACCGGTGTAATATCGATGTTTATTTGTGCGCCAGAAGACAGTGGCCCCGTAATCTAAGTAAATATCGATCTTGTGGTGATGGAGACGGAGACGGAGCTCGTTCCTTGCATCACAATTTTCCCTAGGACTATGGCGTAAGCGTAACGCCCTCTGCCAGGAGATCGACGCGAACTGTGACGTAACAGCAACAAAGCCGCGAGGAGAAGTTGTAAAAAATTGCACATTTTTTAATCAACGCTAAATTTGAATATTTACTTCATGGCCCTCCGGCCCGCTCCCCAGAGCGGATAAGCCAGGGAGGGGCATGCAACAGGGCTAGTGATCCACCGCAAGTCGTCCCGTTACTATCCCGCTGATCCAGAAACCCCAGCGAAACTGACGCTACAGTTCAAACCTCGCGGTTTTGTCTGGATCGCTAGGGATTGTGGGTAACCAGGTAACGGGACTACTCAAGTCGGCGAACCACCACAGAGGCGGACCACTGCGCGGGCGTATCACTCCGCGGCAGATACCTGTCCGGAGCTGTTCGGAAACCCGAGGGGGCTAGGTCCAAGCGGTCCGGATCCCCCCCACCCCCTTTTGAGGAAGAACGCTTACGGCTATCTGAGGGGGCGTGGACCCCCCGCCCCGGTCGCAAGTTTGCCCTCCCCCCCCGGTCGTCAAAATATTGGTGTATCCCCCGGTCGCAATTTTGTTCAGAGCTCCCCCAACTGGCCTCAAGTTTAAATGGACCCCCCCCCCCCCCACCCCTTTCAAATTCCGGTACAATTTTATCTTTAGTTCATGTATTAGGAAAATACGGTAGGAATGCGTTTTCATGACGTAGTATACAGGCCTGCACAAGAAAGCCGCACTTTCCCCGACCAATTCTCTGCTAAAACGAGCTCTTACAACCTGCCTTTATTTATTGTACATTACATTTGTATTTATGGACATAAGGGGGTAAATGCCATCTCCATTTAAAAGATTGAATTTTTTTATCATAGAAACATTTCTGTATCGGTAACTTTAATACCAAATGCGTCTGTAATTAAATCACAGGCGCTGCAGGTCCGTGGACGAAGGCAGACGGGTGGGGGGGGGGGGGGGTGATGACCCCTGCCCCCTCCCGTGCTGTATGGCGTGTGATCTGGCGGCCCACCCCACCCTTTCATGCATCTACAGGCACGTTGCCCGGCCCGGCCCCTACATCCACAGATGTGCAGCGTTTGTCATTAAAATGGGGGAGGGATGAATAACTTGCCGATCTCCGTGAATGGCGTCCAGGAATTTGTGGAGATTGGCGATTAGCTGTTGGCAATTTTTTGGATCGTTATATCTGTACAATTCCTGGTTCAACGCGAAGAGCCTTTCCCTATTTATCTCATTCCGTTATAGCAGTTTGGGAATTCCTCGATTTGCGCGATATCCCTTTTAAGTTTTTTTTTTTTCGCGCCCTGTCTTGATCAGTCCTTATCTTGGTGATTCCATATTGCTCTCTCTAATTCTTGGGGATTTGCGATTCAGAGGGGGTATCTCCCCACCCCTCTTAAAATATCATATATAAAGGTAGCCTTTATATAACATGGCATGTCAGCTCTCGCGGGTTCTACTTCCGGCCTGGCAGTTTGGTGACAAGCAAACGAACACGTGCTTTTGTTCAGTGCGCAGTTTTACTCGCCAAGACTTCCGGTTTACCTATTTTGGGGACAAACAAACGAAACACGTGTTCGGAACGAGTTTAGAATCCCTACGCACTGTGGTATCCTGACTATCTGTGACGTAAACGTGACGTATATATGTCACGCAAAGAAAGACCGGGAACCAGACTACCTGCGCAAGAGCCAGGCGCCGAAGAGTTGGTCCATTGCGGATCGCCTACCGATATGATTAAGAATATTTAAGAAATATAGCTGCACAAAATGGATAGACAATATATTTCTCATTCGTTCGCTCCATCATGATGACGAAAATGTGGTACAACTGGACAGCACGGCTGAGAAACTAGAGTGTGTTTGCATTGCCCACGAAAACGAGGCATTATGACGTTACACGGATTACGTTGGCGCAACGATCACACACAAAATCGTCTAAAGCTGTCTATGGATGCTCAACTTATTTCTGAATTTAATGCGTATATAAGAATTATAACCATCAGAGTAGGTTTACCTAATATATGAGCGGTTATACAGTTGATGAACCAGAATGTCGCAGTTTCATAACTGAGTGACTGTCAGTGTCAGGCGAGTGTAGTGAGCGGTTTTCCCTCTCGTATGGCGTAATAATCATGACTCGCATGTCTGCACGCAGTATCTATGGTTACGTAAAAACGCTCCTTATATAGGGTTGTACAGTTCTCGTGGGTTTTATTTCCGGTTTAGGTCTTTTGGGGACCAACAAAAAAACATGTGCTCTTAGAACCAGTGCGCACTCATTATAGTCAACGTTTGAGTGTTGGGAACCGGCCGGCTGCGCGATTTGTGCCTGAAGAATCGAGTGGGTGTGAAACTATTTTTTGTTTGCTTTGGTGTAGGCATTGCTAACTATATAACCATAATATTGTTAAAGATAAGACATTTATCTCTCCATAATGCATGTGGTCTGTTCGATGCGTTGTTAGTCGTGTCCTATCGAATGTTCCGTTGAACCACGTGGCTGTGCCCTACAAAGAGCCTTGGCAGCCTGTCGCAAGCAAGGTATTCAGATACCTGATACAGCGTTAAGACTGCGTCGGTCAGGTTTGCAACCCCCTATTGACATCTTTGGGCTTGTGTTTTGCTGTAAAATCAGAATATGGGAAGGTGTCACGCGTACACAGTGCTTCCGATCTGACAAGTCTTACAACGGTATAAAAAGTAATATTTCTTCGGGTTTTTGCCACACCCAACACGCACGGCTTCTTCCTTCCCGCGATTTATAAGCGATCTATTGTTTCTCGCCAATGGCTTTTTACGTGACACATCCGTTGCCATGGACACAACTTACATGCCACATTTCGTGGAAGCTCGATCAGAGCACATGTCACGTTTTTACCAATCTCTACGTTACGTACTTTGCCGCAGGTTACGTGCCATGCGATGGGTCAAACGCTATAGTTCCGGACAGCGTGAACAACCGTTTTTCGTATTTAGGTCTTCATACTCTGACCTATATTTCAGTCAGGTCAACCGGGTGCATGCAATCACAAGGATTTTTTGTGCACCGAGATATTTTTTCCGAAATGAATGTCGCATGCCTGTCGATTCAATAGGTCTCCCAGGTGAGATCACGGATTTATCCTTCCAGCCACACAAGAATTGACGGAAAAATAGGAAGAATGAGAATTGCAGACAAACACTTTTTTCGTTTTTATTGAGAAACGCTCTGGCACATGAAACTGAAATTTAGGAATAGTGCGTTTATAGGCCAATTTGTATGACAGCGCATATGGAAATCATGGCGTTGCTAGCAAGTGATCGAACCTAGACCCACTGGCTATGTACGCCGGCAACTCTTATACCACTGAAATACAACGATGCAAATGAGGACTAGAGTAATATATTTGTCTGAACCAAATGGTGTTCCATCTAAAATCAATCATGATGTAAATTTCCGTCATAGCATACTGTTCAGCTCATAGTATAATCATCAACTTATTAACTAACTTACTTAAACAATATACTCATTATTATGCAATAAGATAGGCCTATCTAAATACGTCATTTTCATTAATACGCTTAAAATGTTGCTGAGAGAAAACGTTGCAGTATTGGCAAGTTTAAATCGTTAAATGCAATGCCCTAACTCCTGCACCGTGTCGTATGTCTGTCGACAGGATAACGTTGGCAGTAAATGATCAGGGCGAATAACGCGAGAGGCCAAGTAAGACGGCCCACCTGAGATTTTGGTTGAGTTAGACGGCAGGTCTGGCGGGAAGGGTTGGAGGAGAGGGGTTGAGGACCAAAACATTCGTGGTCAGACCCATGCCAAGTGTATGTATATAGGGGTAAATATATATATAGGGTAGGGTGGGGCAAGACGCCCAGGTGGAGTAAAACGCCTATGCCCAAAATAACCCAGACGCGCATGTTCCGGAAGACTATGAGTGACGCATACGTGTCACCTGATCATATCCGAACGTCTTCTGGAAGCGTGGGGTCGAGTATGCAAAAATAAGTATAACATTGACAATTTCCCATTATGAATTATTGGCTCACCATAGCTGACTTATCAGGAATCAGGTCTGATTACCAGGTCAGTCACAATAACAAGATTATAAACTGTAACGATGTGTCTGTGAATTTGGGCGATAATTGCATAAAGGCGGGCTAGGCTAAAATAACATTACTGTTGTCTGATGGGGTAAAACGCCCACTTCATTTTGGGGCAAAACGCCTACCAGATAATTGGGTAGGCGTTTTACCCCATTGGTAGGCGTTTTGCCCCAAAATCAATTCTCTCATTAAAAATATATTTCTTGTTTAACACATAGATAGAAAATTCGTCTACTTTATTAATGTTCATCATAATAGAACATAATGGAAATGATTAAAGCTGCTCATACATATATTATTCACCTATATCATGACTTTAAAACAGGGCGTTTTGCCCCACACCGGGGGCAAAACACCCTCAAATGGAATTTTATCTTTTCGTTTTCCACGCCTTACGGTTAATATTTACAAAGAAATCCATGTATCATTAACGTACAGTCAGGCGTGATGAAGGTCTCTGACGTTATCTAGATTTGCTCGTATCATACTGAAAATAAATATGGCGCATTTTGCTTAAGTAGGCGTTTTGCCCCACTCTACCCCATATATATATATATATATATATATATATATATATATATATATATATAGCGTTCGTAGTAATAAGCGAAAGAAATAACAGTATGACAGTATTTAGGTTTATACGTCAAATAGTAGCAGGCAGAAGGTAGACATTGGGCAGAAATAATATCGATAATAATATTGACCGGGAGCTACTGAATAACGGGACATAAATGTCAAGGATAATTTCAACATATATGATAATTAGAATTGTTTCTGTACGTCGGTCTTTAACGACACGCGTCCGCTCAGTTATTTTGCGCATGTTTGTTGATTACAAATGAATGTTATAGTTTCAACATATATGATAATTAGAATTGTTTCTGTACGTCGGTCTTTAACGACACGCGTCCGCTCAGTTATTTTGCGCATGTTTGTTGATTACAAATGAATGTTATAATTTCAACATATACGATAATTTGAATTTTTTTCTGTACGTCGGTCTTTAACGACACGCGTCCGCTCAGTTATTTTGCGCATGTTTGTTGATTACAAATGAATGTTATAATTTCAACATATACGATAATTAGAATTGTTTATGTACATCGGTCTTTAACGTCACGCTTCTGGTACTATATTGGTACAGATTGCATCTAGACATGTTGTTGTTATTCCAACTGAGATACATATACGCCATGTACACATTTTTGTCAGCGTGCTTTAGCTGCGTATTCTGTACTGGATACAATAATACTTGAAAATGGTAGAGGCTCGGACATGCCACATTTCAATAAAAGTTGGTGAACGATAGCTGTTGTCGTTAAGTCAGTAGAACAAAACAGAAGTGCATAAACCTTAACGCTAATGGGTGCCGGTGGGCGGGGGGGCGGGCCAGTAAAGCCGGAGTCTGATGAATGTCGACGGGGCGTGGGGCTGCAGGAGTCGGGTGGATGGGTGTGGGGGATGAGCAGAGAGGAGTCCATTAACCCTGGTTGGTGTGGGTGGAATTGGATAGTGCCGTGACTGATGTTAAGAGCAGCGTATTATAGTTTTCCCGGGCAGAGTTTCCCGGGCGGAGTTCGTTCTCTTGCTACTAATGGGAAGTTGTGGAAGCGAGACAGTACGGGATTTGTTTGTTTTGATGACGGTTCGGGCGATAAGGTTTTGGGAGAAATATTATTACTGTTGGCACCAAGCCAGGTAGCCCGCCGCAGGCCGCGAGATAAGGTGATAAGCACCCAGCGGTTGTGTTGACACATGCGATAGCTTTGACACATCTAAGAGCGACGGCTGGATATTAATAGGTTCTCATGGCGTAGGTTCTCAAGGCGGCTGCTGGGGCCAATGGGCTCTTGCATGCCGCGGCATAGTGGGACAGACAGCTTCATTTTATTAGTATAGATCGAACCACCGACCCACGCGCCGTTAGGCTCTCTGGTGACCAGAGCACTCAATGTGAGCGCTTTAGCCCACTGAGCTGTCGCGCCGGCCCCCTAATGTAACGGCTGCTCCCGACTTCACGAGCAAGGGCAATATGCGTTAACCAGCGATTATCAAGGTGCATTATTAAGGGAAGATTGAGCTAAACAGAGGGAAAGGACACATTGTATGTCCGTGCTTGACTGACAATAAACACACAATATTCCGGGTATTTATGCTGAGCACTGATGATTACACTTTCCCACTTCCGTCATGATAGGGCTGTAAGGTTGCTACGGGATCTGATCGAAAACTCACGAGACAGGGATACTTCTTCTCTAGGTCAATGCCTAGCATCAACGGCCTGTACGTGCTGCCTACCTTCCGGTTGTTGGCCTTCACTCGCTTCACACGCAAAATCGGCTAAAGCTTATCTTTAGATGCACTAACCACTGATTCAGAAGTTCTGTGCATATCAGAATTATAACCATCAGAGTAGATTTCTAAAATAAATGAGCGGTTAGACAGTTCATATAAACCAGAATGCGGTTGCCTCATGGGTGACTGTCAGTGTCAGGCGATCTGATGTGCTGAGCGGGGGTTTCCATGTCGTATAATGTAATAATCATCATGACTCGCATGTCTGTGAGCGGTATCTATGGCGTGATGCGCACTCGTTCTAAGAGCACGTGTCTTTGTGTTGGTCTCCAAAGGACCTTACCCGGAATAGAACACGCGAGAACTGTACAGCCATATTACCCCCACCCTCCCCGCCTTCACTCATTCGCTCATTTTGTGAAGGTAACTTTCTCTTTGTAAGACCTGGGGGGGGGGGGGGCGGTGGAGATCGAGAACACCAATCGAAAAACGTCGTATAACCCAAGGGTGGATCCAGGGGGGGGGGGGGTCCCCTCCTTTTCTTTTGAGGAAGAATGCTGTTTGTCAATGCAAAATTCGGGCCATCGAAGACCTGGACCCCACACCATTCCCCCCGGTGGCAAGTTTTCAGTGGACCTCCCCCCCCACCCCCCCTTCATTCATTAAAACAATTCCCCCGGGTCGCAATTTTTGCCTCCCCACGCCCCACCCCCCACCTCCGGGTCGCAATTCTGGGCCCCCATATTTTCCAACTTCAAGATCCGCCCCTGTAACCAAGAAATTCATATATCCCTGCCTTCCTACCTTCCCTGCTTTGGGTTAGTTTTGTGGCGGTTGACGGAGGGGGTTTCGAACACGTGACGGATGACGGACGGATCGAACCATCGTCATAAACCTACACGATCATATATAAGAAGAAGCCTTTCGTCATCAAATCAAAGAGTATATATATTACCTGCAGCAGCTGATGCTCTGATCATGACGAGCTATAACACTGTGAATGTATTACATAGGGTTCGGGACCCCAGGTATGGCGGCTTAATTAATAACAGCAGGTGTTTTTACCCTGACACGCAAGCAATCAAATAGCAACCTGGTTCCCTGTCTCCACTGTACGTATTATTTTCTCCGTTTAGGCAGATCGAGGTACCAGCATATTCCTCACAACCCGGCGTCGACGGAACCAAGGCGTCATCGTGACCATGGAGATTACAGATCGTGACAGCCGTAACCAACGCTGGGAAGGCACATATGTTACGTCAGTCAGTCAGTCACTTGATCAGACAGTCAATCTCGTAGCGTATACGTTATTTGACTGCTGTAATCCATCAGACTAGGACCTGCCATAACTATTACAGCATAAGGAGTGACAGAATCCGTCCGCTTCCAGCGCTATATTGTGCAACCCCAGTTTCCGTATGCTCATTTGCCCCTCAAGATTTCCGTTAGGGGACATGGCCGGGGCTGCAGTAATCATTATAGAACGCCAGGTTGGTCTCCGTGAACACAGACCAGGATGTGTGATTCAAGGCCCATTAGCAACTCAGTCGGCGCCCTATTATGGATCTCATGTCCTTGAGACCCGGCGAGCACGCCTGTGGCCATAGCGGTGACGACACCGGGCTGCCTCAATAGGCGAGGTCGTGTGGCTGAGGAGTCGCTGGCTATGAAGGTCCTTAAAGCAATATACTTACATGCGCCATCTTAGATTTTTTTACATTTTAGAATCAAGACTAAAAGTTTCTCAAAAATTATGATGCATATGTTTTATATCTCTTTGAGTCTGTAAAAGAAACATTTCAACATAAAACTGTGCGGTCTATTTTTATCGCACGCTGACGTGATAGCGAGCCGCGCTCGACATCACACACAAAATACCGAAAGGCGAACAGGCGCGCAGGAATATAAAGCCGGCCACCAACTTCTGCTCCGGTGACCAAATTGCTTCTCTCCGGATAGCCCACAGGCTTTCATGATTTAAATTCAAGACAGAATGTACTTATTTGACATGGAGAAGAGGTTGGTAATACAAAAACATACGGAATATATTGCTTTAAAGGGAAATGCCGGGCCCATATCATTAACATTTCCAGTTAAAGTATGGGGAATTAGCTAAACATTACACAATATATAATTGTGTTCAATCATACAGTGAAGTTCCAAGCACTTTTGCACGACCACCCAACTTGCCATGGGCACCCGCTGAAGTTGACGTAAACACCGAATTTACACCAACTGATGATTTAATCGGGTACCAGTTTAAACCTGTAAGGGATGACGATGGTGGATTAGGCTTTATTTATACAGGTCGTTGACGGTCTGTGTATGTACCTGCCATTCATTTTTATAGCAAATGGGAAATAGAAAAAGCAAAATGTTGACTCATTTTTCTTTACTTGTTTCAAATGGGTACTGGATTAAAGGTACATCTTTCCTTTACCCATTTCCCATTGAAAAACGCAAATGAAAAATGGAAAAACAAACAAATTTACTATTACTTATTTGAATGTGGTGACTAACGACATCTCCCGATCTCGCCAATAGCCCGCGCCCAGAGCCATAGTCCGCGACAAGAGCCATAGCCCGTGCCTGGAGCCATAGCCAGCGCCTCGAGCCATAACACGCGCCCGGAGCCATAGCCCGCGCAAGGAGCCATAATCCGGAGCCCGGAGCTATAACATGCGCCCGGATCTACTTGCCCGCGTCCGGAGCCATAACTAGGAGCCTGGAACCATAGTCCAGTGCACGGAGCCATAGCCCGCGCCCGGAGCCTTAGCCCGGGCCTGGAACCATAGCCCGCGCCAGGAGCTATAGAGCGCGCCTTCAGCCATAGCACGGAGACCGGAGCCATAGCCCGCACCCGGAGCCATAGCACGGATACCGGAGCCATAGCCCGCACCCGGAGCCATAGCCCGCGCCCGGAGCCATAGCACGGATACCGGAGCCATATTCTGCACCCGGAGCCATAGCCCGCACCCGGAGCCATAGCCCGCGCCCGGAGCCATAGCACGGATACCGGAGCCATAGCCCGCACCCGGAGCCATAGCCCACACCCGGACCCACGCCTGGAGCCATAGCCCGGAGCCCGTAGCCGCAGCCCAGAGTGAAGAGCCCGAAGCCATAGTCCGGAGCCCAACGCCACAGCCCGGAGCCCGACGCCACAGCCCGGAGCCCGAAGCCACAGCCCGGAGCCCGAAGCCACAGTCCGGAGCCTGAAGCCACAGCCCGGAGCCTGGCTGAGCCCGAAGCCACAGCCCGGAGCCCGGAGCCCGAAGCCACAGCCCGGAGCCCGAAGCCACAGCCCGGAGCCCGGAGCCCGAAGCCACAGTCCGGAGCCTGAAGCCACAGCCCGGAGCCTGGCTGAGCCCGAAGCCACAGCCCGGAGCCCCAAGCCACAGCCCGGAGCCCCAAGCCACAGCCCGGAGCCCGAAGCCACAGCCCGGAGCCTGAAGCCACAGCCCGGAGCCTGGCTGAGCCCGAAGCCACAGCCCGGAGCCTGAAGCCACAGCCCGGAGCCCCAAGCCACAGCCCGGAGCCTGGCTGAGCCCGAAGCCACAGCCCGGAGCCCCAAGCCACAGCCCGGAGCCCCAAGCCACAGCCCGGAGCCTGGCTGAGCCCGAAGCCACAGCCCGGAGCCCCAAGCCACAGCCCGGAGCCCCAAGCCACAGCCCGGAGCCCGAGGCCGCAGAGGGGGCCTCCCTGGTGTAGTGGTTAGCGCACTAGACCGCAGATCAATAGGTCCTGGGTTCGAATCCGGGCTCGGGCACCTAATCTGGGGCATGTTTCATTCCTTCATCCTTCATCGTCTCGGGAGGTTCCTTGGCCCAATTTAGCCTGTATGTGCACAAAAGTGGCCTAAAACACCAACATTCCATTCCGAGGCCGCAGCCCGGAGCCCCTAGCCACAGCCCGGAGTCCGAAGCCACAGCCCGGAGCCCCAAGCCACAGCCCGGAGCCCCAAGCCACAGCCCGGAGCCCCAAGCCACAGCCCGGAGCCCCAAGCCAGAGCCCGCGCTCGGCACGTGCGCTAGTCACCACATGATAATAGGAAATGGGTTTGGTTTTCCATTTTCCATTTGCGTTTTGCAATGGTAAATGGGTAAAGGAAAGATGTACATTTAACTCATTACCCATTTGATATATGTAAAATGAAATAAGACATATCCTTTTTCCATTACCAACTTGAGACAGGTAAAGGAGAAAAAGCCAACATTTAGCTTTTTCTATTTCACGTTTGCAATGGACAATCAATGGCAGGTACATACACGGACCGTTGACGCATCGCGTGGTCAGTGAAGCCGTGTTGCATTGGAGGGGGGCGGGGGTAGGGGGCGGGGTGGGAGTGGAGTCGGGCCCATCGTCATTGTTGGCAGGGTGCCAAATTTTGACTCGACTCGTAGAGTGGCGGGCCATGGTTCGGGAAGCGACAGTCGATGGTGTAACTTAGGGCGTGATCGATTCGCCTCTTCCAAAGTCTACCTCTTCCGGAAGAGTGCATGCAGTACGATCGTGTTGCCTCTTCTATTCCGAGAAGACCTCTTCTGCTCTTCCGCCCAGGTAGGTGGAAGAGAGAAGAGGTAGAGGCTATTCCAAGATGGCTGAAGCTAACTATGCAATATTCGCTCAGTGTGACAAAATAGGTTTTAGGGGAAATACATGAATGAAACAATGAATAAAATTCTGTGAAACATATGTAAGACCTTTTATTTTGTTATTTGAAAGATATGTTTCAGGTATATAAGGGCCCATATATGCAGTTACCCATGTATCTATCTGTTGAAGTTGGGCGATAATATATGGACGTGGGCGATAAATTGTGAGCTATAAGTGAGTTTCCGTTGGCCATATTGAAACTACTCTTCCAACTCGTCAGACGCGATCGATCCATCGCTCATATTCTCTCTTCTTGGATGAGCTCTTCTCTTCCTGGAAGAGTTGAATCGATTATACTCTATATAAGAGCTGTTGTCTTAGAAACTCACTGTCACTGAAGGGTGTATGGACAGGACGGCCGTACTACAGAACGGGGTTCTATAGGGGTGGGGGAGGAGAGGTGCGTGAAGCCAGCAGCCGGGTCGACTGACGGGCCATGTGCATACTGTGAAGCAGGGGTGGAGGGATGGAGATGGCGATTGGAAAATATGGTTGGAACAGCTTCAGGCTTCAGCCTCAGCTTTATGGGTTCGTTTGGTCTTCTGCCTACGTACTTAGCATACAGATCTTCCTCCTACCCCTGAATGTTTGGTGAGTTTACAACTCACACGAGCAATCTTGTGTAGCCATTGCCGCAAAAGCTGCTGGTCGCCTAGTGGATAGCGGTAGAGAGATACCCTGTTTTTGCTGTCCTTTTTGCACTTGAATTGTTACAGCCAACAGCTGAACAGTACACCATTTTGTACTAAATGCATCGATTTTATAATTCGCTTGTCACTATTGATGAGAGGTGTTAGGCCCACAAATTGTTCCGAAGACGCAGTTTCTTCCATGTAAACACATTTTGGGTTGAACGGAGGGTCATCGCCGGTGACGTCAAGGCCTTGGCGTGTGATTGGCTAACTCCGGTCACGTGTTCAGAACATGTCCACACCCGCCTGATGGGCGAAAATCAGTATTTTATACTGTTGATGTGCGATTTTTGATTTTTGATGTGCGGTTTCTTTTAAAACAAAACGATTAACGGCAAATAGTGTTATACCAACGGAGTTTTACTGTTATATCACATTGCAGCCTCCCGAATTTTTTTTGTTTATTTGATTCATTCGCTAGGTGTCACTTAAATGCGTCCAAATTGGGTCCAGTACGTCATCTGGTTCAAGAGACCGGGAGCAATATTTTAGATTCGTGCTAAAAGGGTCAAATCTTTACCTGTTCTGTGAACATGGCTACTACCATCGTGGGACCGATATGACATATATAAAAGGCAGGGGCGGATCTAAGCGGTGACGACGTATGATACTGGTCAGCAGTCAGAGAAAGTTTTTTTTTTGGGGGGGGGGGGGGGGGCGTTTAGGTAAATTCATCATCTGATCGCTCGCACGTGCACCTGATCCCATATCCACCACTCCGCCACCACCGCCCCCTTATGATTCCAAAACATTTGTTTAATTTATGTATTAATATATATACCGACATGCCGTTTTCATCAATGACCAAATGAATCAATTGTAGGTGGTGTGGCACCTCAATGTGGCCAATAAATAAGGTATGAGAACTCGTTATACAACATATGTTGGAAACGTGCTACTTCTGAATACGCCTACTACAAAATGCCCAAGGGCAGATCCCCCTTTTCTGGTAAAGAACTGGCGCTAATAACCATTCTGAGAATGACTGCAATGGGGGTTAATGATTCTATTTACCGCTACCTCCTCGCCTGGAGTCTTGTGTCGCCCCTTTGAAAGCCAATGGAAGGTGGAACCATTCTCCTCAGTTCTCGGAAGCAGGCACCGCTGGGCCGGAAGTCAGAGATCTCGGACAACCTTCCAAGGTGGACGTTTTATAATGAGAAGCGGGGATTCCTGGCCGTCACAGTGGGTTACCTACCTTCCCTCGCCAGGGGTGCCTATTAAATCCACCTCTAGTTTCTGTTACTCTGTTCGTTCGCCGTGGTAATCCGGAGTCACAAAGGTCGTTTCGTGATCCAGTCACAGCCTGGGCGTCCAGACAATCAAGTGACACCTGATCCGGCCAAGGGTCGAGCACAAACAGACAGGGTTCGACGCTGACATAAGATCGTGACGACGGTACAACGCGGTGACGCACGACACGTGGACTCTTACCGCGTGTTTTGTATCAGGTTGTCGATGCTAGCGCTGTCTAGGCAGCACAGTCACAAAACATTGACAGTACCGATTTATCCGCCCTTCCTTCGCTTCTCTTGGACCCCCCCCCCCCATCCCTGGCCTCGTGTCGCCTCCCCTACCCTCCCTACACATGTCCATGTGCCACACCTCTTACTGTGCCACATCCAGGGTATTGCACCTGGTCACTAGCAAAATCAATTATCGCTCCTACTCTTTCTCTGAGTCGAAAAACGTACTACATTTTTTGTGGGCGGAAATATGTTATAGGGTGTAGACAATTCTTTATGACTATTGTTTCCCGTGGTACAGAGCCTACCGATAATAATTCAGGACCATAATGCTATATCAAATTAGCCTGCAGGTCTATATATAGACCATTATAGTACTCGCCTTATGTGATGGACATGGATGTGCTTTATGCTAATATCAATATTATTTGGCAATTTGATCTTCTTATAGTGAGCTGTTCCCTCGTATCACTGTATGTAGAGCCCCTATCCGTTGATGACCAGAGCTGTCGGCTAATAAGATGAACGCGGGCGGCGCTGAAAAAGTATAATGTTGTTGGGGCTTTCTTAACGTATGTTCATAATACATAACAATTTTCCGCAGAAATGGATTTGTTTAGTCTAGACAGATATTTATCCTGCTTACATTTAAATGGGCAAAGTTTCTCTTATGGCTTTTGTTATCGTCATATCTATGTCAAAATTTATTGAAACGATGGTAAACAAGAAGATAAAAAATATCACAGGGATGTAAAATCGAACGAGTTGTTTTGGTGCGGCCGGAACCCTGCCCCACCCGTATACCCACCCCTATTCCCCACCCCTATCCCCACTGGATGACGTTGACGTTATACGGTTTGTCCATTTTCCTGACAGTGTTTTGAAGTCTGGTTATCTTGAACGGGTACGTGAAACAAGGGGCTACAGGTAGAATTTCCATCTAATTAGTTAGCTGATGGGAAGAGGAATATCAAAAGAACGGATGAAACAGTAGGAAGACGATTCATAGGGGAGTCTCCATACATCGGGGGTACCCGGGTTACCATGGCGAAAACAGTAGGTGAGCGGTGTGTAATTGGCAACGAATGGGGGGACAGGGCGTTGCCAGTGACGCGGTAGATGGCGGGGGTGGCGGGGGGAGTGATCTCAGCATGTATTCTGGGGATTACTGTGTGCCACTCTTTCGGCTTGTACCACTGTGTTATTTGAGTCGCTGTGGGCTCTTCTTGCCCTGACCTCATTACATTTGCCAAATCAAATCAACCGTTTCATCTGAAGTATACATCAAACTTTTCCTTTGGTAAATTGGTTTGCATGGTAAATGGTAGCTCAGTGGGCTAGAGTGGGCGCTCGCATTGAGTGTTCCGGTCACCTGCGAGTCTAACAGCACGTGGATCGATGGTTCGAACCCCGCTGTGGTCATGTCTGCATGTGTGGTAGCAGGATAAAAATTCCATGTCTTTCTTCGCCAAGAGCAGGGGGTTACCCCCGGAGACATGGCTCCACTCTCACTTCCTTCTCCCATTGACGCGATATCACCAAAAATGGTTAAAGCGTCCTAAATGTACAAACAACCACCCAAGCAGATATCACCAGAGGCCATGTTGATAAGCATCTCTACGAGAAAACGTGTCTCTATATATGTGTTGACTCGTACAATCGTGAGCTCACTTCATTTCAGTCAATCAGCTCCATGCAGCGCCGAGGATTTCCGGCGGATTGTCCTAAGTTTTTGTCAATCTGGCTCGCTGCACTCACACCCATGGATATATATGTATATATATATATACGCACACAGTCGCGGCCTTTCTGGAAAGTGGAGGGACGCCAGATTTGCTGTGTGGGTAGGCTTTCAGGCGAACATGTTCCTAAAATAGCATGGAGTGATGCCAAGTCCGTGGATAACATGTGATAAATATATAAACCTGCAACATGTGGTAATCTTTTATTAATATACCTACTAAATGTAGCAGCCATGACTATATTTTCAGGAAACCTTGGCCATAATGCATAATTAAGACAAATGTAAACGGTGACCAAATGTGTAAATAACAAGTGGGGAGTGTGATTATAGTTCACATCTCGATGAGTAAAGGGGTGTCGGGGCGAGTGAACGGCAGAGGGAGACTAAGCGTCAATCATTGTGTGTCTGTAAACGGTGACCAAATGTGTAAATAACAAGTGGGGAGTGTGATTATAGTTCACATCTCGATGAGTAAAGGGGTGTCGGGGCGAGTGAACGGCAGAGGGAGACTAAGCGTCAATCATTGTGTGTCTGTAAACGGTGACCAAATGTGTAAATAACAAGTGGGGAGTGTGATTATAGTTCACATCTCGATGTGTAAAGGGGTGTCGGGGCGAGTGAACGGGAGAGGGAGACAGCGTCAATCATTGTGTGTCTGTAAACGGTGACCAAATGTGTAAATAACAAGTGTGAAGTGTGATTATAGTTCACATCTCGATGAGTAAAGGGGTGTCGGGGCGAGTGAACGGCAGAGGGAGACTAAGCGTCAATCATTGTGTGTCTGTAAACGGTGACCAAATGTGTAAATAACAAGTGTGAAGTGTGATTATAGTTCACATCTCGATGTGTAAAGGGGTGTCAGGGCGGGTGAACGGCAGAGGGAGACTAAGCGTCAATCATTGTGTGTCTGTAAACGGTGACCAAATGTGTAAATAACAAGTGTGAAGTGTGATTATAGTTCACATCTCGATGTGTAAAGGGGTGTCGGGGCGAGTGAACGGGAGAGGGAGACAGCGTCAATCATTGTGTGTCTGTAAACGGTGACCAAATGTGTAAATAACAAGTGTGAAGTGTGATTATAGTTCACATCTCGATGAGTAAAGGGGTGTCGGGGCGAGTGAACGGGAGAGGGAGACAGCGTCAATCATTGTGTGTCTGTAAACGGTGACCAAATGTGTAAATAACAAGTGGGGAGTGTGATTACATGTTTTCTTTTTATACCACATAAAACATGATATAAGTTTTGTAATATTATACTTGACCGAAACGTCTGCCCTCCCGACAATACCTGGCCGAAACGTTCTAGGCCGAAACGTCCGTCCACAATCACGAACACGGAAGACTCACAAGAGGGAGCTAAATTCCAAAAATAACAAATCGCGGCACTAAGCATTCGGTCGAAGAGGAGATTGGTATCGCTACCTGCACCTGCACGGCCATGATTCTTGGTGGGACTCCATTAACCATTAACGCTATTCATTACTTTAGTTTCCCGGTCTGACACAAAGCAGAGGGCGAAGAGAGTGGATGCAGAGGGTACGTGGGGGGTCGAAGTAGGGTATGAAAGACTGCTGGAGGTGGCTGAACGCCCAGGGACACCATACAGTGATCCACTCAAAGAAACTACAAGACAATGCATCCCTTTTCATCTCGGTTTCTATTGCATGCGGGAAATGCATCTGAGAGAGCCAGGCGAGGTAGAAGGGTCTCTGAGATGGTGTACCTATGTACACTAAAGGGTATTCCGATAATGAGAGCCGGCCTTGGAGAAGGCGGCAAGGTCCCCCATGGAATGGCCTCCAGCACGGGCGGAGGAGGGTGCATGGGAAGGAGGGGGGGGGGGATCTCGTTGTCCGAATGGGTCGCTTGAAGCACACATATCGTGTAGCAGCAACCAAGGAAACAAGCTATAAGGAAAACTACAAGACAACGTTCGCAACGGACGACCTTGACCTCAGGACATGTTCGCAGGACCTTAATTGTTACTTACGAGCTAAGGTCCTAAGATAAGAGGCCTGCACGTCCAGCGACACTTGTCGTTCGGCAAACTCTGATGGGTTTGATATATACCACATCGCTATTGTTCTGATGTATATACCACATCGCTATTATCGTGATGTATATAACACATCGCTATTGTCCTGATGTATATACCACATCGTTATTGTCCTGATGTATATACCACATCGCCATTGTCCTGATGTATATACCACATCGCTATTGTCCTGATGTATAGACCACATCGCCATTGTCCTGATGTATATACCACATCGCTATTGTCCGGATGTATATACCACATCGCTATTGTCCTGATGTATATACCACATCGCTATTGTCCTGATGTATATGCCACATCGCTCTTGTCCTGATGTATATACCACATCGCTATTGTCCTGATGTATATACCACATCGCTATTGTCCTGATGTATATACCACATCGCTGTTGTCCTGATGTATATACCACATCGCTATTGTCCTGATGTATATACCACATCGCTATTGTCCTGATGTATATACCACATCGCTATTGTCCTGATGTATATACCAAATCGCTATTGTCCTGATGTATATACCACATCGCTATTGTCCTGATGTATATACCACATCGCTATTGTCCTGATGTATATACCACATCGCTATTGTCCTGATGTATATACCACATCGCTATTGTCCTGATGTATATACCACATCGCCATTGTCCTGATGTATGTACCACATCGCTATTGTCCTGATGTATATACCACATCGCCATTGTCCTGATGTATATACCACATCGCTATTGTCCTGATGTATATACCACATCGCTATTGTCCTGATGCATATACCACATCGCTATTGTCCTGATGTATATACCACATCGCTATTGTCCTGATGTATATACCACATCGCTATTGTCCTGATGTATATACCACATCGCTATTGTCCTGATGTATATACCACATCGTTATTGTCCTGATGTATATACCACATCGCCATTGTCCTGATGTATATACCACATCGCTATTGTCCTGATGTATATACCACATCGCTATTGTCCTGATGTATATACCACATCGCCATTGTCCTGATGTATATACCACATCGCTATTGTCCTGATGTATATACCACATCGCTATTGTCCTGATGTATATACCACATCGCCATTGTCCTGATGTATATGCCACATCGTTATTGTCCTGATGTATATACCACATCGCTATTGTCCTGATGTATATACCACATCGCTATTGTCCTGATGTATGTACCACATCGCCATTGTCCTGATGTATGTACCACATCGCCATTGTCCTGATGTATATGCCACATCGCTATTGTCCTGATGTATATACCACATCGCTATTGTCCTGATGTATATACCACATCGCTATTGTTCTGATGTATGTACCACATCGCCATTGTCCTGATGTATATACCACATCGCTATTGTTCTGATGTATATACCACATCGCTATTGTCCTGATGTATGTACCACATCGCCATTGTCCTGATGTATATACCACATCGCTATTGTTCTGATGTATGTACCACATCGCCATTGTCCTGATGTATGTACCACATCGCCATTGTCCTGATGTATATGCCACATCGCTATTGTCCTGATGTATATACCACATCGCTATTGTCCTGATGTATATACCACATCGCTATTGTTCTGATGTATGTACCACATCGCCATTGTCCTGATGTATATACCACATCGCTATTGTCCTGATGTATATACCACATCGCTATTGTCCTGATGTATATACCACATCGCTATTGTTCTGATGTATATACCACATCGCTATTGTTCTGATGTATGTACCACATCGCTATTGTCCTGATGTATATACCACATCGCTATTGTTCTGATGTATATACCACATCGCCATTGTCCTGATGTATATACCACATCGCTATTGTTCTGATGTATGTACCACATCGCCATTGTCCTGATGTATGTACCACATCGCCATTGTCCTGATGTATATGCCACATCGCTATTGTCCTGATGTATATACCACATCGCTATTGTCCTGATGTATATACCACATCGCCATTGTCCTGATGTATGTACCACATCGCCATTGTCCTGATGTATATGCCACATCGCTATTGTCCTGATGTATATACCACATCGCTATTGTCCTGATGTATATACCACATCGCTATTGTCCTGATGTATATACCACATCGCCATTGTCCTGATGTATATACCACATCGCCATTGTCCTGATGTATATACCACATCGCTATTGTCCTGATGTATATACCACATCGCTATTGTCCTGATGTATATACCACATCGCTATTGTCCTGATGTATATACCACATCGCTATTGTCCTGATGTATATACCACATCGCTATTGTTCTGATGTATGTACCACATCGCCATTGTCCTGATGTATGTACCACATCGCCATTGTCCTGATGTATATGCCACATCGCTATTGTCCTGATGTATATACCACATCGCTATTGTCCTGATGTATATACCACATCGCTATTGTTCTGATGTATGTACCACATCGCCATTGTCCTGATGTATATACCACATCGCTATTGTCCTGATGTATATACCACATCGCTATTGTCCTGATGTATATACCACATCGCTATTGTTCTGATGTATGTACCACATCGCTATTGTCCTGATGTATATACCACATCGCTATTGTTCTGATGTATATACCACATCGCCATTGTCCTGATGTATATACCACATCGCTATTGTTCTGATGTATGTACCACATCGCCATTGTCCTGATGTATGTACCACATCGCCATTGTCCTGATGTATATGCCACATCGCTATTGTCCTGATGTATATACCACATCGCTATTGTCCTGATGTATATACCACATCGCCATTGTCCTGATGTATGTACCACATCGCCATTGTCCTGATGTATATGCCACATCGCTATTGTCCTGATGTATATACCACATCGCTATTGTCCTGATGTATATACCACATCGCTATTGTCCTGATGTATATACCACATCGCCATTGTCCTGATGTATATACCACATCGCCATTGTCCTGATGTATATACCACATCGCTATTGTCCTGATGTATATACCACATCGCTATTGTCCTGATGTATATACCACATCGCTATTGTCCTGATGTATATACCACATCGCTATTGTCCTGATGTATATACCACATCGCTATTGTTCTGATGTATGTACCACATCGCCATTGTCCTGATGTATATACCACATCGCTATTGTCCTGATGTATATACCACATCGCTATTGTCCTGATGTATATACCACATCGCTATTGTTCTGATGTATATACCACATCGCTATTGTTCTGATGTATGTACCACATCGCTATTGTCCTGATGTATATACCACATCGCTATTGTTCTGATGTATATACCACATCGCCATTGTCCTGATGTATATACCACATCGCTATTGTTCTGATGTATGTACCACATCGCCATTGTCCTGATGTATATACCACATCGCTATGGTTTTGATATATACATATATGGGAGACGACATACAAGGCGCGTCCATCCTTTGGGAGACGACATACAAGTCGCGTCCATCCTTTGGGAGACGACATACAAGACGCGTTCATCCTTTAAGAGACGAGATACCAGGCGCGTCCATCCTTTGGGAGACGACATACAAGGCGCGTCCATCCTTTAAGAGACGATATACAAGGCGCGTTCATCCTTTAAGAGACGAGATACCAGGCGCGTCCATCCTTTAAGGGACGAGATACCACGCGCGTCCATCCTTTGAGAGACGAGATACCAGGCGCGTTCATCCTTTGGGAGACGACATACAAGGCGCGTTCATCCTTTAAGAGACGAGATACCAGGCGCGTCCATCCTTTGGGAGACGACATACAAGGCGCGTCCATCCTTTAAGAGACGATATACAAGGCGCGTTCATCCTTTAAGAGACGAGATACCAGGCGCGTCCATCCTTTAAGGGACGAGATACCAAGCGCGTCCATCCTTTGAGAGACGAGATACCAGGCGCGTCCATCCTTTGGGAGACGACATACAAGGCGCGTCCATCCTTTGAGAGACGAGATACCAGGCGCGTCCATCCTTTGTGAGACGACATACAAGGCGCGTCCATCCTTTGGGAGACGACATACAAGGCGCGTCCATCCTTTGGGAGACGACATACAAGTCGCGTCCATCCTTTGGGAGACGACATACAAGACGCGTTCATCCTTTAAGAGACGAGATACCAGGCGCGTCCATCCTTTGGGAGACGACATACAAGGCGCGTCCATCCTTTAAGAGACGATATACAAGGCGCGTTCATCCTTTAAGAGACGAGATACCAGGCGCGTCCATCCTTTAAGGGACGAGATACCAAGCGCGTCCATCCTTTGAGAGACGAGATACCAGGCGCGTCCATCCTTTGGGAGACGACATACAAGGCGCGTCCATCCTTTGAGAGACGAGATACCAGGCGCGTCCATCCTTTGTGAGACGACATACAAGGCGCGTCCATCCTTTGGGAGACGACATACAAGGCGCGTCCATCCTTTGGGAGGCGACTTACAAGGCGCGTCCATCCTTTGGGAGACGACATACAAGGCGCATCCATGCTTTGGGAGACGACATACAAGGCGCGTCCATCCTTTAAGAGACGAGATACCAAGCGCGTCCATCCTTTGGGAGACGACTTACAAGGCGCGTCCATCCTTTGGGAGACGACATACAAGGCGCGTCCATCCTTTAAGAGACGAGATACCAGGCGCGTCCATCCTTTGGGAGACGACATACAAGGCGCGTTCATCCTTTAAGAGACGAGATACCAGACGCGTCCATCCTTTGGGAGACGACATACAAGGCGCGTCCATCCTTTAAGAGACGAGATACAAGGCGCGTCCATCCTTTGGGAGACGAAATACATGGCGCGTCCATCCTTTAAGAGACGACATACAAGGCGCGTCCATCGTTTGTGAGACGACATACAAGGTGCGTCCATCGTTTGTGAGACGACATACAAGGTGCGTCCATCCTTTGGGAGACGACATACAAGGCGCGTCCATCCTTTAAGAGACGACATACAGGGCGCGTCCATCCTTTAAGAGACGATATACAAGGCGCGTCCATCCTTTAAGAGACGACATACAAGGCGCGTCCATCTTTTAAGAGACGACATACAAGGCGCGTCCATCCTTTGGGAGACGACATACAAGACGCGTCCATCCTTTGGGAGATGACATACAAGGCGAGTGCTTCCGTTAAGAAACGACATACCAGGCGCGTCCATCCTTCGGGAGACGACATACAAGGCGCGTCCATCCTATTAAGAAACGACATACAAGGCGCGTCCATCCTTTGGGAGACGACTTACAAGGCGCGTCCATCCTTTGGGAGACGACATACAAGGCGCGTTCATCCTTTAAGAGACGAGATACCAGGCGCGTCCATCCTTTGGGAGACGACATACAAGGCGCGTTCATCCTTTAAGAGACGAGATACCAGGCGCGTCCATCCTTTGGGAGACGACATACAAGGCGCGTCCATCCTTTAAGAGACGAGATACAAGGCGCGTCCATCCTTTGGGAGACGAAATACAAGGCGCGTCCATCCTTTAAGAGACGACATACAAGGCGCGTCCATCGTTTGTGAGACGACATACAAGGTGCGTCCATCGTTTGTGAGACGACATACAAGGTGCGTCCATCCTTTGGGAGACGACATACAAGGCGCGTCCATCCTTTAAGAGACGACATACAGGGCGCGTCCATCCTTTAAGAGACGACATACAAGGCGCGTCCATCCTTTAAGAGACGACATACAAGGCGCGTCCATCTTTTAAGAGACGACATACAAGGCGCGTCCATCCTTTGGGAGACGACATACAAGACGCGTCCATCCTTTGGGAGATGACATACAAGGCGAGTGCTTCCGTTAAGAAACGACATACCAGGCGCGTCCATCCTTCGGGAGACGACATACAAGGCGCGTCCATCCTATTAAGAAACGACATACAAGGCGCGTCCATCCTTTAGGAGACGACTTACAAGGCGAGTGCTTCCGTTAAGAAACGACATACCAGGCGCGTCCATCCTTCGGGAGACGACATACAAGGCGCGTCCATCATATTAAGAAACGACATACAAGGCGCGTCCATCCTTTGGGAGACGACTTACAAGGCGCGTCCATCCTTTGGGAGACGACATACAAGGCGCGTTCATCCTTTAAGAGACGAGATACCAGGCGCGTCCATCCTTTGGGAGACGACATACAAGGCGCGTTCATCCTTTAAGAGACGAGATACCAGGCGCGTCCATCCTTTGGGAGACGACATACAAGGCGCGTCCATCCTTTAAGAGACGAGATACAAGGCGCGTCCATCCTTTGGGAGACGAAATACAAGGCGCGTCCATCCTTTAAAGACGACATACAAGGCGCGTCCATCGTTTGTGAGACGACATACAAGGTGCGTCCATCGTTTGTGAGACGACATACAAGGTGCGTCCATCCTTTGGGAGACGACATACAAGGCGCGTCCATCCTTTAAGAGACGACATACAGGGCGCGTCCATCCTTTAAGAGACGACATACAAGGCGCGTCCATCTTTTAAGAGACGACATACAAGACGCGTCCATCTTTTAAGAGACGACATACAAGGCGCGTCCATCCTTTGGGAGACGACATACAAGACGCGTCCATCCTTTGGGAGATGACATACAAGGCGAGTGCTTCCGTTAAGAAACGACATACCAGGCGCGTCCATCCTTCGGGAGACAACATACAAGGCGCGTCCATCCTATTAAGAAACGACATACAAGGCGCGTCCATCCTTTGGGAGACGACTTACAAAGCGCGTCCATCCTTTGGAAGACGACATACAAGGCGCGTTCATCCTTTAAGAGACGAGATACCAGGCGCGTCCATCCTTTGGGAGACGACATACAAGGCGCGTCCATCCTTTAAGAGACGAGATACAAGGCGCGTCCATCCTTTGGGAGACGAAATACAAGGCGCGTCCATCCTTTAAGAGACGACATACAAGGCGCGTCCATCATTTGTGAGACGACATACAAGGTGCGTCCATCGTTTGTGAGACGACATACAAGGTGCGTCCATCCTTTAAGAGACGACATACAAGGCGCGTCCATCCTTTAAGAGACGACATACAGGGCGCGTCCATCCTTTAAGAGACGACATACAAGGCGCGTCCATCTTTTAAGAGACGACATACAAGGCGCGTCCATCCTTTGGGAGATGACATACAAGACGCGTCCATCCTTTGGGAGATGACATACAAGGCGAGTTCTTCCGTTAAGAAACGACATACCAGGCGCGTCCATCCTTCGGGAGACGACATACAAGGCGCGTCCATCCTTTTAAGAAACGACATACAAGGCGCGTCCATCCTGTGGGTCAATAAACAAAAAGAAGAAGAAACGCGAAAACGTTCTCAAGGAATGGCGATATATAACTCAGGCCAGGCATATCGTGGGAGTAGTGTTGATTTGACATGTGAGCAATGGACCCTGGTACATAGACAAACAGAAATATCAACAATCCAAGAAGATCCACGCAAGTTGTTCCATTATACAAAACGCTCCGAGACGGTTTAATAATTGAATAATGTGTAATTTATTAAATTTTTGAAAACTTTTACCATAATTTTACCATACAAAGCACGCTGAAAGGTATGCTCCATCTACGGCAATGTTACAAGCATTTGACAAGCAAATATCTACATCATTCTTAAAAAAATAAACAATAATTATAGTCTTGTCTGGAATGTGGCTAGATCAAAACGTACGATTCAGAGTGTGTAGTTGTTACGACCACTATTTGCGTGAAAACGTAACTTTCTTTCCATTTAAATGTAACTATTGTATGTCATTCAGGAAAAGATCTCAAAGTAAAGCAATACGTGCATTCTAATTTTCAAAGAGAAAGAAATAGACCATAATAATCATTGATGTTCCTCCGTTGCTTTTGCAAATTAAATTTATCCCACACTGTTTTCCCCAATGAAAAGCGTTATTGATTCGTTCATACAAATTTTCGGAAGATACATTTCCAAAATGACGGATATCGCGAGACAAAGTAACATTATTAATGGTACGATGTACGTTGTTAATATTATTATAACGAGTTATATATTGTCAGTTATATCATTCTCATTATTGCTATAAATAGACCTTCGTGTTCAGTCAGCAGGGGACGAAAAGCTGGACGGAGAAGGCGAACGCGGATACTCGTCCACCCGCCCTAATACCTACAAGGGCTAATCCCTGCTAGTTGCCAGGGAAACCAAGCGTCGTGCCTTTATAGAGATAAATACTCGTTCGGTCGTGTGAATGTAGTCTCCATTCCGGCTCCATTCAGTGCAGAAATGCCAGGTGTGTGGCCTAACTTTGGCCAGATTGAATAACACATGACAAGACTTACATGGCTGCATGCATCGAACTAATAGCGAATGACAGACATGTTTCTATGTGCGTGTTCCAGGAGTCACGCCAAGTCTTCTGCTTGAACACTCAATTAAATCTCTGTAGATTTCCCTATTAGGGAGTGTGAAGATGTGGGTGTGTGGACATGTGGGGGTAATTGGAATTAGTTGCCAAAATAAAACATAAGATATAGAAGACATAAGGTGACCGGGTGAGTGAGACGTGGTCATCTGGTGGCCGGGGGGGTGGGACGTGGTCACCTGGTGGCCGGGTGGGTGGGACGTGATCACCTGGTGGCCGGGTGGGTGAGACGTGGTCACCTGGTGGCCGGGTGGGTGAGACGTGGTCACCTGGTGGCCGGGTGGGTGGAACGTGGTCAGTTGGTGGCCGGGTGGGTGAGACGTGGTCACCTGGTGGCCGGGTGGGTGGGACGTGATCACCTGGTGGCCGGGTGGGTGAGACGTGGTCACCTGGTGGCCGGGTGGGTGAGACGTGGTCACCTGGTGGCCGGGTGGGTGGAACGTGGTCAGTTGGTGGCCGGGTGGGTGAGACGTGGTCACCTGGTGGCCGGGTGGGTGAGACGTGGTCACCTGGTGGCCGGGTGGGTGGAACGTGGTCAGTTGGTGGCCGGGTGGGTGAGACGTGGTCACCTGGTGGCCGGGTGGGTGAGACGTGGTCACCTGGTGGCCGGGTGGGTGGAACGTGGTCAGTTGGTAGCCGGGTGGGTGAGACGTGGTCACCTGGTGGCCGGGTGGGTGGGACGTGATCACCTGGTGGCCGGGTGGGTGAGACGTGGTCACCTGGTGGCCGGGTGGGTGAGACGTGGTCACCTGGTGGCCGGGTGGGTGGGAAGTGGTCAGTTGGTGGCCGGGTGAACCAAGCGTCGTGCCTTTATATAGATAAATACTCGTTCGGTCGTGTGAATGTAGTCTCCATTCCGGCTCCATTCAGTGCAGAAATGCCAGGTGTGTGGCCTAACGTTGGCCAGATTGAATAACACATGACAAGACTTACATGGCTGCATGCATCGAACTAATAGCGAATGACAGACATGTTTCTATGTGCGTGTTCCAGGAGTCTCGCCAAGTCTTCTGCTTGAACACTCAATTAAATCTCTGTAGATTTCCCTATTAGGCAGTGTGAAGATGTGGGTGTGTGGACATGTGGGGGTAATTGGAATTAGTTGCCAAAATAAAACATAAGATATAGAAGACATAAGGTGACCGGGTGAGTGAGACGTGGTCATCTGGTGGCCGGGGGGGTGGGACGTGGTCACCTGGTGGCCGAGTGGGTGAGACGTGGTCACCTGGTGGCCGGGTGGGTGAGACGTGGTCACCTGGTGGCCGGGTGGGTGGGACGTGGTCACCTGGTGGCCGGGTGGGTGAGACGTGGTCACCTGGTGGCCGGGTGGGTGAGACGTGGTCACCTGGTGGCCGGGTGGGTGAGACGTGGTCACCTGGTGGCCGGATGGGTGAGACGTGGTCACCTGGTGGCCGGGTGGGTGAGACGCGGTCACCTGGTGGCCGGGTGGGTGACACGAGGTCACCTGGTGGCCGGGTGGGTGAGACGTGGTCACCTGGTGGCCGGGTGGGTGAGACGTGGTCACCTGGTGGCCGGGTGGGTGGGAAGTGGTCAGTTGTTGGCCGGGTGAACCAAGCGTCGTGCCTTTATATAGATAAATACTCGTTCGGTCGTGTGAATGTAGTCTCCATTCCGGCTCCATTCAGTGCAGAAATGCCAGGTGTGTGGCCTAACTTTGGCCAGATTGAATAACACATGACAAGACTTACATGGCTGCATGCCTCAAACTAATAGCGAATGACAGACATGTTTCTATGTGCGTGTTCCAGGAGTCACGCCAAGTCTTCTGCTTGAACACTCAATTAAATCTCTGTAGATTTCCCTATTAGGGAGTGTGAAGATGTGGGTGTGTGGACATGTGGGGGTAATTGGAATTAGTTGCCAAAATAAAACATAAGATATAGAAGACATAAGGTGACCGGGTGAGTGAGACGTGGTCATCTGGTGGCCGGGGGGGTGGGACGTGGTCACCTGGTGGCCGAGTGGGTGAGACGTGGTCACCTGGTGGCCGGGTGGGTGAGACGTGGTCACCTGGTGGCCGGGCGGGTGGGACGTGGTCACCTGGTGGCCGGGTGGGTGAGACGTGGTCACCTGGTGGCCGGGTGGGTGGGACGTGGTCACCTGGTGGCCGGGTGGGTGAGACGTGGTCACCTGGTGGCCGGGTGGGTGAGACGTGGTCACCTGGTGGCCGGGTGGGTGAGACGTGGGCATCTGGTGGCCGGGTGGGTGAGACGTGGTCACCTGGTGGCCGGGCGGGTGAAACGTGGTCACCTGGTGGCCGGGCGGGTGAGACGTGGTCACCTGGTGGCCGGGTGGGTGGGACCTGGTCACCTGGTGGCCGCGTAGGTGAGACGTGGTCACCTGGTGGCCGTGTGGGTGAGACGCGGTCAGTTGGTGGCCGGGTGAGTCAGACGTGTTCACCTGGTGGCCGGGTGGGTGAGACGTGGTCACCTGGTGGCCGGCTGGGTGAGACGTGGTCACCTGGTGGCCTGGTGGGTGGGACGTGGTCACCTGGTGGCCAGTTGGGTGAGACGTGGTCACCTGGTGGCCGGGTGGGTGGGACGTGGTCACCTGGTGGCCGGGTGGGTGAGACGTGGTCATCTGGTGGCCGGGTGGGTGAGACGTGGTCACCTGGTGTCCAGGGGGGTGAGACGTGGTCACCTGGTGGCCGGGTGGGTGGGACGTGGTCACCTGGTGGCCGGGTAGGTGAGACGTGGTCACCTGGAGGCCGGGTGGGTGAGACGTGGTCAGTTGGTGGCCGGGTGAGTGAGACGTGGTCACCTGGTGGCCGGGTGGGTGAGACGTGGTCACCTGGTGGCCGGCTGGGTGAGACGTGGTCACCTGGTGGCCTGGTGGGTGGGACGTGGTCACCTGGTGGCCAGTTGGGTGAGACGTGGTCACCTGGTGGCCGGGTGGGTGAGACGTGGTCACCTGGTGGCCGGGTGGGTGGGAAGTGGTCAGTTGTTGGCCGGGTGAGTGAGACGTGGCAACATGGTGGCCGGCTGGGTGAGACGTGGTCACCTGGTGGCTTGGTGGGTGGGACGTGGTCACCTGGTGGCCTGGTGGGTGAGACGTGGTCACCTGGTGGCCTGGTGGGTGGGACGTGGTCACCTGGTGGCCAGTTGGGTGAGACGTGGTCACCTGGTGGCCGGGTGGGTGAAACGTGGTCACCTGGTGGCCGGGTGGGTGAGACGTGGTCACCTGGTTGCCGGGTGGGTGAGACGTGGTCACCTGGTGGCCGGGTGGGTGAGACGTGGTCACCTGGTGGCCGGGAGGGTGGGAAGTGGTCAGTTGGTGGCCGGGTGAACCAAGCGTCGTGCCTTTATATAGATAAATACTCGTTCGGTCGTGTGAATGTAGTCTCCATTCCGGCTCCATTCAGCGCAGAAATGCCAGGTGTGTGGCCTAACTTTGGCCAGATTGAATAACACATGACAAGACTTACATGACTGCATGCCTCAAACTAATAGCGAATGACAGACATGTTTCTATGTGCGTGTTCCAGGAGTCACGCCAAGTCTTCTGCTTGAACACTCAATTAAATCTCTGTAGATTTCCCTATTAGGGAGTGTGAAGATGTGGGTGTGTGGACATGTGGGGGTAATTGGAATTAGTTGCCAACATATAAAATAAGATTTAGAAGACATAAGGTGACCGGGTGGGTGAGACGTGGTCACCTGGTGGCCAGGTGGGTGAGACGTGGTCACCTGGTGGCCAGGTGGGTGAGACGTGGTCGCCTGGTGGCCGGGTGGGTGAGACGTGGTCACCTGGTGGCCGGGTGGGTGGGACGTGGTCACCTGGTGGCCGGGTGGGTGAGACGTGGTCACCTGGTGGCCGGGTGGGTGAGACGTGGTCACCTAGTGGCCGGGTGGGTGAGACGTGGTCACCTGGTGGCCGGGTGGGTGAGATGTGGTCACCTGGTGGCCAGGTGGGTGAGACGTGGTCACCTGGTTGCCGGGTGGGTGAGACGTGGTCACCTGGTGGCCGGGTGGGTGAAACGTGGTCACCTGGTGGCCGGGTGGGTGAGACGTGGTCACCTGGTGGCCAGGTGGTGAGACGTGGTCACCTGGTGGCCGGGTGGGTGAGACGTGGTCACCTGGTGGCCGGGCGGGTAAGACGTGGTCACCTGGTGGGTGAGACGTGGTCACCTGGTGGCCAGGTGGGTGAGACGTGGTCACCTGGTTGCCGGGTGGGTGAGACGTGGTCATCTGGTGGCCGGGTGGGTGAGACGTGGTCACCTGGTGGCCAGGTGGGTGAGACGTGGTCACCTGGTGGCCAGGTGGGTGAGACGTGGTCACCTGGTGGCCGGGTGGGTGAGACGTGGTCACCTGGTGGCCGGGCGGGTGAGACGTGGTCACCTGGTGGCGGGGTGGGTGAGACGTGGTCACCTGGTGGCCAGGGGGGTGAGACGTGGTCACCTGGTGGCCGGGTGGGTGGGACGTGGTCACCTGGTGGCCGGGTAGGTGAGACGTGGTCACCTGGAGGCCGGGTGGGTGAGACGTGGTCAGTTGGTGGCCGGGTGAGTGAGACGTGGTCACCTGGTGGCCGGGTGGGTGAGACGTGGTCACCTGGTGGCCGGCTGGGTGAGACGTGGTCACCTGGTGGCCTGGTGGGTGGGACGTGGTCACCTGGTGGCCGGGTGGGTGAGACGTGGTCACCTGGTGGCCGGGTGGGTGGGAAGTGGTCAGTTGTTGGCCGGCTGAGTGAGACGTGGCAACATGGTGGCCGGCTGGGTGAGACGTGGTCACCTGGTGGCCTGGTGGGTGGGACGTGGTCACCTGGTGGCCTGGTGGGTGAGACGTGGTCACCTGGTGGCCTGGTGGGTGGGACGTGGTCACCTGGTGGCCAGTTGGGTGAGACGTGGTCACCTGGTGGCCGGGTGGGTGAAACGTGGTCACCTGGTGGCCGGGTGGGTGAGGCGTGGTCACCTGGTGGCCGGGTGGGTGGGAAGTGGTCAGTTGTCGGTCGAGAGTGTCAAAGCCATTCGGTTGCCATGAACGCCCATCTGGTCGTGACCTGATTGCCCAGAAAGAAGGTTGAAGACTTGACAGGCGGTACTCTTCGGGGTGGTTTAATATTCACCTGTATTGCAAATCAGGTTTTGATGCATTTGAGCACCCGGCCGTCGCATGGGTAATAAATCACTCCTTCTCGGGGGACCTTCGGCACGACCCCCGTTTTTCCGATGTGGGGAAGACCTGTTCCCGACGGAAGAGATATCTTGAATTCAATTCTGGCTATGTGACGCATCAACTTGTTCTCACCACAAACAGGTGTGATTTCAAGATAGCTTGAATTCAATTTAGTTATCTTGAAATGGATCTCACCACTTGCGTGAGGCGGTTGTCCCCTCGCTTCTCGGCATTTTCATAAACTTACCCTCGCGTTCTCTTTCTAGATATCTTAAATTTCAATTTCAGATATCTAGAATAAAATTGAAATGGGCATAAATAGTAGGTAATTACAGATATCTCGAATTGACTTCTGTATATCTTGAATTGAATTCTAGACGTGCCCATGTTGGCCACACCTTGTACAGCCGCAGTTAGTACGGTATTGCCCTGACGTGGAACGTTTTAACTAAAGCTTTACGTAGGCGTGCCAGTGACGCAGGAATTAATACCGATTTATGCGATGTTTTGTGAGCATGACAGCTAAATCCTGGGAAAATGATAGGAAAGGGGGTGGGCCGGTGGGGTGATTGGAGCGCATATTGCCGGTCAACCACGCAAACGTTTTCACCGGGAGGGTTTTTTGCTTAAAAAACCTCACCACGAGAGAACGATGAGTTAATAACCCCCCGCCCCCCCCCACCCCCTCCTCGATCCCGCCCCTTCCACAGAGCAAGCTGTTCCGGTGCGTTCGTCTATGCATGGCTCTCAAGCAGCGCTCACGGATGTTGTGATTCGAGCCCTGCTGTGGTCGACCACTGTGTGGTCGCAGGATCTTTTTCTTTCGCAAAGAGTAGGGGGTTACCCCAGGGGGACATTTCCTTCCTTCTCCTATTGACGCGATATGACCAGACTTGGTTAAAGCGTTCTGACTGTATAGCCATGGAGTCCCTAAGGTGGATGGTTTGCCGGTAACTCCATCACGCACACCCGTCAACCGCCAACTGCCAGACGCCACCGACATCTATGATGGTTAAAGCGTTCTGAATGTACAGCCATGGAGTCCCTAAGGTGGATGGTTTGCCGGTAACGCCATCACGCACACCCGTCAACCGCCAACTGCCAGACGCCACCGACATCTATGACGCACTAACAAGCAACGTTGCTTTATCGAAAGTTCCTCGCAAATTGGCCGGAAGGCTTCTCCCCACAAAATCGTACTTAATAAGTACGCAAAAATGTCCGCCTTGTACGGCGGCGCTTACCGGAAGTCAACTAAGCGCGTATCGTACGCGTCGCCTGAAGCCGGTGCACGGTGCCTTCCCCCCCGCCTCCTCCGCCCCCCACTCAGGCAGCCGACTGCTGACAGGACAGCCGACAGTGCAGCCGCCAGTGCAACCGCCAGTCACACACGCCGCGTGCATATCGGGTTGTAGCCATGGCAACGCCAGCGCTACCGCCGAATGATTTGAACAGTTTGATACGCAAGAGAGAGAGAGAGAGGGGGGGGGGGGGTAGCGGCGGTTGCGTCATGGTATGGTTACTTTTTTTTTTTTTTTTTTTTTTTTATTGACCACTAAACATTAGTGCACATTAACAAATGAAAACATGGAAAATATATAATTTTACATAAACATATGGGTCTGTTTCTTATATAAACATATGGATTATTGGCTGCCATTTATCTGAAATATTTCTCATGTTGTTTTCCAGAAAACAAATATGCTTAATCGGCCCTAGGGCACCTTTTACGTTTGGAACCAAATTTCTCCACTTACATGAATATATGAAGCGCTTCACAATAATAAATATATGGTTAATCAATTTCACATTTTCTACGGTTTTAATCACACCAAGCATTATAATTTGGCAGTCCAAGGTAATGTTACTATCTCTATTATCTGTACCCAAAGCCGAACGTAACCACTTATCCATATCTCGCCAAAAGGCTTGTATTACAGAGCATCTCCAAAACAGGTGCTCTAAAGACTCAACTTCACTTTTGCAAAAGCTGCATTGCTCGGTTTTAGACATCTTACACATGAATAGATACTTATTTGTTGGAATACAGCGATGTAATAACCTATACTGAAAGCTTCTTGTTCGTTCGTCCTTTGTCGATATATATGGCACCATATAATACCTTTCCCAATCTGCTTCCGAGATAGTTTCATTAAGATGTTGAGCCCACTTAACTTCATTGCATTTGCTAAACTTTAAACCACTTATCAATATATTATAACTCGCATTTACAACTCGTTCGTTTCGCGTAATAAATTGGATACTCTGGTTTGTAACTGTTTCTAATCTATCCGTTTCTTCCCCAAGTTCTCTGTTCCAATCTCGGGGGATACAATGCATGAGGCTGTAGTAATCTGCGAAGTTAATTTGCAATCCATATCGTACTGTAAATTCCCCCCTATTATACATTGTACCTTTTTCATTTATTAAATCGTTTAAGTATATAATACCTTGATCAATGAACTCCTGCTTCCGCTTGGCTAAATTACTATTGCACAAAAAGTATGTATTCCATATCGGCATGCATCTCACGTCTGCGTTGGGCTGTATATGTCGCAGTTTTACCCAAGCTCTGAATACATCTGACCAAAAGTTATTTGACACATTATAAAACTTCTGCAGTGACCTTAAATCTAATTCCCAGCATACAACCTTTTCCTTACAGATAAATGTACGAAATAAGTCTTGCCATGCACCTTCGCTAGAAATTAACCTGCGAATCCAGGATATCTTGATGGCATGGGCAAAGGTTTCCACATGAGTAAGAGCGGCACCGCCATATTTACATGTTTGAGCCAGGCGGTTGATCCCTATCCTGGCTTGTTTTTTCCATATAAAATTGCGAATCACCTGGTTGAGTTTACAAAGGGTTTTTTTGTCTAGTGATGGTAACACAGACAGAACATGTACAAGTTTCGGCAGTGCCAATGTCTTTATGACGGTAACCCTGCCTGTCATCGATAAATGCCTTTTTTTGTACAATGCTAGAAAGCTTTCTATTTCAATGATTTTACTGTCGTAGTTTAAACTTGGCATTTTGGAGAGGTTTACGTCAAATTTTATACCAAGCAACGTGAACTTACTGGCCCATTTGATTGGAATGCTTGGGCAAATAACTTCCTTCGAATTACTTTTTCGTCCAAGCCACACCCCAATCGTTTTATCAACATTTATCTTTAGTCCCGAACATTTGCCAAATTTATCGAGCAATTCCATTGTAGTTTTTAGCGATTCAGTACTCCCGTCTAATAATAAAAATGCATCGTCTGCATATTGGCCCAGCTTGTGTTCTGTGTTCCCGAGATTAACCCCACGTATACCTTTATGTTTTTGTAATGCCATTGCAAGAGGTTCCACAACAAGGATAAATAAATAAGGGGAAAGCGGGTCCCCCTGCCTACACCCTCTAGCTAACGAGAAAAACTGAGAAAAGTGACCGTTATTTAACACACAACTAGAAGAATCTCTATACAAAATATCACACCATTTTACAAAGGATTCTCCAAACCCGTATGTCCTTAAAACCTTAAAAAGATATTGCCAGCTTACAGTATCGAATGCCTTCTCAAAATCAAGTAATAATAACAGACCATCTAAATCACCTTCTTTTAAATAATGCATTGCATCATACAAGAATCTAGTGTTTTCACCTATAAATCTACCCCGAAGGAATCCCTTTTGTTGTGACCCAATTACTTCCTGCAAGACAACTCTTAATCGATGAGACATAATTCCAGATAAAATCTTATAATCTACATTAAGTAGCGTGATGGGCCTCCAGTTTTTTAAGTAGATCCTCGGTTTATCCCCCCTTGGTAGGCAAGTTATCACACCTTGTTTTTGAGTAATTGAAAGACTGTCCGTCGCATACGCATAGTTCAAACTGTTCAATAGAAATTGCCCAATATCTTTCCAAAATACTTTATAGAATTCGGCGGGGAATCCATCGCTTCCAGGTGTTTTATCGTTTTTCATATTCCTAAGTACCTCCTTAATCTCTTCCTGTGTTATCAACCCTTCACATGAATCGATCTGCCCCTGGGTTAAAATCTGAACATTGTTTTCATTTAGGAACTCATTTGTTGAACCCTGAGGGTCAATGCCAGCGTATAAGTTTTGATAGAAATTCATTTGGGCCTTCAAAATTAGTGTCGGTTCCTCAATAGTACAATTATCTACTTCTACTATATTTATCACCTTATTAACGTAGTTTCTTTTTTCGAGTCCGCAAAAAAATCGCGTAGGTTTTTCTCCCTCTTCATAGTATTGAGCACGTGATCTTAAAAATACAGCTTTAGCTTTGTGAAGTCTAAGTTCCTCTAGCCTCCTCTTAGCCTCCGATAACTCATCAGCACCCTGTGCTTCCGTAAAATCTGTTTGTTCCAAGAGTTCTATACGTTCTTCTAATTCCCTTTCCACTTCTATATTCTTCCTTTTCTTATAGCTGCTATAACTTATTGATGCTCCTCTTATGTTAAGCTTTAACATTTCAAACAGCATTTGACTGTTAGTCCCATTCTCACCTTTACTGGAGTCAAAAACTGATTGATCGTGCATAAGGAGAGTATCCTGGATACATTGTTTTACCAGATCAACATAGGCAATGTCCCGTAGCAATGATGTATTGAGTTTCCAGAAACCTTTCCCTCGTTCTTGGAGATTTAAGTCAACGAGAAGGTATACGAGAGAATGATCCGTACGGTAACCACTAGAGATATCTGTTTTCTGTATAAGGGCCTGAAAATCTGACGAGACCAAAAAGAAATCCAATCTTGCTCTCTGGGATTTCTTCTGTTGGTTAGTCCACGTGTACCTTCTCGTTTTCTCGTGATTCACCCTCCAAATATAAAATAATTCTAAACTGTCCATCATATTAATGACTCTACGCTTAGCTTTGCAATTGTTTTCTCTGATATAGCCGGTCGTATCGAGAGAGTGGTTTAAGAATGGTATGGTTACTTAATTAAGTGACTTTCTCCTTAAGTATAACGACATCAAGTCCGTTGGGTATTATCACAGTGTAATGCATGTCGCATAATCTACAAGTGCGGACCTTTAAAATTGAAAGATTGTCCTCAAATATGGTCGATATTGCTGAGTGTGTCGAAAGGACGGCGATTCAGTTCAAAGTTCTGCAGATCTCAAGCCTTTCCAACAAAACAATATGCAAGGAATTAAAAAAACCTATGTTAAAACGGTACATTATTTGGACAGCATAGGTTATGCGTCGCATATAATACATCGTAACTCAGTCGCCAAGTCTCGCCACGGTGGAGTCAACTGATGTGGAATTGGCCAGATTTAGCACAGTGACGTGTCAGTCCTGCAATTACGCTGCTCCGTACTGTAGGGACTGACGGTCAGTTTATATTTCACTAAATGTACTCCCCGATAAGCACTGATATACCGAATTAGACCATCACAGTCGATAATCACTGATATACCGAATTAACACATTAAAGGTCGATAATGACTGATATACCGAATTAACACATTAAAGGTCGATAATGACTGATGTATCGACCAGCAGCGGTGCCCACCTGCGACTCTGCGCGACCATCAAGACAATATCTCTGAGGCAGAGGATCCGGCTGACACGAAGAGGGCCATTACGGTCAATATGAACACTGGTATACCGAATTAAGCCATTACGACCAATATCATCACTGATATATGGAATCAAGCCATTACGGTCTATGTATATATGATATGGAGACCTTTAGCTATATATAGGGGCTACTCCCACATGTTCACTCATCCCGTGGTAAGCCGGGGTTATCGCTCTTCCCACTCACGAAGGTCGCCAATCCACTAACACCCATCTCTGATCCTGCTTCAGCCTACCACCCCCCCCCCCCCTCAGGCCACCTCCCCCTCTCTCCACACCGCCAACCCAGAACCCCTCGAGGCCAATAGTCTGAGAGGACACACCCAGATTGGCGCGCCCTCTCATCACCCCCCCCCCCCCCCGCCCCACCAACCTCCACCACCCCATCCGCCCTTCCCGCACAAGTCTACCACCCTGTAGCGACGCAGTGGAAGGCAGGCTGGTGGCCCCGACCTTGTCGCTTTAAGACATACGCCCGCCGCCATAGCTTATGCCTCCCTGGGCGTGTTCCCGCACTATGATGATAACACGTGACGATCGATGTACAGGTGAGATTCTTACCTCGGCAAATTCTCACCCCTCGCCCCCTCCTCTCAGCCTACCCTCCCCCACCACGCTCTTAACCCGTATGACCCCCTCCACCCCCCCCCCTCCCGACTCCACCCCCGGCGCCCTTTCCCTTCCTTTCCGGTGTGGCTTCCACCTGTACATCTCCCATTCCACCCCTCGCCCCCCGCCACGCGGGCCAACTCCACCCATCGACTCCCTCCCAGCGGACGGCCACGTGCGCCCCGCGGCACAGACGTCAGTGACGGCAGCGGGAGGGGTAAGGTAGAGGTCGGGGTGTGCTGAGCGGGCGGGGTCCAGCGGTCGCGGACACAGCTGAGGGGGTGAGAGACGCCGGGCTGGGTGGGGGGGGGGGGCGGTGAGACAGTGAGCGTGGCCTGGTGCCTGTTGCCGACGGGAAGGGCGGTCAAAACCAATCATATCCATCTAGGACTAAAGACGGCGAAGTCTACAGCGCGGCCAAGAGTCCAGCCCTCCCCGTTTTGTGTCCACGGGATTCTCCGCCTCAGAGACATTGTCTTGGTGGTCGCCGGTGGACACCGCTGCTGCCTGCATCGTCGGCAGCGGGGCAAGCGCTCCGGCCAAGTCAACCGCCTGTTGATCAGACAGACCAGGAGGCACCGTGTCTTCAGGCGACGACGGCGGGATGGGCAGTGGTTAGTGACAGAACTCATATAGTCATTATTAACGGTGTGACTACATGACCATCGGCGGCGATAGAAGTACAACGCATTCGTGAAATACCGACAGTGGTCAGTGGACAGTATTCATAGACATTATTAAAGCGGTGTGACTACATGACCATCTTCGTCGTCACGTGCCAAGTCGGCGACTAATGACTTCCTTGCCGCATGACTTAACAGTAAGCGAGGCGCAAGTAAAATCAAAACAATGCCATTTACTACGTTTTACCGAAAGAGGTTTTAATTTCGTTTCCGGCATGTTTTGGACCTGTCAATCACCATGACGACCGCTCCGGATGGCTGGGATTTCACAGTCATGAGCCGTGAGCGCGAGAATTCGTCCCAGCTTGATGACGTCACAACGATGGGCGCGATTACTGATTTGCGCGGTTCCAACGTCAGCGCCACGGCGTATGACGTCACCACCGCCGCGCCGTCTTTCATGACCACGTGGCCGGACTCCACAGGAAGTGACGTCATCGTGGGAGTGGTGGTGATGAGCCTGATCAACCTCGTCGCAGTCTTCGGCAACGCCATCGTGCTGGTAGTCATCCTGAGGACGCCACACCTGCGTGCGCAGATGACGTATTTCTTCGTGATAAACCTGACGGCGGTGGACATGCTGAGTTCCGTGTTCTGCCTGCCGCTGTCCATCAAGACGTTCGCCAGGGGCAAGTGGGACGGCAGCCTCATACCTTGCCAAATCCACGGCTTCTTCGTGTCTTGCTTCATGTTCGTTTCGGTGTTTAGTGTGTGCGCCATCAGCGTGGAGCGGTATTACTCGGTGCGCGCGCCGATGAATCACGCGGCCAACATGACGCTGGGACGGACCACGGCGGCGCTGGCGTTCATCTGGCTATTGGCCCTCCTCGTCAGCTCCGGGCCCCTCATTGGCTGGGGCGGTTACAGCTACCAAGTCTACAGGTGCATATGTCTGTACAGCTTGCATGACAGATCTTACGTCATCTTCGTCTTTATCGTGTGTTTCGTCGTGCCGACTGTGACCATGTTCTCTATGCACAGCGCCATCTACGGCGTGGCGTGGAAGGCCGCCAGCCAGGTCCACCCGACGTCATGCATGAGCATGGGCCCCGCTGCGGGGCAGCCACCATCGCCTTCGGTAATCGCGGCGCAGGGACTGCCCGTGATCATGACGTCATCATCGCCCGACCAGGCGGCGCATTGCATTGGGAATGGCTGCCTGCCGTCGGGCCCGGCCCTTCCGCCGCTACCGCTCTGCTCCGGACTGGCTCTGGATATCACAGCGCCATCGACATCCGCTGGCCCTGGCGGCGGCGGCGGCGGCGGCGGAGGCGGCGGAGGCGGCGGAGGCGGAGGCGGCGGCGGTGGCAGCGGCGGTGGCGGTGGCGGTGGCGGCGCCGACGGCGGTGGCGGCGTTATCCCGGTGTCTCCAGATGGGGAGGCCGCCCCCGTGATGTTCCTCGGCAGCGGTCGGCGCACCGCCGCGACGCACTGGAAGGCGGTGCGCACGCTACTCCTCATCATGCTCATCTTCCTGGTGCTCTGGGCCCCGTTCTGCGTCCTCAACCTGGTCGGTGGCGGCAGCCGGGAGCCGGGCCGCCCCCCGCCCTACCCGCCCGTCCTCGAGCTGGTCACCCTCTGGCTGGAGTTCGCCTCCTACGCCGCCAACCCGCTGGTGTACGGCCTGATGAACCGGTCCATCAAGGACGCCATGGAAGCGACGAGGGACAACATACGAGGGGTCCTGTGTCCCGAGGCGCACGCAGAAGACATGGGCGCCAACGAAGACTTCTTCCAGTTCCTGGAGCGCACGAGTACAACTCGTACCCTGTCCATCCCGCGCTCCAAGTCCAACTCGCCCTCCGACAAAGGCGCCCCGGTGATACCCACACCGGATGGGGAGAGAAGGCGGCAGTCCTGCAGTGACGCGTCCTTTTGATTGGATAATAATAACAATAATAACTCGTTGTTGCGTTGTAATTCACGTGTTGCGTTAGATACGAAATCGTGTAAAGATGGTATCCGTTAATTTCTTACAGTTCAGAAATGGACGTCATCACATTTGTTAAGTTATTATTATTTAGGGTGAGGGGTGGGGTGGGGGGTGGTACATGTTTTTGCGGATATCTTACCCCACCCCCTCTTCCTCTCTCCCTGCTATTTCCGGTGAACGACAGGATATATCTGTGCTGCATAAACGCGGATATTTGCACAGTGACAACCTAGTCCCCCCTCCCGCCACACTGCCCCCGCCCCCCAACCCCCCGCTCCCAATACGACGGTTTTTGGGCGGCGCACAAACTGCGTAATTTCGACACACTTTCGACACAAAACTAGGACATTCTAATTTTACAAATAATTGTAATTGTAATAACTCAAAATGTCCCTGTAAATATCTATTTTGCGGTAAATATACCTACCTGTTAAAGCAGGTCATGTATTCAAACTAGGCTGATTTGTAACACGCTTGTATTATATTATATAATATTGCATTATTACGCTCTGTGTCGTCTCAGCCAGGGAGCATGAAGACTTATACAGCGCATGACATGGATGTGAATTCCTGACATCTACCCATGCTACCATATCATACAACTACTTTAACAAGAAATAGACTTGGTTTTC
>OZ025248.1:26390000-26433158 GCA_964019135.1 Arenicola marina | reverse complement strand
CCTCATGGGCTGGGGCGGTTACAGCTACCAAGTCTACAGGTGCATATGTCTGTACAGCTTGCATGACAGATCTTACGTCATCTTCGTCTTTATCGTGTGTTTCGTCGTGCCGACTGTGACCATGTTCTCTATGCACAGCGCCATCTACGGCGTGGCGTGGAAGGCCGCCAGCCAGGTCCACCCGACGTCATGCATGAGCATGGGCCCCGCTGCGGGGCAGCCACCATCGCCTTCGGTAATCGCGGCGCAGGGACTGCCCGTGATCATGACGTCATCATCGCCCGACCAGGCGGCGCATTGCATTGGGAATGGCTGCCTGCCGTCGGGCCCGGCCCTTCCGCCGCTACCGCTCTGCTCCGGACTGGCTCTGGATATCACAGCGCCATCGACATCCGCTGGCCCTGGCGGCGGCGGCGGCGGCGGCGGAGGCGGCGGCGGCGGAGGCGGCGGAGGCGGAGGCGGCGGCGGCGGCGGTGGCAGCGGCGGTGGCGGTGGCGGTGGCGGCGGCGGAGGCGGCGGAGGCGGAGGCGGCGGCGGTGGCAGCGGCGGTGGCGGTGGCGGTGGCGGCGCCTACGGCGGTGGCGGCGTTATCCCGGTGTCTCCAGATGGGGAGGCCGCCCCCGTGATGTTCCTCGGCAGCGGTCGGCGCACCGCCGCGACGCACTGGAAGGCGGTGCGCACGCTACTCCTCATCATGCTCATCTTCCTGGTGCTCTGGGCCCCGTTCTGCGTCCTCAACCTGGTCGGTGGCGGCAGCCGGGAGCCGGGCCGCCCCCCACCCTACCCGCCCGTCCTCGAGCTGGTCACCCTCTGGCTGGAGTTCGCCTCCTACGCCGCCAACCCGCTGGTGTACGGCCTGATGAACCGGTCCATCAAGGACGCCATGGAAGCGACGAGGGACAACATACGAGGGGTCCTGTGTCCCGAGGCGCACGCAGAAGACATGGGCGCCAACGAAGACTTCTTCCAGTTCCTGGAGCGCACGAGTACAACTCGTACCCTGTCCATCCCGCGCTCCAAGTCCAACTCGCCCTCCGACAAAGGCGCCCCGGTGATACCCACACCGGATGGGGAGAGAAGGCGGCAGTCCTGCAGTGACGCGTCCTTTTGATTGGATAATAATAACAATAATAACTCGTTGTTGCGTTGTAATTCACGTGTTGCGTTAGATACGAAATCGTGTAAAGATGGTATCCGTTAATTTCTTACAGTTCAGAAATGGACGTCATCACATTTGTTAAGTTATTATTATTTAGGGTGAGGGGTGGGGTGGGGGGTGGTACATGTTTTTGCGGATATCTTACCCCACCCCCTCTTCCTCTCTCCCTGCTATTTCCGGTGAACGACAGGATATATCTGTGCTGCATAAACGCGGATATTTGCACAGTGACAACCTAGTCCCCCCTCCCGCCACACTGCCCCCGCCCCCAACCCCCCGCTCCCAATACGACGGTTTTTGGGCGGCGCACAAACTGCGTAATTTCGACACACTTTCGACACAAAACTAGGACATTCTAATTTTACAAATAATTGTAATTGTAATAACCCAAAATGTCCCTGTAAATATCTATTTTGCGGTAAATATACCTACCTGTTAAAGCAGGTCATGTATGCAAACTAGGCTGATTTGTAACACGCTTGTATTATATTATATAATATTGCATTATTAAGGTGAAAATACGTACGCTCTGTGTCGTCTCAGCCAGGGAGCATGAAGACTTATACAGCGCCTGACATGGATGTGAATTCCTGACATCTACCCATGCTACCATATCATACAACTACTTTAACAAGATATAGACTTGGTTTTCAGGGTGTTCTTCTGTGAATTTGTGATGATTCGTTGCGTCTCAAAGCCGTTCAAAAATGCGATTCATTACCGCAGTCAGCTATCGCGACTGTATGACTTGTCTTTACTGTTAATATCATATTGCTTGTTCACGCTCAATATTGTTGATGAAGAACAGTTGTTTATTTGTGGCCGAATAAAATTCGTTTTCTTCGAAGATACAGTCGTTCTCTTCGCAGTTTCTTGTTCCAAGGTTAAGAAAGCCAAGGCCAGACAACATGTGATAATGTTTCTTTTGGTAAGGCTGCCGGCAATGCAAGTCAACAAATGATATGGACACAAAGTGTCGGTGGCCGGCAAGATAGGGATACAAGAGGCGGGCTAAAAGACGAAGGATACAAGCAGGGGCGGATCTGGGGGTGGGGGGGGGGGGGGTAGGGGGGCTTCACCTGAACATGAACCTGAACATACACTGTTAAAGTCGGGTTCTCCGAGTACCCCCCCCCCCCCGCCCCCGGTCGCAAGTTTTCGCCCCCCTTGGCAAATTCCTAGATCAACCCCTGACACGGTACAACCACCTCCCGGGCTATATGGCGCGAATCTCTGGGGTAATAATATGTACAGACAGTACTCAAATTACATGTGTTTAATTAGAAGTAGGCCTAGTAGCTATAATATAATATATATTTCATGAGGCACACATACAAAACTGTGTTATGTCTTGGATAAATCCTTCGCAGTTAGTACTTTACTCAAATATCGCCCAGTCAGCCCTCCGTGTTATACCTGGTCTGATTCTGTGTACGTTTGCATTTTTCTGTAATTAGTACATGGCTGAAGGTTGATATCTCTATAGTGTTATTGATGCTACAGCCATCAGCAAGGAGTCGACCGGATTTGTTTGGCTCGGCGTTACTGAAAGAAGTGGTCGGTCCATCACGACAATGCTCATCTCTGTTCGTCACTGACAACATGTTGTCCACCATTGGCCTCACAAAGCGACAACATCAGTGACAACATGTTGTCCACATCATTGGCATCACAAATAGGGAGGCACTGCCAATGGTGCCCTAGCCCACGCCTAATGATTAGGGTGGCACCGCCAATACACGAGTTCGCAATTTTACGCCATTTTGGAAGAAAAAAACTGACAATATCGCAGGTTTAATTGCGTACAATCGGGACATGACTAGGTATTATTTGGGTCTTTGCGAGATGTCAAGATGGCCTCATCGTATGACAACGTACTTTGTGTACAATTAAACCTGCGATATTGTCATCCATGTAGCAAACACTTTATGTAATATGGATGTACTTTAGACATGCTCATTAATTGTATACATGTCTTGCCAATAACCGGGAAATATAATAATTATCTCCGTTGAAAAACCCAAGAAAACACCAAAATATATATAAAACTCTTTGCGCCAGGCAGATTTTTTCCAAGATGGCGTATAATCGCGAAGTCGTGTATTTGCGGTGCCTCCCTATTCATTAGGCGTGGGCTAGGGCACCATTGGTGGTGCCTCCCTATTCATTAGGCGTGGGCTAGGGCACCATTGGTGGTGCCTCCCTATTCATTAGGCGTGGGCTAGGGCACCATTGGCGGTGGCTCCCTATTCATTAGGCGTGGGCTAGGGCACCATTGGTGGTGCCTCCCTATTCATTAGGCGTGGGCTAGGGCACCATTGGCGGTGGCTCCCTATTCATTTGGCGTGGGCTAGGGCACCATTGCTGGTGCCTCCCTATTCATTAGGCGTGGGCTAGGGCACCATTGGTGGTGCCTCCCTATTCATTAGGCGTGGGCTAGGGCACCATTGCTGGTGCCTCCCTATTCATTAGGCGTGGGCTAGGGCACCATTGGCGGTGGCTCCCTATTCACTAGTCGTGGGCTAGGGCACCATTGCTGGTGCCTCCCTATTCGTTAGGCGTGGGCTAGGGCACCATTGCTGGTGCCTCCCTATTCGTTAGGCGTGGGCTAGGGCACCATTGCTGGTGCCTCCCTATTCATTAGGCGTGGGCTAGGGCACCATTGCTGGTGCCTCCCTATTCATTAGGCGTGGGCTAGGGCACCATTGGCGGTGCCTCCCTATTCATTAGGTGTGGGCTAGGAAACCATTGGCGGTGCCTCCCTATTCATTAGGCGTGGGCTAGGGCACCATTGGCGGTGGCTCCCTATTCATTAGGCGTGGGCTAAGGCACCATTGGCGGTGCCTCCCTATTCATTAGGCGTGGGCTAGGGCACCATTGGCGGTGGCTCCCTATTCATTAGGCGTGGGCTAGGGAACCATTGGCGGTGCCTCCCTATTCATTAGGCGTGGGCTAGGGCACCATTGGCGGTGCCTCCCTATTCATTAGGCGTGGGCTAGGGAACCATTGGCGGTGCCTCCCTATTCATTAGGCGTGGGCTAGGGCACCATTGGCGGTGCCTCCCTATTCATTAGGCGTGGGCTAGGGCACCATTGGCGGTGGCTCCCTATTCATTAGGCGTGGGCTAGGGCACCATTGGCGGTGGCTCCCTATTCATTAGGCGTGGGCTAGGGCACCATTGGCGGTGGCTCCCTATTCATTAGGCGTGGGCTAGGGCACCATTGGCGGTGGCTCCCTATTCATTAGGCGTGGGCTAGGGAACCATTGGCGGTGCCTCCCTATTCATTAGGCGTGGGCTAGGGAACCATTGGCGGTGCCTCCCTATTCATTAGGCGTGGGCTAGGGCACCATTGGCGGTGCCTCCCTATTCATTAGGCATCAGCTAGGGCACTATTGCTTAGGCGACACTTAGGCGTGGGCTAAGATACCGTTGGCGGTGCCTCCCTATTCATTAGGCATCAGCTAGGGCACCATTGGTGGTGCCTCCCTATTCATTAGGCATCAGCTAGGGCACCATTGGTGGTGCCTCCCTATTTATTAGGCTTGGGCTAAGGCGCCATTGGCGGTGGCTCCTTATTCATTAGGCGTGGGCTAGGGCACCATTGCTTAGGCGGCACTTAGGCGTGGGCTAAGATACCGTTGGCGGTGCCTCCCTATTCATTAGGCATCAGCTAGGGCACCATTGGTGGTGCCTCCCTATTCATTAGGCTTGGGCTAAGGCGCCATTGGCGGTGCCTCCTTATTCAGTAGGCGTGGGCTAAGGCGCCATTGGTGGTGCCTCCCTATTCATTAGGCGTGGGCTAGGGCACCATTGGCGGTGCCTCCCTATTCGTTAGGCGTGGGCTAAGGCGCCATTGGTGGTGCCTCCCTATTCATTAGGCGTGGGCTAGGGCACTATTGCTTAGGCGACACTTAGGCGTGGGCTAAGATACCGTTGGCGGTGCCTCCCTATTCATTAGGCATCAGCTAGGGCACCATTGGTGGTGCCTCCCTATTCATTAGGCGTGGGCTAGGGCACTATTGCTTAGGCGGCACTTAGGCGTGGGCTAAGATACCGTTGGCGGTGCCTCCCTATTCGTTGCCTCACCAGTGTCTGCCTCACCAGTGCCTGCCTCATCAGTGCCTGCCTCACCAGTGCCTGCTTCACCAGTGCCTGTCTCAACAATGCCTGCCTCACCAGTGCCTGCCTCACCTCACCAGTGCCTGTCTCACCAGTGCCTGCCTCACCTCACCAGTGCCTGTCTCACCAGTGCCTGCCTCACCAGTGCCTGCCTCACCAGTGTCTGCCTCACCTCACCAGTGCCTGCCTCACCTCACCAGTGCCTGTCTCACCAGTGCCTGCCTCACCAATGCCTGTCTCACCAGTGCCTGCCTCACCAGTGCCTGCCTCCCCTCACCAGTGCCTGCCTCACCTCACCAGTGCCTGCCTCACCAGTGCCTGCCTCACCAATGCCTGCCTCACCAGTGCCTGCCTCCCCTCACCAGTGCCTGCCTCACCTCACCAGTGCCTGCCTCACCAGTGCCTGCCTCACCAATGCCTGCCTCACCAGTGCCTGCCTCACCTCACCAGTGCCTGCCTCACCAGTGCCTGCCTCCCCTCACCAGTGCCTGCCTCACCTCACCAATGCCTGCCTCACCAGTGCCTCCCTCACCAGTGCCGGAAACGTACCATTACCTTTTTCCTCCCATCCCATTATTGCCCAGTCAACGCCAATGTTACTAGCTGTTGCATCCGAGCCATGAAGACGCAGGATATATTAACCCCAAGCGGGCTTTTTCAGCGGCGAGGGGAACATGATCTCACCCCCCCCCCCCCACCTCTTGAAGGTTTAGACCTTTTTTCACCACATGATTGGATGAAAGTAAGTGACGGCAGTGAATGATTGACAGCCTGAATCGGTCGAGCGAAATCCTCATCCGAGATCTCTACTTTGAGGCTGCACGCGATAATAACAACTGACTGCAGTTTTACGTCCGCCACGCAAGCCGCCAGAGAAGAAAATAGCGCACGTGATACAGGTAATTCCAGGTGATGCTGACGTTATACCTTGTGTATCATCGATCCTTACCTGATTGTCTGTCCATACTTTTCCATAATCGCGTTGAGCTAATTTCGTGAACGGTTTCAAACATAGACGGAATTCTATATGCTTGGATAATAAAATAACAATATGCTGAAACTGTTGTTATATAAAAAGTGGACGTCACAGACTGCACAACATTGTTGTGCATCCGATCCGGTAATTTTTGTACATGTATTTGTGTTTCAACTTTAAGATCATTGCGCGAAGAAAAGAAATAATGAAAGCATAATCATTGCGCGACATTGCAATAATGTTATATTATCCTGTTGAAAGGATGAGATTTGGAACGCGAAGAAAGGGTTATCAAAATGCCACAGGTATTCTCATTACAAACGAATACAAAAACTAATGTAAATTCCCTGTCGCTTTGAATGACAAGCTTGGGGTTCGGTGCCATGAGACTTTCTCAGGCCGATGGTGTGGAAAACAGGTTGTCAATGATGTTGTCCCTTTGTGAGGCCGATGGTGTGGACAACATGTTGTCAGAAATGCTGTCTCTTTGTGCCGCCGATGGCGTGGACAACATGTCAGTGATGTTGTCCCTTTGTTGTCCCTTTGTGAGGCTCTAAGGTGTGGACAACATGTTGTCAGTGATGTCCCTTTGTGAAGCCGATGATGTGAACAACATGTCAATTTGTGAAGCTGGTGGTGTGGAAAACATATTATCAACTTGTGCGGCTTGTGGTTTGGACAACATATTGTCAATTTGTGAGGCTGGTGGTGTGGACAACATGTTGTCAGTGATGAGACGTCCCCGCTGTACCTGCCCGACTTCCCCGCTGTACCTGCCCGACTTCCCCGCTGTACCTGCCCGACTTCCCCGCTGTACCTGCCCGACTTCCCCGTTGTCTCTGCCAGACTTCCCCGCTGTACCTGCCCGACTTCCCCGCTGTACCTGCCCGAATTCCCCGCTGTACCTGCCAGACTTCCCCGCTGTACCTGCCAGACTTCCCCGCTGTACGTGCCCGACTTCCCCGCTGTACCTGCCAGACTTCCCCGCTGTACCTGCCAGACTTCCCCGCTGTACCTGCCCGACTTCCCCGCTGTACCTGCCAGAGTTACCCGCTGTACCTGCCAGACTTCCCCGCTGTACCTGCCCGACTTCCCCGCTGTACCTGCCAGACTTCCCCGCTGTACCTGCCCGACTTCCCCGCTGTACCTGTCAGACTTCCCCGCTGTACCTGCCAGACTTCCCCGCTGTACCTGCCCGACTTCCCCGCTGTACCTGCCAGACTTCCCTGCTGTACCTGCCCGACTTCCCCGCTGTACCTGTCAGACTTCCCCGCTGTACCTGCCAGACTTCCCCGCTGTACCTGCCAGACTTCCCCGCTGTACCTGCCAGACTTCCCCGCTGTACCTGCCAGACTTCCCCGCTGTACCTGCCAGAGTTACCCGCTGTACATGCCAGACTTCCCCGCTGTACCTGCCAGACGTCCCCGCTGTACCTGCCAGACTTCCCCACTGTACCTGCCAGACGTCCCCGCTGTACCTGCCAGAGTTACCCGCTGTACCTGCCCGAATTCCCCGCTGTACCTGCCCGACTTCCCCGCTGTACCTGCCAGACTTCCCCGCTGTACCTGCCCGACTTCCCCGCTGTACCTGCCAGACTTCCCAGCTGTACCTGCCAGACTTCCCCGCTGTACCTGCCCGACTTCCCCGCTGTACCTGCCAGACTTCCCCGCTGTACCTGCCAGACGTCCCCGCTGTACCTGCCAGACTTCGCCGCTGTACCTGCCAGAGTTACCCGCTGTACCTGCCAGACTTCCCCGCTGTACCTGCCAGACGTGCCCGCTGTACCTGCCAGAGTTACCCGCTGTACCTGCCCGAATTCCCCGCTGTACCTGCCCGACTTCCCCGCTGTACCTGCCCGACTTCCCCGCTGTACCTGCCCGACTTCCCCGCTGTACCTGCCAGACGTCCCCGCTGTACCTGCCAGACTTCCCCGCTGAACCTGCCAGACTTCCCCGCTGTACCTACCCGACTTCCCCGCTGTACCTGCCAGACATCCCCGCTGTACCTGTCAGACTTCCCCGCTGTACCTGCCAGACTTCCCCGCTGTACCTGTCAGACTTCCCCGCTGTACCTGCCAGACTTCCCCGCTGTACCTGCCCGACTTCCCCGCTGTACCTGTCAGACTTCCCCGCTGTACCTGCCAGATTTCCCCGCTGTACCTGCCAGACTTCCCCGCTGTACCTGCCAGACTTCCCCGCTGTACCTGCCCGACTTCCCCGCTGTACCTGCCAGACTTCCCCGCTGTACCTGTCAGACTTCCCCGCTGTACCTGCCAGACTTCCCCGCTGTACCTGCCCGACTTCCCCGCTGTACCTGTCAGACTTCCCCGCTGTACCTGCCAGATTTCCCCGCTGTACCTGCCAGACTTCCCCGCTGTACCTGCCCGACTTCCCCGCTGTACCTGCCAGACATCCCCGCGGTCTCTGCCAGACTTCCCCTCTGTCACTGCCAGACTTCCCCGCACACAGTCCAAACCACACCATCTACACCTTGGGTGAGGAACTGACATTTTTACAACACTATTGTCGCATATTTGATCTTCGAGCTACGTAAGTGAAGGTCAAGGCCACAGGCTCTGGACATATGTGTGCTAGAGCGACAAAGTGAGCCTGTTGTAGTTAGTTCTCGTGTCGGTGTCCGACATTTTCGGATTTCCAGATACAATACATGTTGCAATATATATATATCCATATGCGTAAGAGAATTAATGGGTTCGCAATTTATTTTTTAATTTAAGTATTTAAGATTTATTTCGTGACATTTACGCTTATTTACTGCATCAGCTTCAAATATGAAACCGGCCGACCTTCCGCTTTCATCACATCATGTCCTATTACTGCGTGTGTTATTGGGTGTTGTGTGGGGGATCTCATGTTGTCTATTAGGTCAATGATGCAGCCAGAGATCAGTGTCAACTGTCTCGTCGTGTAGTAAACGTCGACAGTTTCATCTACGGATGTCCGCAATTCAGACGTTGCTGAATGATGTCGAAAACCAATCTCCCGGTAGAGTGTTATCCGCTAACGATACAAAAAGGAGGGCTATAACGCAGCTACAATGGTTAAATTAAACTTTGAAGACACATGCAATACATTTTATATGTGCGTCACGCCGCCTCACCAGTGAATAGCGTGGTACAGCTGGAGACGTTATGATTAGGACGCGCCGAAATTAACAGCCGTTATGACCGCTAGCTGCTTTTCACTTTTTGAGAAAAGTCATGTTTTTAAGATGGATTATCTGATGCGTTGTATTGTAAGTTTGTTTTCTTGGAATATAACAATAGCGCGAGTTAGCGGGGCGTTAGGCAATTTTATTTTGATCACGCTGTAGCACCCCAGCCATTTTCATTATCGTGGCCGAGGGCGGACAATAAAAATGAAGGGCTGCTACAGGTCGATGAAGGGCCAATAACATGCTTAACGCCACGCAGAATTTAAGTTCCAGTTTACGTCACATATGTACGTACATATGTGCTGGGCTAACATGTCTCCTTGCTTCTTTGGTTTAATTCGCATACAATGTGCGAAAGAAAATGTTAAGCGCTTACAAGCCTTCCCAGATCGTGTGAACCAGTCGCCTTCTTTACACCATGAGTAATTTGTGTAGAGTGACCAAGATACGACACGCGTAGCTAGGTGACTAGACGGCTAGGCGGACCATTTAAATCGATAAGCACAATTCTTTTGTGTGTGACGTCATATTTCATTGTTCTACGCCACGTAACTATGGCAACGAGTGTCTATTGAAAGGGCCGAAGGGTGGTTTGGGTCAGATTACAGGATTTTAGCGGCCTTCAGATTTAATACTATTGTACTAGTTAACACGACCATCTACGTAATAATAGGGTGTATAATATGCCAGTATAGGGTCTGTAAGTGACGTCACAGACAGCGCGCGCTCACCTCTAGAAACAACCGTTCTGGGTACAACGCGTCAGCGGGTCCCTATACTTTACCATGGGCCTCAAAATAGACTCACTGATGTTTCAGATATGAATGCAATGTTAGATTTGAAAACCATATGGAATAAATGCTTGGGGGTATGCCTTCATACACTCACTAGTTTTAAATCGCAAGACGCTGGTTTTCTGTGCGTTTCACGCCATTACAAAGAGCTCCCTATGCTTTGTATATGGGGCGGTGAAGCGTCATGTACCCAAAACCGGATTCGCTGGAGGTGAGCGCGCGCTGTCTGTGATGTCACTTACAGACCCTATACGGCTATACAGTTCTCGCGATCGGGCCCCGATACTTCAATTTTGGGGACAAACAAACACACGTGCTTCATGTTGAACTATAGGCAGCTTTAAGTCAATTTCTTTCCAGGTTTATTCTAAAGACAATGAGTACCATTTCACTAAACATGGCTATGGAAGATAGACGTCAAAATATTTGGAGGCGATGGAGCGCAGAACTTTGGGAATATACAAGGAAAAATCCGTCTTCACAACACTCGAAAGCTAAAAATAGCGTTCTAAATTTAGCCCTGCACCCGGGCTTTCGCGAGTTCTCCAAACTGCGAGTGACGTCACAGAGTTTAACGTGCCTCCGCCTACATTCCGCTGTCAAAATGTGCAGCGCATGGAGTAACAACACACGGACGCGTCATTAAACCCCATTGTAAAGGTAAATTAAGACCAGTAGGATGTTTTCGTATCAGTTTTAGATCACGAAAAGACAAAGTTCTTCATTCTTTGTAAGTTTTATGTTTGAAGCGTTGCGCCAACGTTGTCATTCGCGGAGATTCTATGTGACGTCATAATGTCTCGTTTTCGTAGGAAATGCAAAAAAACGTTGGTTTCTCAGCCGTGTTGTCCCGTCGTAACGAATATTAGTCATTGTGTTGGCGCAAATGAATGAAAAACATGTCGTCTATCCGTTTTGGGCAGCTATATTTCTTAAATATTCTTAATTATATCGCCAGGCCTTCCGCAATGGACCCACCTCTCGGCGCCTGGCTCTTGCGCAGGTAGTCTGGTTCCGAGTCTCACTCTTTGCGTAACATACACGTCACCCCTACGTCACAGATAGTCAGGATACCAGTGTGCGCAGAGATTCTAAACTCGTACCGAACACGTGCTTCGTTTGTTTGTCCCCAAAATGAGTAAACCGGAAGTCTAGGCGAACGAGACTTTATAGCCCTATAGAACGATTAGTAAGCTGGGCATGATTTCATGTGGTGGGCCATGAAACCGCAGTGCCCTCGTGTAGCCAAATGGAAGTATTGTAACGTTAATAGGTTAATGCTCGTAGCAGGTGAGCAGATTAGGAATTAGTTTAGTTATGATTTGTCATTCAATAATATAGACGTGCCACATTCCGTATATTACTCATACACCACCCCCCCCCCCCCCCACACCCCCGACCTCAAACAAAAGAAAAACAAAAACAGACAAAAACAAATTCTCCAAATCGAGAAGGCTAGAGCTAATTTTCGGGCCCATTGACAGACGAGTGCCTCCGTGCCACATAGACCCATTGACGGACCGGCGCCTCCATGCCACATAGACCCATTGACGGACCGGCGCCTCCATGCCACATAGACCCATTGACGGACCGGCGCCTCCATGCCACATAGACCCGTTGACGGACCGGCGCCTCCATGCCACATAGACCCATTGACGGACCGGCGCCTCCATGCCACATAGACCCATTGACGGACCGGCGCCTCCATGCCACATAGACCCATTGACTGACCGGCGCCTCCATACCACATAGACCCATTGACGGACCGGCGCCTCCATGCCACATAGACCCATTGACTAACCGGCGCCTCCATGCCACATAGACCCATTGACGGACCGGCGCCTCCATGCCACATAGACCCATTGACTGACCGGCGCCTCCATGCCACATAGACCCATTGACTGACCGGCGCCTCCATGCCACATAGACCCATTGACGGACCGGCGCCCCCATACCACATAGACCCATTGACGGACCGGCGCCTCCATACCACACAGACCCATTGACGGACCGGCGCCTCCATGCCACATAGACCCATTGACGGACCGGCGCCCCCATACCACATAGACCCATTGACTGACCGGCGCCTCCATGCCACATAGACCCATTGACGGACCGGCGCCTCCATGCCACATAGACCCATTGACGGACCGGCGCCTCCATGCCACATAGACCCATTGACGGACCGGCGCCTCCATGCCACATAGACCCATTGACGGACCGGCGCCTCCATGCCACATAGACCCATTGACTGACCGGCGTCTCCATACCACATAGACCCATTGACGGACCGGCGCCTCCATGCCACATAGACCCATTGACTAACCGGCGCCTCCATGCCACATAGACCCATTGACGGACCGGCGCCTCCATGCCACATAGACCCATTGACTGACCGGCGCCTCCATGCCACATAGACCCATTGACTGACCGGCGCCTCCATGCCACATAGACCCATTGACTAACCGGCGCCTCCATGCCACATAGACCCATTGACTGACCGGCGCCTCCAAGCTACATAGACCTATTGACTAACCGGCGCCTCCATGCCACATAGACCCATTGACTGACCGGCGCCTCCATGCCACATAGACCCATTGACGGACCGGCGCCCCCATACCACATAGACCCATTGACAGACCGGCGCCCCCATACCACATAGACCCATTGACGGACCGGCGCCTCCATGCCACATAGACCCATTGACGGACCGGCGCCTCCATGCCACATAGACCCATTGACGGACCGGCGCCTCCATGCCACATAGACCCATTGACGGACCGGCGCCCCATGCCACATAGACCCATTGACGGACCGGCGCCTCCATGCCACATAGACCCATTGACGGACCGGCGCCTCCATGCCACATAGACCCATTGACGGACCGGCGCCTCCATGCCACATAGACCCATTGACGGACCGGCGCCTCCATGCCACATAGACCCATTGGCGGACCGGCGCCTCCATGCCACATAGACCCATTGACAGACCGGCGCCTCCATGCCACATAGACCCATTGACGGACCGGCGCCTCCATGCCACATAGACCCATTGACGGACCGGCGCCCCCATACCACATAGACCCATTGACGGACCGGCGCCTCCATGCCACATAGACCCATGGACGGACCGGCGCCTCCATGCCACATAGACCCATTGACGGACCGGCGCCTCCATACCACATAGACCCATTGACGGACCGGCGCCTCCATACCACATAGACCCATTGACGGACCGGCGCCTCCATGCCACATAGACCCATTGACAGACCGGCGCCTCCATGCCACATAGACCCATTGACGGACCGGCGCCTCCATGCCACATAGACCCATTGACTGACCGGCGCCTCCATGCCACATAGACCCATTGACGGACCGGCGCCTCCATGCCACATAGACCCATTGACGGACCGGCGCCTCCATGCCACATAGACCCATTGACGGACCGGCGCCTCCATGCCACATAGACCCATTGACGGACCGGCGCCCCCATGCCACATAGACCCATTGACTGACCGGCGCCTCCATACCACATAGACCCATTGACGGACCGGCGCCTCCATGCCACATAGACCCATTGACGGACCGGCGCCCCATGCCACATAGACCCATTGACGGACCGGCGCCTCCATGCCACATAGACCCATTGACGGACCGGCGCCTCCATACCACATAGACCCATTGACGGACCGGCGCCCCCATGCCACATAGACCCATTGACGGACCGGCGCCCCCATGCCACATAGACCCATTGACGGACCGGCGCCTCCATGCCACATAGACCCATTGACTGACCGGCGCCTCCATGCCACATAGACCCATTGACTGACCGGCGCCTCCATACCACATAGACCCATTGACAGACCGGCGCCTCCATGCCACATAGACCCATTGACGGACCGGCGCCTCCATGCCACATAGACCCATTGACAGACCGGCGCCCCCATACCACATAGACCCATTGACGGACCGGCGCCCCCATGCCACATAGACCCATTGACGGACCGGCGCCTCCATACCACATAGACCCATTGACGGACCGGCGCCTCCATGCCACATAGACCCATTGACGGACCGGCGCCTCCATGCCACATAGACCCATTGACGGACCGGCGCCTCCATGCCACATAGACCCATTGACGGACCGGCGCCTCCATGCCACATAGACCCATTGACGGACCGGCGCCTCCATGCCACATAGACCCATTGACGGACCGGCGCCCCCATGCCACATAGACCCATTGACGGACCGGCGCCTCCATGCCACATAGACCCATTGACGGACCGGCGCCTCCATGCCACATAGACCCATTGACGGACCGGCGCCTCCATGCCACATAGACCCATTGACGGACCGGCGCCTCCATGCCACATAGACCCATTGACTGACCGGCGCCTCCATACCACATAGACCCATTGACAGACCGGCGCCTCCATGCCACATAGACCCATTGACGGACCGGCGCCTCCATGCCACATAGACCCATTGACAGACCGGCGCCCCCATACCACATAGACCCATTGACGGACCGGCGCCCCCATGCCACATAGACCCATTGACGGACCGGCGCCTCCATACCACATAGACCCATTGACGGACCGGCGCCTCCATGCCACATAGACCCATTGACGGACCGGCGCCTCCATGCCACATAGACCCATTGACGGACCGGCGCCTCCATGCCACATAGACCCATTGACGGACCGGCGCCTCCATGCCACATAGACCCATTGACGGACCGGCGCCTCCATGCCACATAGACCCATTGACGGACCGGCGCCCCCATGCCACATAGACCCATTGACGGACCGGCGCCTCCATGCCACATAGACCCATTGACGGACCGGCGCCTCCATGCCACATAGACCCATTGACGGACCGGCGCCTCCATGCCACATAGACCCATTGACGGACCGGCGCCTCCATACCACATAGACCCATTGACGGACCGGCGCCCCCATGCCACATAGACCCATTGACGGACCGGCGCCTCCATGCCACATAGACCCATTGACGGACCGGCGCCTCCATGCCACATAGACCCATTGACGGACCGGCGCCCCATGCCACATAGACCCATTGACGGACCGGCGCCTCCATGCCACATAGACCCATTGACGGACCGGCGCCCCCATGCCACATAGACCCATTGACGGACCGGCGCCTCCATGCCACATAGACCCATTGACGGACCGGCGCCTCCATGCCACATAGACCCATTGACGGACCGGCGCCTCCATGCCACATAGACCCATTGACGGACCGGCGCCCCATGCCACATAGACCCATTGACTGACCGGCGCCTCCATGCCACATAGACCCATTGACGGACCGGCGCCTCCATGCCACATAGACCCATTGACGGACCGGCGCCCCCATGCCACATAGACCCATTGACGGACCGGCGCCTCCATGCCACATAGACCCATTGACGGACCGGCGCCTCCATGCCACATAGACCCATTGACGGACCGGCGCCTCCATACCACATAGACCCATTGACGGACCGGCGCCTCCATACCACATAGACCCATTGACGGACCGGCGCCTCCATACCACATAGACCCATTGACGGACCGGCGCCCCCATACCACATAGACCCATTGACGGACCGGCGCCCCCATGCCACATAGACCCATTGACGGACCGGCGCCTCCATACCACATAGACCCATTGACGGACCGGCGCCTCCATACCACATAGACCCATTGACGGACCGGCGCCCCCATACCACATAGACCCATTGACGGACCGGCGCCCCCATGCCACATAGACCCATTGACGGACCGGCGCCTCCATACCACATAGACCCATTGACGGACCGGCGCCTCCATACCACATAGACCCATTGACGGACCGGCGCCTCCATACCACATAGACCCATTGACGGACCGGCGCCTCCATACCACATAGACCCATTGACGGACCGGCGCCCCCATGCCACTCTTACATAAGCTTACACCCGAAGACCCCTATCTAAGTGAAATTCATCGTTGTCGTATTCCGAACACGCGTGAACCAAAGGGACAGAAACACCCTGGTGGATTATCCAGAACGGACAGAGGGAACAGCATTGTGAGCGGAGGTAATTGTGGATCAAAGTGTTGTGGTGGGGAACCCTGGGAAGAGGGGGGGGGGGGGGGGAGTCCAAGATTTGCACCCGAGCTCCCACCCCCACCCCCTTCCCAAGCGCCGCATGGATTGTATCTATAAGGATAATTTCAACGTCAACAGCGTTTTAATTTTCTTCCTTTTTTTTCACTTCAGTTGAATTTATTTAGCCCCCGCCACCCCCCCCCCCCCCCTCACCCCCCACACACACACACCTCCGAGAGCCAGCAGACCAGTCCCACTGAAATGGGAGGAGTCCAGTTGGCGGAAGATGGAACACATGGTTATCCTCCGCTATGTCAATATTCAATTCCCCGGTTTTTGTAAACAACATATTCCGCGTAACTGATCTGTTTTCCAACTCTCACCTCAAAATCCAGCTTGAGAGGTTTGAGTTGGGTTCATACAGGAATACAGTGACCGAGACACAGTCCACTTTGGCAATTTTTCAGCTGCTTGATAGAGGCGATTTGACCAGCATATCACCAGACCCCTTTAAAAGACAGCAAGATACTAAGCTCATTGTACGCGTGGAGTTCGAAAGTACACACCAGTCGCAAATGCAATACAATCGCGCTGATCTGATACAGTACAGAACTGACAGGGAAGCCATCTTGAATTGTGGGGGCAGCCCCACCAACACATGCCCACAGGGTATGTGGTAAGTCACACTGTGACAGGCCCACGTGGTATGTGGTAAGTCCCACTGTGACAGGCCCACGTGGTATGTGGTAAGTCACACTGTGACAGGCCTACATGGTATGTGGTAAGTCACACTGTGACAGGCCCACATGGTATGTGGTAAGTCACTCTGTGATAGGTCCACATGGTATGTGGTAAGTCACACTGTGACAGGCCCACATGGTATGTGGTAAGTCACACTGTGAAAGGCCCACATGGTGTGTGGTAAGTCACACTGTGACAGGTCCACGTGGTATGTGGTAAGTCACACTGTGACACGTCCACATGGTATGTGGTAAGTCACACTAGGACAGGTCCACGTGGTATGTGGTAGGTCATACTGTGACAGGCCCACGTGGTATGTGGTAAGTCACTCTGTGACAGGCCCACGTGGTATGTGGTAAGTCACACTGTGACAGGCCCACATGGTATGTGGTAAGTCACACTGTGACAGGCCCACATGGTATGCGGTAAGTCACCCTGTGACAGGCCCACATGGCAAGTGGTAAGTCACACTGTGACAGGCCCACATGGTATGTGGTAAGTCACACTGTGACAGATCCACGTGGTATGTGGTAAGTCACACTGTGACAGATCCACATGGTATATGGTAAGTAAGTCATTCTGTGACAGGCCCACGTGGTATGTGGTAAGTCACACTGTGACAGGCCCACGTGGTATGTGGTAAGGTCCACATGGTATGTGGTAAGTAACACTGTGACAGGCCCACATGGTATGTGGTAAGTCACACTGTGACAGGCCCACAGGGTATGTGGTAAGTCACACTGTGACAGGCCCACAGGGTATGTGGTAAGTCACACTGTGACAGGCCCACAGGGTATGTGGTAAGTCACACTGTGACAGGCCCACGTGGTATGTGGTAAGTCACACTGTGACAGGCCCACAGGGTATGTGGTAAGTCACACTGTGACAGGCCCACATGGTATGTGGTAAGTCATACTGTGACAGGCCCACATGGTATGTGGTAAGGTCCACATGGTATGTGGTAAGGTCTATATGGTACGTTGTAAGGTCCACATGGTATGTGGTAAGTAAATCACACGGTGACAGATCCACGTGGTATGTGGTAAGTGACACTATGACAGATCCACATGGTATATGGTAAGTAAGTCACACTGTGACTGGCCCACATGGTATGTGGTAAGTCACACTGTGACAGGCCCACATGGTATGTGGTAAGTAAGTCACGCGGTGACAGGTCCACATGGTATGTGGTAAGTCACACTGTGACAGGCCCACATGGTATGTGGTAAGTCACACTGTGACAGGCCCACAGGGTATGTGGTAAGTCACACTGTGACAGGCCCACAGGGTATGTGGTAAGTCACACTGTGACAGGCCCACAAGGTATGTGGTAAGTCACACTGTGACAGGCCCACAGGGTATGTGGTAAGTCACACTGTGACAGGCCCACAGGGTATGTGGTAAGGTCCACATGGTATGTGGTAAGGTCTATATGGTACGTTGCAAGGTCCACATGGTATGTGGTAAGGTCTATATGGTACGTTGCAAGGTCCACATGGTATGTGGTAAGTAAGTCACACGGTGACAGGTCCACGTTGTATGTGGTAAATCACACTATGACAGATCCACATGGTATATGGTAAGTAAGTCACACTGTGACAGGTCCGGGCACATGGTATGTGGTAAGTCATACCGTGACTGAGCTCCTGCTCTAACATTTCATCCGTTCTATCTCATCTGTATGAACAATTTCACTATTTTACTGAATCGTATTGTAAAACAGATGATATTATTAACATTAACTATATATTTGACATATTAAATTCCGCGCTTAACTCTTTGTCCGTGCCGTGATTCACGTCAGAGAACAAGTGTGCACACATCTGATAGTCTGATAGCAGATGATGGTCGGTGTGCAAAGGCTACTGTGGTGAATGATTCAGCAATTTTATGCCGTAGTACTGTCTACACTGCGCCAGTTTCGCTGGCACGCTGGTTTACCAGTCAATTTATACAGCAACCAGCCACTTCTAAAAGGACCCCATGGGGAGCGAAATGACACATTGGATCGTGCTAATAAAAGCACCCGGCCAGCATTGTGTTGCTACCCCGACACAACGACCAAGGAACCCCACACTGAGAGGCTCTCTTTCTCGGTTCTCTCAATGAACGGCGCCACGATCGCTCAGTGATTGATAAATCCGGCCGAATACGTCATCTGCCAAATATGGCACAGCCCCGGGGGGAGCGGTGGGCGGGGCTTCGTGCCAAGCCGGATCTGACGTCACATCCGCTGTGCGCCCATTGGCTGGACAAAGCCCGCCCACGGGTTTTTCGTTCGCAAATTTTATTCATGTTGTTGGGCGGGAGGGAGCTACGAAGGAGTGGAGGAGGGGAGGGGTGTGTGGTTACTTTCCTAGACTGCGCCGCTTGGCCACCACACCAGGGTGACCCGGTTTATTCACAACCGTAGCGCACGGGGAGGTACTGGGGTTGGGGAGGGGGACGCGCCTGGAGGTGGGGAGAGGCTTCAGGGTGGGTCCGCGGGGAGGGGATTTTAAGGAGGCTACTAGGAGGGTGGTGGTTGGAGGGAGAGGGGGCGGGGAGGGGGGAGGAGGGAGGGGGCGAAGGCGACAGGGCACAGCGGATATTGCTATGGAAGCCTGCCTGGTCGGCCAGCCCGCCCGCTCGCCCGCTGGCCTGAGCAGTGCGAGCAACCTCAGCGGTTCAAGTTGATAGCAATATTGTACAGCGCAGCGAGGCAGGGGGTAGGGTGAGGGGGGTGGGGATGGGCAGGTGGGGACGGTAGCTGCGTGGTGGCACATTCGGGGATTGGGTGGGGAGGAGGACGGGAGGGGGTGGCCAGGATTCAGTGTGTGGAGGGGTGCAGGACAAGGGAGTGCGGGGGGGGGGGGTGAGGAGGGAGGGGCGGGCGAGGCTACACCAGTACGTGAGGCCGGTCATTCACAAGGCGCTGCGACTTGGCGCGGCTGTCCCTCCCTCTGCGCTCCCTCCCTCCGTCGCCTCAGTGTCGCTGTTTTTGCTCGGTTGGCTGGTTGGTTGGTTTGGCCCCCTCGTGTGTCGTACTTTCTACCCTACCAAGCTTGCCACGGCCCGTCCGCTCTCAGCGTTTGTGTTATAGTCGTGTCATCGTCTGGTCTGGAGGGGCCGGGGTTGCCGTGATCGAGCCTGCCCACCCAACCAACCCACCTACATAGCTACCTTCCTCCGTCCTGCCTCTGCCTCCTCCTCCTACCTACACGCACCAAGCGGCCAACGGTGGTAGCCAGCCTGCCTGGCAGTAGTCGGTCGACAAAAGGTGACCGCGTACCGCTGGCCGCCTGGGCGACTCCACTACTACACAGTCCGCCCCGCCGAGTGAATGACGGGATGTGATGTGATGCAAGTTATTGTCGGCGGGTGAAACTATGCTACAAACAAACCACCGGGAATCACGGAACGAGCGGTGACGACAGGACAGTAGAACGGACAAGCGGTACCAATTTCCCGATCAGAAGAAGGGAATATACCAGTGACTGCTCCACCAACCATCAACTGGCTACATTGTAAGTTGTAAGCCAGCCCCCCCCCCCCCCCTTGCCTGAGAGGAGGGAACAGTGAGTGAGCTTACCTCACACAGCAAAGAGCATCCTGGTTTATTTTCAACACGCACAACAAATTGCACAAAAAATCCCTCACGAGGATATCATATGATAGATAGTACTGTACCATTAAGGCTGGCTTCCGTGCGTTCACTCCGTGATTGTCTCTAACCTTCATGTGGACCGGGAGTTCATTCATTCATTCATCGAGTCGCCAACGAATCCCGCATGACGTCTGACCGAAGCCGGCCCGAGACATCCACCCCCATCAGCTGATCACACAGTGATCAGTCCCGATTACCACACGGGAGCCTGGACTCTCTGCTTCCTGTTATTACTGAATGAACCTGCGGCGTTGGTTTTTTACGCCCGTTTGTATTGATAGATCTACACCACCAACCCCCGACCACGCGGCCGCCTGTGGGGCTGTTGTTGTTGCTGCCGCTGCTGCTGCTGCTGCTGTTGTTATTAGGGGAAATATCATAAGGGAGTGGTAAGATGTGCGTACGGGGCCGTCCCGACGGACTGCCCATGCTACTGTCGCTGAACTGCTCCACCCCGCATCGCCACACCCCCCGGGCTGGGGATCGAGTCCCTGTCGTGCTGTACTGTGGCCTGGACGGTGGGAACCATCTCCGTCTGGACAATCTCTGAGAACTGTCGGGTTGAGTGAGTCCGTCAGGAAATACACAACTGAGAACGTCAGAGCGGAGGAGGGGAAGTCGGATGACCGGAAGTATTCGACTACACCGACTACTACTACGTCTATAACCACCGCTTGATAACATTGATTTATAGTTCTCCAATCTGGGAAGCATACATTTTTTTTCACACCCTGCTGAGATATCACTCATGGTCCTCATTGGTTATTATGTTATAATAATTCCCATGTGAGTATAAGACGATAAGACCTGTATGTGACAGCTTGAGCTCGGTTATTTCACTGGTGTATGAAACAATAACAGTGGTTTTACCAACACCCCCACACACATATATATATCTATAACATCGAGACCGACAGTCCCGTCACCATGGTGGAGTATGAAGGCGGGGTGTACTGCGACTGGCTCGGCCAAGAGTTGTCCCGAGGCTGTGAGAACCCGCTGCTGATCCTCGACTGTCGGGGGGTCAATGACTTCAATGCTGCCCACGTGGCCGACGCGATTCACGTGGCCATCCCGAGCCTGATGCTGAAGCGGCTCAAGAAGGGCAACCTGTCGGTGGACGCCGTCATCAAGTGTAACGAAAGCAAGCGCAAGTTCCACAGTCGGTGGAAGACCGGCACCGTAGTTCTGTACGACGAGGACACGACGGCCTTGGAGGACAACCCCACGTGTCTGACCTCATTACTGTACGAGAAACTGCGAGATGACGGATGCTGCGTGCGATATTTGATAGGTAAGCAGGGGGCGGGGGCAAAAAAAAACAGGATTAGTTTTTGTTACGGTCGTCATTTTAGTGATTCAAGTAAGGCGCCTGCTGAAGAATTAATGAATCTCTGGAGAAGGCCTTTGAACGGGTTGACAGGCGGACACATGTTAATTTATTAATCTGGTAATCCATCCCGCACCCTCTCTCTGGCTCTCTATGTATCTCTGTCCCCCACGTTCTCTCTCCGTCACCCTCCGTCTCTCTTCAACAAACCTTCTAAACGCGTTCGACGTTCTCACAAATCGACTGATGTTAGTTGGCAATGGTGCATTCGGCTAAATCATGTATACTTGGCTTCACCAGTAAAGGTTGTTGATAAATCATGTACGCTTGGCATCACCAGTAAAAGCCATTGAACTGTAATGTTATACACAATCTAATGCCCCGGCGTGCCAGGGTTTTATCGACAGGTTTCAGAGGTGTCTTGCATAAAGAAAGCCATTAGCCGCCATAATGGCTGACGTATTAATCACTAACGTGTAACCACTAATCGAACGTGAGGACGATTGATCGGATTAAGTACACAACTAAAGTAGGGATAATGGGGCATGCGGATAGAGGTAGGTAGATGGAAAGTACGAATAGTCGAAGGTTTGAAGAGAAAGTATTATGAACAGTGGATGATTTAACGAGAGGGAGCATGAATAGTGGCAGATTTAAAGAGAAATTATGAATAGTGACAGATTTAAGGAGGTAAAGAAAAATAGTGGAAGACACCGGAGAACAGTGAAAGATTTAAAGGGAACGAGAAAGTACCAATGGTGCAATCCTAAAGAGAAAACACACCACTAGTGGAGCGGGAATGTTTCGTATCCATATGTATATTTGGACTAAAGGTCGCCGTTTCTGATCCATGTATAAAATGTTATTAACGTTATTCGCTTCAACAGGAATCAGTCACCCCTCCCGTCGTCTTGGCTACCAGGATGTTTATAGTCTTGAGATTTTAATGTCATCTGTCGTATGTTTTTTTCTCTCTTCTGAAGTGTACCGGGCTTGCATTTCCCTTGCGACAGCGCTTGTTGTTTAGACACTGGTTTTTGGTTTTTGTTTTGTGTTAATGCAAACCATGTAACACAGCGGAAGTGGCTGTTTGAGCGGCGTGCGCACGCAGCCCGTGGATTAAATCCGTGCAGCGGGGGTTGTGTCTGTCTCCAAGATACCGAGAATACGTCGTGGAAAAAAAAGTACAAAAAACAAAACAAAAGCGTAATCCAGCCTCGTTTCCAATTTGAAATTTGATCCTAGACTACGTGGGGGCGACAACGGCGCATGCGCTGTGCGCCGCCATCCCCATTCCAAGCCCTCTCCCTTGTAAACTCCAAACGTCGTAACCGCTCCCTCCTTTTCAATCCCCACTCCCTCCTTGCCCCCCCCCCTAACACCCACCCCCACCCCCTACCCCCACGATGGCCCGTGCGTCGCACTCCAATAATGGCCTACGGCAACCCAATGAACTGTTAGCTGCCTCCCAGTCCCCCACTCTCACCCACCCCTCCGTCAACGCCTCCCACGTCTTACCCCCACCCCCACCCCACTTTCCTTACTCCTGCCCCCCTCCTTACCTCACGCCCCCCCCCCTCCTCCGTTTCCTTGCCAATCCGCCCCCTGTCACTCGTTCTTTTCGTCCGTCTTTCGCTCTTTCATTAGTTCCTTTTTCCTTGTCGCTGCGTCGCTCTACCTCAAGGTCTCTTCCCTCTTTTAACATCTAGATCCTCTATCACCTGTCCTTCACACTCCCCTGTCATCCCCCCCCCCTCCCCTCCCTTCTCTCTCCTTCCCTTCCACCCACCCCACTCCCCTTACACCCCACGGCCTCTTGCCGTGGCAACCGCTGTAGAATTCCTACCCGAACTCGACTGGCCTTAGAGGCTCCGCATTATATTGGATTTCGTCGGTCTGTTGGCAAATATCGATCCGTGCTTTAGGAGTGGCCCTCATGAGAGCGGCCCCGACCGGAAGTGAGAGCCGAAGGTGGGGAGGGTGAGGAGGATTGGGGGGATGGGGAAGAGAGAGAGGAGGTTTCCCCAAACATTAGTCAATTTATCGCCTTTTTCTTCGCCTCTGTGAAGGCAAGAAGGGCTGATGTTAGGAAAAAGGCCGAACTGCGGTAGGTTGTGTGAGGGAACGGGAAGTGCGTGGGCAGGTGACCCTATGCGGCTTGGTGGATCCAGCTAGCTGAAGGCTTTCACGCACTTTTTATTCTACCGACGGTCGAGGTGAAGCTCAGGTTGGGGGGGCGGGGGTGGCGATTGGTCTGCCGTTCACCCACACCGGCCAAGCCGACCCCCCCCCCCCCCCCACCACACACCCACACACCATATCCCTTCCCCGCACCTTCCCCACTACCCCCTCACCCTGAACCAAAGGCTCACCTACCCTAACCTCCCCCGGCTATGACGGTCATCTCTGCCTGGCGGGACGGATGGACGGTCGGCACTGTGCCAAACCGCCCACGCACCACTTCGGCCCGGTCGATAAAACGTCCTCCCAAGTCCTCTCCCGGTATCCATCCTTATTCCATCTGTCTATCTTCAGTCCCTCCCTCTATCATTCCTTCTTTCCTCTATCTTCTGTTCTATCCCTCTTATCCTTTATCTTCAGCCTTTATCTTCAGTTGTTTTCCTCTGTCCGTCCTTTTTTCCTCTTTATCTTAAGTTCTCTCCATCTATCTTCCTTCTTTCCTGTCTCTATCTTCAGTACTTTCCCTTTAACCTGTTTTTCCTCTCTATCTTCTGTCCCCTCCCTCTGTCAGTCCTTTCTTTTCTTTACCTATCTTCAGTTTTCTCCTTCTATCCTCCCATCTTTCATCTCTCTCTCTATCTTCAGTTGACTTTCTGTCCGTCTTTCTCCTTCCTCTCTCTCTCTATCTTTCATTATCTCCCTCTATCCATCTTTCCTTCCTCTCTCTATCTTCAATTCTCTCCCTCTATCCGTCTCCCTTCTTCTTCCTCTCTCTCTCTCTTATCGTCAGTTCTATCCCTCTGTGTCCACGCCGATTCTTCCTATCATTTGTCAAGTAATTGCCTTATGTAGGTGTAATACAATTATATTATATGTCTTGTCTCTTCTTTTCGTCTTTTTTCCTCGTTATATCAGTGTAATCGTCATGTTATCGTCATTTTTCCCTTTCTGTCCCAGGGATATTATTCAGAAAGCCTCTGGTTACAAATTTAAAAAAAAACTCTTTTAAAACTAATTTTTAGAAAGAGTTCAGAAAGTTGCCTGAAAGGGGCCTTTCCACTGTGGTTTCAAGGTGATCACCAGGGGGGTGGTAGGAGGGGTGGGGACTTGACACATTGTTAAAGGGTGAAAAGGGCTGATCGATCCCCTCATGGGTCTCCCCCCGGGTCTCCCTCGGTCCCTACCCTCCGGGTCTCCCTCGGTCCCTACCCCCCGTCTACTCCCAACACCGCTGCCAACGCCTATGCACTATATATATATTAATCCCTATATATACCATACAGATCATAAGCCTGTGGTTTGATAGCTCTGTTTACCCTAGGGATACAAAGCTTATCGCTATAGTTTTAATCTATGAAGAACCACTCCTGATATCGCTTTAGTCGCGCTCTGGCGTCGTGTGATGTTCGTAGCAGTAAAAACAGGGTTTCTCATAACTAGCATACTTCGTACCCTTGTTTCTTCAATGGATGGTACAGTAGGGTCACAACTAACGTTTGAACAACTAACGTAACTGGAATACTTACCTATTGACACCTAGGGATGTCGTAACTAACGTCATTCGTACACTTGTCCATTTGATTGACGTCTCGGGGATGTCGTAACTAACGTCATTCGTACACTTATTCATAGGATTGACGTCTAGGAATGTCGTAAATAATGTCAATGGTACACTTTTCCATTCGATTGACGTCTCAGGGATGTCGTAACTAACGTAATTCCTGCATTTGTTCATTCCTTTGACGTCCGTGGATAACTGACGTAATCCTTAGGCTGTGGATTTTGTACCTAACGTGAATCGTACACTTTAAATTCGTGGAATTTTTTTTTCTTCACTAGATTATATGAAGAAAATAATTAAACCGCACGTCGTCCCATTGTTGGGGGTGGGTGGGGGGGGGGGGGGGTGTTACATATGCCTTGTTTTGGCCCTGGTTGATTCGTGGTATACAAACGGATATAAAGTGTAAAGATTAATTACGTTTGATAAATAAAATCAATTACTTTCCTTTTACACATATATATATGTCGTCATCGGCTTTTCTATATAATAGAATCCATACCCAAGTATTCAATGTTGGACGGTACGTATATGGCGATTGTTGCGCGTTGAATGACTCCATTGTGTGCGACCTCCGTACCGCTGTTGTCTAGCAGGACATGTGGGTTCATTGGGCCGTGTATTAGAAGGGGGGGTGGACTGGTCTCGAGGGCGGGTAGGGAGAGAGAGGGGGGGGGGGCGAGGGCGGGCAGAGAGAGATGGGGGGGTGGACTGGTCTCGAGGGCGGGTAGGGAGAGAGAGGGGGGGGGCGAGGGCGGGCAGAGAGAGAGATGGGGGGTGGACTGGTCTCGAGGACGGGTAGGGAGAGAGAGGGGGGGCGAGGGCGGGCAGAGAGAGAGAGATGGGGGGGTGGACTGGTCTCGAAGGCGGGTAGAAAGAGAGAGAGTGGGGGGGGGGGCGAGGGCGGGCAGAGAGAGAGATGGGGGGGGGTGGACTGGTCTCGAAGGCGGGTAGGGAGAGAGAGGGGGGGGGGCGAGGGCGGGCAGAGAGAGAGATGGGGGGGTGGACTGGTCTCGAAGGCGGGTAGAAAGAGAGAGAGTGGGGGGGGGGCGAGGGCGGGCAGAGAGAGAGATGGGGGGGGGGGGTGGACTGGTCTCGAAGGCGGGTAGAAAGAGAGGGGGGGGGCGAGGTGGGGTTGTGAGATTAGCCAGTGTGGTTGTGGCGATGGATTAGGTTCTGGGACTTCTAGTTTGATTTCCTGTCTGTGTGGCGGGTTTTAATGAATTGGACGAAGTGACCCTCCCACTGCCAGCTGCTGACGTGGCTGGTGCAGGTGGGTGATTGGAGGGCGTGTCGGGGGTTTGGGGGGGGGGGGTGGTAAGGACACATGTGCTGATGTCACGTCGAAGTACCAGATTCTCATTGTACCCTGATTCTCATTGTAAGCGCTCGCACTGAGCGCTCTGGCCACCTGAGATCGGTGGTTCGCGCCCTGTTGTGGCCATGTCTGTGTGTTCGCAGGATACAGATCCCATGTCCTTCTTCGCAAATATTAGGGGGTTACCCCGGGGGACATGGTTCCGCTCTTGCCTTCCTTCTCCCATTGACGGGATATGACCAAAATTGGTTAAAGCGTCCTGAATATACAACCAATTATTGCACTCTGCATCTCAGGGTTTTTCGGGTTCACCAGTTTGTCTCCCTGGTGGGCTGTGCTGTGCCGCTTTCAGAGCGCCGTTCACGTTGAATGATGTGTGGCTGTGGAGCCACACTGGTGGTTGTGGAGCCACACTGGTGGTTGTGGTGCCACACTGCTGGTTGTGGAGCCACACTGCTGGTTGTGGTGCCACACTGCTGGTTGTGGAGCCACACTGGTGGTTGTGGAGCCACACTGGTGGTTGTGGTGCCACACTGCTGGTTGTGGAGCCACACAAGTGGTTGTGGAGCCACATATGTGGTTGTGGAGCCACGCAGGTGGTTGTGGAGCCACCCAGGTGGTTGTGGAGCCACACAGGTGGTTGTGGTGCCACACTGGTGGTTGTGGAGCCACACTGGTGGTTGTGGTGCCACACTGGTGGTTGTGGAGCCACACTGGTGGTTGTGGAGCCACACTGCTGGTTGTGGAGCCACACAGGTGGTTGTGGTGCCACACTAGTGGTTGTGGAGCCACACTGGTGGTTGTGGTGCCACACTGGTGGTTGGGGAGCTGCAGTGGTGGTTGTGGAGCCACACTGCTGGTTGTGGAGCCACACTGCTGGTTGTGGAGCCACACTGGTGGTTGTGGAGTCACATTGGTGGTTGTGGAGCCACCCAGGTGGTTGTGGAGCCACACAGGTGGTTGTGGTGCCACACTGGTGGTTGGGGAGCTGCAGTGGTGGTTGTGGAGCCACACAGGTGGTTGTGGTGCCACACAGGTGGTTTGGTGCCACATTGGTGGTTGTGGAGCCACATATGTGGTTGTGGAGCCACACTGGTGGTTGTGGAGCCACACTGGTGGTTGTGGAGCCACACAGGTGGTTGTGGAGCCACACTGCTAGTTGTGGAGCTACACTGGTGGTTGTGGAGCCACACTGGTGGTTGTGGAGCCACACTGCTGGTTGTGGAGCCACACAGGTGGTTGTGGTGCCACACTGCTAGTTGTGGAGCTACACTGGTGGTTGTGGAGCCACACTGGTGGTTGTGGAGCCACACTGGTGGTTGTGGAGCCACACTGCTGGTTGTGGAGCCACACTGGTGGTTGTGGAGCCACACAGGTGGTTGTGGAGCTACACTGGTGGTTGTGGAGCCACACTGGTGGTTGTGGAGCCACACTGCTGGTTGTGGAGCCACACTGCTGGTTGTGGAGCCACACTGCTGGTTGTGGAGCTACACTGGTGGTTGTGGAGCCACACTGGTGGTTGTGGAGCCACACAGGTGGTTGTGGTGCCACACTGCTGGTTGTGGAGTCACATTGGTGGTTGTGGAGCCACACTGGTGGTTGTGGAGCCACACTGGTGGTTGTGGAGCCACACTGGTGGTTGTGGTGCCACACTGCTAGTTGTGGAGCTACACTGGTGGTTGTGGAGCCACACTGCTGGTTGTGGAGCTACACTGCTGGTTGTGGAGCCACACTGCTGGTTGTGGAGCTACACTGGTGGTTGTGGAGCCACACTGCTGGTTGTGGAGCCACACAGGTGGTTGTGGAGCCACACTGGTGGTTGTGGAGCCACACTGGTGGTTGTGGAGCCACACTGGTGGTTGTGGAGCCACACTGGTGGTTGTGGAGCCACACTGGTGGTTGTGGAGCCACACAAGTGGTTGTGGAGCCACACTGGTGGTTGTGGAGCCACACAAGTGGTTGTGGAGCCACACTGGTGGTTGTGGAGCCACACTGGTGGTTGTGGAGCCACACTGCTGGTTGTGGAGCCACACTGGTGGTTGTGGAGCCACACTGGTGGTTGTGGAGCCACACTGCTGGTTGTGGAGCCACACTGGTGGTTGTGGAGCCACACTGCTGGTTGTGGAGCCACACTGGTGGTTGTGGAGCCACACTGCTGGTTGTGGAGCTACACTGGTGGTTGTGGAGCCACACTGGTGGTTGTGGAGCCACACAGGTGGTTGTGGTGCCACACTGCTGGTTGTGGAGTCACATTGGTGGTTGTGGAGCCACACTGCTGGTTGTGGAGCCACACTGGTGGTTGTGGTGCCACACTGCTGGTTGTGGAGCTACACTGGTGGTTGTGGAGCCACACTGGTGGTTGTGGAGCTACACAGGTGGTTGTGGTGCCACACTGCTGGTTGTGGAGTCACATTGGTGGTTGTGGAGCCACACTGCTGGTTGTGGAGCCACACTGGTGGTTGTGGAGCCACACTGCTGGTTGTGGAGCCACACTGCTGGTTGTGGAGCCACACTGCTGGTTGTGGAGCTACACTGGTGGTTGTGGAGCCACACTGGTGGTTGTGGAGCCACACAGGTGGTTGTGGTGCCACACTGCTGGTTGTGGAGTCACATTGGTGGTTGTGGAGCCACACTGGTGGTTGTGGAGCCACACTGGTGGTTGTGGAGCCACACTGCTGGTTGTGGAGCCACACAGGTGGTTGTGGAGCCACACTGGTGGTTGTGGAGCTACACTGGTGGTTGTGGAGCCACACTGCTGGTTGTGGAGCTACACTGCTGGTTGTGGAGCCACACTGGTGGTTGTGGTGCCACACTGGTGGTTGTGGTGCCACACAGGTGGTTGTGGAGCCACACTGCTGGTTGTGGAGCCACACTGGTGGTTGTGGAGCCACACTGCTGGTTGTGGAGCTACACTGCTGGTTGTGGAGCCACACTGGTGGTTGTGGTGCCACACTGCTAGTTGTGGAGCTACACTGGTGGTTGTGGAGCCACACTGCTGGTTGTGGAGCCACACAGGTGGTTGTGGAGCCACACTGGTGGTTGTGGAGCCACACTGGTGGTTGTGGAGCCACACTGGTGGTTGTGGAGCCACACTGGTGGTTGTGGAGCCACACTGGTGGTTGTGGAACCACACAAGTGGTTGTGGAGCTACACTGGTGGTTGTGGTGCCACACTGCTGGTTGTGGAGCCACACTGCTGGTTGTGGAGCCACACTGGTGGTTGTGGAGCCACACTGGTGGTTGTGGAGCCACACTGCTGGTTGTGGAGCCACACTGGTGGTTGTGGAGCCACACTGCTGGTTGTGGAGCCACACTGGTGGTTGTGGAGCCACACTGCTGGTTGTGGAGCCACACAGGTGGTTGTGGAGCCACACTGGTGGTTGTGGAGCCACACTGCTGGTTGTGGAGCCACACTGGTGGTTGTGGAGCCACACTGCTGGTTGTGGAGCCACACTGGTGGTTGTGGAGCCACACTGCTGGTTGTGGAGCTACACTGGTGGTTGTGGAGCCACACTGGTGGTTGTGGAGCCACACAGGTGGTTGTGGTGCCACACTGCTGGTTGTGGAGTCACATTGGTGGTTGTGGAGCCACACTGCTGGTTGTGGAGCCACACTGGTGGTTGTGGTGCCACACTGCTGGTTGTGGAGCTACACTGGTGGTTGTGGAGCCACACTGGTGGTTGGGGAGCCACACTGCTGGTTGTGGAGCCACACTGCTGGTTGTGGTGCCACACTGCTGGTTGTGGAGTCACATTGGTGGTTGTGGAGCCACACTGGTGGTTGTGGAGCTACACTGGTGGTTGTGGTGCCACACTGGTGGTTGTGGAGCCACACTGGTGGTTGTGGAGCCACACTGGTGGTTGTGGTGCCACACTGGTGGTTGTGGAGCCACACAGGTGGTTGTGGAGCTACACTGGTGGTTGTGGTGCCACACTGGTGGTTGTGGAGCCACACAGGTGGTTGTGGAGCCACCCAGGTGGTTGTGGAGCCACACTGGTGGTTGTGGAGCCACACTGGTGGTTGTGGTGCCACACAGGTGGTTGTGGAGCCACACTGCTGGTTGTGGTGCCACACAGGTGGTTGTGGTGCCACACTGCTGGTTGTGGAGCCACACTGCTGGTTGTGGAGCTACACTGGTGGTTGTGGAGCCACACTGGTGGTTGTGGTGCCACACTGCTGGTTGTGGTGCCACACTGCTGGTTGTGGAGCCACACTGCTGGTTGTGGAGCCACACAGGTGGTTGTGGAGCCACACTGGTGGTTGTGGAGCTACACTGGTGGTTGTGGTGCCACACTGGTGGTTGTGGAGCCACACTGCTGGTTGTGGAGCCACACTGGTGGTTGTGGAGCCACCCAGGTGGTTGTGGAGCCACCCAGGTGGTTGTGGAGCCACACTGGTGGTTGTGGAGCTACACTGGTGGTTGTGGAGCCACACTGGTGGTTGTGGTGCCACACTGGTGGTTGTGGAGCCACACTGGTGGTTGTGGAGCTACACTGGTGGTTGTGGAGCCACACTGCTGGTTGTGGAGCCACACTGGTGGTTGTGGTGCCACACTGGTGGTTGTGGAGCCACACTGGTGGTTGTGGTGCCACACTGGTGGTTGTGGAGCCACACTGGTGGTTGTGGAGCTACACTGGTGGTTGTGGAGCCACACTGCTGGTTGTGGAGCCACACTGGTGGTTGTGGTGCCACACTGCTGGTTGTGGAGCTACACTGGTGGTTGTGGAGCCACACTGGTGGTTGTGGTGCCACACAGGTGGTTGTGGTGCCACACTGCTGGTTGTGGAGCTACACATGTGGTTGTGGAGTCACCCGCACTCCTTTAGATAAGTCACTATTAGCTGCCGCTCCCCTCACCCCCCCCCCCACACACACACATGCATCCGTTTCATACACTCCGCCCACCCCACCCACCCATCCACTCCGTCGTGTCACCTCAACGTGAGGTCAATAGTTCAAGGTGACAACCGCAGAGCACACAACAATAGAGCTCCCGCATTGCTAAAACGGTTGTTTGTGGTCATAAACACCGACTTTTAATGAAGTTGGCAGTTGTGTGATTGCGTTCTTCACCCCCACTAAGAGCCACTCAATCCACCCTCATTTCACATCCTGGTTGCTAAACGGCGTTCCAGACCACGACTTCAAGTCGTCAAATCGTTCAACAGTTGCATCTGCAACTCCATTTGCACATGCGTGTTGTGCATGTTTCATCCAATCCTCGCGTCATTCTGCCGAGAGAGGTGTCTTGGACCCGTTGAGCCTCCGAGTTCACCAAGTGGCCTACACCAACCAGCAGCTTCATCTCGTCCTGGCTGATCTTCCTTACCATGTAGACATACATGTGCATATATATATTATACAATGATGTGTATACTGTCAGTAGAGTCGCTAAAATACCTTTCAATCAACTTTATAACCAGTGCTTGCTTAGATAACTACACATTGGTTTTCAATTATTGCTCTGCCTCTCGGCCGTTCTCTGTGTTCGACTCGTAGTATAAACCCTGACTATAGGTCGACACCCATTGCCGGCCAACTAACTAGGCAAGTGAGTATCGCCGACAGGGGTCGGATGGGACTGTCCGTCCGCCACCCCTTGACGGTGTTGGCTGTAGTATATTGCACCACGTTGTCAGACCCCGCTGGTCTGGTCCACTTCACCGGGGTCACGTTTAACATGTCGATTTCCCTGCAGTCACATCGAGCCGGGCAGACCGACGACGTGTTTTGTCCTGACGGCTTCAACCGTTAAAACGCTGTCCGCTCTTCTCGCTACGTGATTTTTTTTTTTCGGTGGTGGTGGTTGGGGTGGGCTGGGGAGGGGAGGGGAGGGGAAGGGGTTCAGGCTCAATGCTTTCCTACAGTGTGGAAGGGAAGTTAGCACTTGAACGCGGCGGCGAAGCCCCGTTGAGGTCGTTCGCTGCTGTTTTTCACCTCTGTAGATATTCTCTCGGGGTCTCTCACCCACGCGTACCTCACCCTCTAGCGGCCGACACTGCCCCCACACAACCCCCCCCCCCCCACGCCACCCCTCTCGCACAACCTTGGGGCGGCGCTTACGCTGAGAAGGGCTCTTAATGTAAGCAAAGCACCCTACACCCTGCAGGTATCTGGCTTTCCACCCTTACATCCTCACCCCACCGACCCCCCGCCCTCCGCCCGTTCGCCCTGTGCCCTGCTGAGTGAAGGCCAACCAGCCTGCCTCGCTGTCACCCACCTGTGGGGCCCTCCACGGGGACCCCAATGTGAGGGTACCGCTAGTCAATATTAACTTTGGGTGAAGCGTTTCCGGTCTGTCACGTTTCCGGTGTGTCACGTAAGGGGTCCAGTGAAAAACGTGTACGTCACGTGAGAGGCAACGAGACCGAAGAAAGGCAAGGAGAATGGGAGTGAAAGAGAGAGAGGGAAAGAACGGGGGTGGGGTGGGGAGGGGGGAGGGGGTTGACGTTGTGAAGTGGAACTGCACAATCAATTCGTTATGAGTGTCGGTTTTAGTCTACGGACCCCTTTAATACTGAGGTGCTGGTGTCAGCGAAACGAGATATGTAATTTATCTAACGGGGGGGCTATATATGGGGTAAGTACATCCCTCACACCCTGGTGAATCGGCTTTGAAGCGCCCAATGCTCCTACCCTCTTCGTCTATTTAGATTAGCAATCGGTCGCCAGCTCACCCTCACCACCATTGCCCCCCCCCACCCTGTCGTAAGTGGTCAGGGATGTATGAGACAACGTATGACTTGGTACATAACAACGACAATAACGTTTTAGTCCATGTGCTGTAACGGTGGTAACACCATGGCAACCGCCGAACGATTGAAGGACGTAGTTACCATTGTTGTCAGAATATAACCCGATCCTGGCGGTAGAAGGCGCTGCCACCGCACCGCGCGGACTCCTGTCTGAACACCCGTGAAATGATATAAGCATGTTTTTTTTTTCTCTAAGGCGTCATTTTGAACTCTGTTCGAGTAGCTAAAGCAATTCATAACACTTGATACAGCGTAGTAGAAATGAATGGCATTCGGTTCGAGGGTGGATTATGTCACTACAGATTGATAACGAACTGGTGACGTTTGCCACACGTTTCGGTGATCAGGCGTCAGCACACAATGCGGCTACTTTGGATTTTTGTCTGCGCCTGTGTACACATGTAAATTGATACGAATGAAAGGATGAGCGTTGCTTGATCCTTGTTACAATGGCAGCAAGGACTAAAGAATTCGAACAAAACCTCCACACCGACCAACCGGAAATGCAGCATCTGCCCGGGATTTAATGACTCGTCTAATACCCGAGGTCAAAAATACCGGAAGTACGCATTGCTGGCAGCACCTGGTCGGCGGTAGACGTCGGCGAGACAGGGCTCCGGGGGTAAAGGGGGATCGGGCGGGTGTGGAGAGGGGTGGTGGAATGCGTGGACAGTGAAACTGGGGCCAAGAGGCGAGGAGAGGGGAACGGTTTCAGCATAGAGTAGAGATCGCTGATGCCGGTAGAGGAGGGCTACGTGAAATGGGTTGTAAATACCGCGGGGATCTGGTGCCGGGAACGCGCGGCGCCGTTTAGCTGTTTCGGTGGGGTTTTTACAGGGCAGTTTCCTTCTCTTGTTATTTTACAAACTACGTTGTGTTTTGCTAACTGAGGTAATATCTACCAAGTGTAGATTTGGCTTCCTGTCGCCTCGGCTCGGGCGCTTTGCTGATTTCACCGATATCCGATACCCTACCCCATCACCTCTGGCGGTCTGCCCCCCCCCCTCCACCCCCCCCCTCCCGCCCAATCCCCCTCCCACCACCACCACCACTACATCTCGATTACGCGCCACCGCCGCCAGATTTCACAACCCAGCGCCGCCGTTTTGCCGAGATCGTTGGCTTTCACCTCCAGTGTTTCTCTTTTGTCCCCCACCTCCCCCGACGGCCTGTCAGCGCCCGGCAATATGCCGTCGCCATGGTTACAACTAAACGCCAAACTTAACTTCCGTTTTCCTCTGGGTAATAACATGTCAGTGATGTTAACGTGTTACCCCCTCCCCCCCCCCCCCCCACCTCCACCTCCTCCCATTACGAGGCATCCACTTTGCATTGCGGTGAATAGATTTGGCGCCACTGGGTCAATATGGGTGGAAAACTGGGCTATTGTGGCGTTCTGATTGCGGCGGACCCGTTACACATCTAACGATTGTTTGCCCACGAGAACAAAAGGGGGCGTCCCACAGGTAATGGTCTGGGGCGGCAGTGGCCATTAAGCAGTTTGTGAAAACATGGACCGGAACCTTGTCTTCATATTTCCCTTTTACCGCGAAAGGTATTTTGTTTGTAAAGTACATAGTCGATATTTTATCGGTACTGCCTCATACACTATGTTCTCACAAGAACTGTTTCATCTACGTAGATCACTGTGTCATGGCTGATGATATCATGATTGGGTCTTTCTCTTAGTACCTTATTTCCCTTAATCCTGTTCCAGATTTCCCCCAAACGCGTGGTGTGACTTCCCCTTTGCGAGTGTTCTATTCATAATACATGTGTTGACTTCGTCCATCGTATGGCCTGCCCAATGCCTTCTTCTCATGTGACGCTATAATGAATCTAATGTATCTTCACTCTCCATCCGCTAGGTGGCTTCTCATCCTTCCAAGCCTCGTACCAGGAACACTGTATTGGCGCCTCGGATACGGAACAATCCACGATCTTGGGACTCCGGAATTTACAAATCACGGATTCTGCGGACACAACGATACCGTCGACAGAGGAGAGCGTGCCCACGCCGAAAGACGATGCGTTTCCGGTCCGTGTTCTGCCTTTCCTCTTTCTGGGCAACGCAAAAAATTCAGCCGATCCCGAATGTCTGGATCGGAACGGTATTACGTACATCTTGAACGTTACCCCTAACGTGGCCAACGCCTTCGAGAACGAACAGCACTACAAGTACATGCAGATCCCAATCAATGACCATTGGTCTCAGAATTTGGCCGTTTTCTTCCCAGCTGCCATAGCATTTATCGGTAGGTACACACTTTTCGGTGTTTTCCTAATACCCCATGTTGTGAGCGCAATTGAACGGCGGTATATCCACCAGTTAAGCCATTATATATGGGCCTTAATATATCATATGAATTATCCAAATATCACAGATTAGGGGTTATTGAACATTGCCGGAACGTACGTTTTGATTGTTCGACAAACGCAAAAGCACAAATAGTTTAACTCTTTTAACACTTCGGTTTGAATGATAAAAGCCAATCGTTAGGGAAAAAGATCGTGGCTAAAGATGAAACGCAATAAATGGCGCTCCACATGTTACAATGACCCCGAGGCTCAGGTTTGTTGAATTATTGTCTTATTTTTAAAATAAGAATTTTTTTTTTTGCCCGACTTGCACTACCCGGATGTTGCACTTCTGAGTCACACAATTGAGTTTAACGGTTACGATTGCCGTAAATAATACCACCGGGTATGAATATTCCCCGCCACCTGGGTCACGTGGTGCTCTAATGGCTTCCACTCGAGTAACTGCCCGGCCTGAAGGTCATTACTTATTCAAGGTTACGTGACCGACCGCTGGCACAGTTGTTTCCAGAGCAACTGCCTCGGGGTCATAAAAAGATACCGACAGGCTCTGCAGGTCGTTTGCTGCATAGGATTATGTACGGGAGTGCAGCAGAGTCAATGGTTACCGTAGTATTACGGCTCTTAGTCCTATTCATCGAACCGAACATTGAATCGACCTCATTTTATCTATAGGATAAATAGTAGGGCTTAGTTTGACTTATGTGTTGCAACTTTGGTGAATTGATTTCGTCGATAAATCTCTTTGTCATATGTGCATCTGGCTTTGCCATATGTGCATGTGGCTGGCTTTGCAGGAAAGCTGCTGCAGCATTATAGCATTAGTTTATATGTCGCGGGCCCCCGGGTTACACGGGCAATGTCCTGAAAGGATGAGGGTTAAGCGATTAGTTTGAAATTTGTTTTGACATTTAGATATTGATAATATTGTACAGACCACCGTCCGCGCCACATCAAAGTAATGGGGCTCTTGACACAACCTTTCTACACCGAGCAACATCAGCTGCTAGCGAAGACTGATCACAGTGTCATATATCAATACCGCTGTTTGTGGGCGGAGTCTATGCATTACATTGTTGCACTTGAAACCGTTGCATGCTGGGACGTGAGGCGATTATTATCTGGGGTATTTTTTTGGTCTAGTCGCGACCATATTTATCAGATTCACCTTCCTTGATTACTATAAAAATAAAGCTAGTCCATCGCTCTTGTGCGCGCCATGGCGTTTGACATGTAAAGCGTCATGTACAGCGGAACCGTGTACGCGTTACATTGTGAACTTGCCTGAGTGATTGGGAAGTGCAAACAGCTCGGGGTGACACCCCCCCCCCCCCCACCCCTGTATCCTTCGCTCGATCAGCTTTCTCGTAAAAAGGTCCCCTCAACATGGTGGTGAGCCAGTGTGCCCAGGGGAGTCAGTCAACTCTCCGCACTCGCCGGGTAACGCCATTCAGAGCTGAAGTCGGCGGCAGACTACCGCTGGGTTGGTGGTATTTAGGGATGGACCATGAGATAACCAGGGGGGGGGGGGGGGCGGGGTCTACGAGCTTTGGGTGCAGCCCATTGTGTGCGACGAGGGCTGAATTTTTTGGTGGGCCATGGTGAGGACAGAATCTTTTTTTTTTTTTAGGTTCTTCGGTAATGGCCTGATTTGTTTTTTTGTTTCTTTTTTATCAACAAAATCTATAGTTTCATAGTCTGAGGGCAGGGCAGGAGGACATTTTGTTTGTTTCTGTAACAAGCAACATTATTTCTTTTAACAAAATACAGAGCCATATTTAGTTTTACACAAAACCCATGCCCCCCCCCCCCCCCCTCTGGATATCACATGGTCCGTCTCGTATCGCCCATTTGTACGACGTTACTATGGACATACAGATAATACTGACCTGTTTGTTGTACACCCCGGGTGGGATTGGCTCTCGGAGAGGCCGATTTGATTGATCGCCTTGCATGTGATACCGACCACCACCGCCTCTTGTATACGCCTCCTGTGTTTAGTATACATGTGGTGTGGTTACTGTATGTGGCTGTGGGTAGTGAATCATCCCAGCCATTATGGAGGTCCTTGCGTCAGGGTATGTGCATGTTTAGATTGCCAAGTGGGTATATATATATATATGGCTGGTCTGTTCAAATGAAGTATAGTTTAGAGGTTCATAATGTTTTTTCCATAGCAAAAGGTATTAATGCCATCATCAAAAGAATTTTTTTTACGTTCATTTACTCAAAAATAAAACTGAAAGTTGGCTTCACTGCGTACATCCGGGTCTCTCAGTGCCTCGACATGGTCTATGGAGGCAGTGAGGGTATGTGTTTTTTTTTACATATTGGTCTATGGTTGCTTTCGTGTGGGTAAACACGGCACAAAAGGTCCTCTATTCGGGATATAAAGCTGGTCGGCGGCACACCCGTCGGGCGAAGTAAACGACATGCACTTAATGCGTCTGTCAATAGTTTTTAAGATGCTGGTCCGAAGGCGGGCGGCCCACGCGACGTGGGCGGAGTACAGGCCTTAGGAGGAGATCCACGTTAAATAGAAGGCATAGGTTTATTGCGCGTTGAGAATCTGGGCGTGTGTCTCTTCACCCTGATATATCTTTACACACATATATATATTATACCATATGCCACCCTCCCTCCTACGCGATGTTTTAGAGGCCATGTATATTTGTATATATATATATATATAGTCTAATATTTATATATATATTATAACGCCAGTTGTTACGTGTTATCACGTGACCTGCATGTCTGTAGTAGGGGTAGGGGAAGGGGGTGCTGCTTCTGCCCTGGGGTGTGGGGGTGGGGTGGGGTTGTATACAAGTGGAGTGTGTGGGAGGGTCACGAAAAGGGGTGAGAGTTATTGCGGTGGTGATATGCGGTAGCTTCTTCAGGCCAGAATGATGCCACAGGGCACCTTTTGGTCAGTAGATGGGGCGTGAGTTATACTCCTGCGTTTCTTTGCTGACGTCATCGGTCATGTGCCGTCCCACAGCGGAGTGACCCCATTTCAATATACCATACTTGGAGGCGGTCGCGCGATGATACAGATCATAATATCCCCTTACCGCAGGCGGTGATATGGCTTGTGGAGACTAGTTGGTCGTTGCTCAGTTAACATCTTCACCTTCTAGTTAACAGAAGTTAGAATTAGTTCACATATCTGTTATAGTGATTCTGCCATACAGTAGATGTGTGGTTAGCAAGAGCGTAGCCGTGACAAGTTGTTTTTTTTACAACTCATCGTCGTTTGAATGATGAGACAACCTTAATTCAGCCGTCTGGTTTACATTCGACCTGTTCCCAGGTCAATATACAGGGGAGCAATGCAATACCAGACTGCTTCAGTCACGGGGGTTAAACACAGGGACCTGCCTCACATTCAAAATCTACCCAACCCCTCAAGTACCGGATGTGTTCGGCTGCTCGTAACAACCGAAGTGTTCCCGTTACCACTTCAGATGTTCACCACGTGACCCACACCGCGGCCGCTCACATTTTATACAGTCTTCTTACTTACTCGGTATTTACCTATATATATACTTGTACTATAATATCTATACCTACACCGCGTTATCCGAGCGTTATAGATTCAATCTAAGATACTATCTATGGGACAAAAACTCCCCGGATGTACACATATATGTAGTTCCTTACACACCACGTACAGTAACATACCTTTGTACTCTTGTCAGAGACGCGTTTTTCATTTCGACTAAATAAGGTAGACCGTGAGTGATATATATATATACATATATATATATATAGCGATGGATCGGCGTTTGTGTAAAGCCGGGTCACACGCCAACCTAAGGGTCATCATGTTATCATTGCTAACGGCTTTGTGGGCACGTGTAGGATTTAAACCGGGACTAGTGTCATGTCCTCTGACATTAAGTGTAGATAAATAAGGTGACCTTGAACCGAGAAGCAGAGGTTCTCTGTAGGTAGTGTCGACCTGGTATGGGACACGTGGCACGACTAGACACACGCCACGCGTGAACACGGCACGAATAAACACAATACGTCTGAACACGATATTAGAGCCCTTGCGACTGGGATGAACACAGGGCGATCTAAAACACGAACAGTTTTTTTGCACGGTGTTTGGGTTAATGTATATCTTAAAAAGCAAATGTATATACTTTATATTAATCGAGTGCACTATTCCCCTTGGTTGCCTGATCCCAAATGCTGACATGGCTCTCCATACCTGCCTTATGGCTGCAGCACCTAGACATGGTTCCCCATACTTGCCTTATGGCTTTAGCACCTAGACATGGCGCTCCATACCTGCCTTATGGCTGCATCACGTAGACATGGCTCTCCATACCTGCCTTATGGCTTTAGCTCCTAGACATGGCTCTCCATACCTGCCCTATGGCTTTAGCGCCTAGACATGGCTCTCCATACCTCCCTTATGGCTGCAGCGCCTAGGCATGGCTCTCAATACCTGCCCTATGGCTTTAGCGCCTAGACATGGCTCTCCATACCTGCCTTATGGCTGCAGCACCTAGGCATGGCCCTCCATACCTGCCTTATGGCTTTGGCACTTAGACATGGCTCTCAATACCTGCCTTATGGCTTTAGCACCTAGACATGGCTCTCCATACCTGCCTTATGGCTGCAGCACCTAGGCATGGCTCTCCATACCTGCCTTATGGCTTTAGCACTTAGACATGGCTCTCAATACCTGCCTTATGGCTTTAGCTCGTAGACATGGCTTTCCATACCTGCCTTATGGCTTCAGCTCCTAGACATGGCTCTCAATACCTGCCTTATGGCTTTAGCTCCTAGGCATGGCTCTCCATATCTGCCTATGGCTTCAGCTCCTAGACATGGCTCTCCATACCTGCTTTATGGCTTTAGCTCCTAGACATGGCTCTCCATTCCTGCCTTATGGCTTTAGCTCCTATACATGGCTCTCCATACCTGCCTGATGGCTTTAGCACTTAGACATGGCTCTCAATACCTGCCTTATGGCTTTAGCTCGTAGACATGGCTTTCCATACCTGCCTTATGGCTTCAGCTCCTAGACATGGCTCTCAATACCTGCCTTATGGCTTTAGCTCCTAGGCATGGCTCTCCATATCTGCCTTATGGCTTCAGCTCCTAGACATGGCTCTCCATACCTGCCTTATGGCTTTAGCTCCTAGACATGGCTCTCATTCCTGCCTTATGGCTTTAGCTCGTAGACATGGCTTTCCATACCTGCCTTATGGCTTCAGCTCCTAGACATGGCTCTCAATACCTGCCTTATGGCTTTAGCTCCTAGGCATGGCTCTCCATATCTGCCTTATGGCTTCAGCTCCTAGACATGGCTCTCCATACCTGCCTTATGGCTTTAGCTCCTAGACATGCTCTCCATTCCTGCCTTATGGCTTTAGCTCCTATACATGGCTCTCCATACCTGCCTGATGGCTTTAGCTCCTAGACATGGCTCTCTATACCTGCCTTATGGCTTTAGCACTTAGACATGGCTCTCCATACCTGCCTTATGACTGCAGCACCTAGGCATGGCTCTCCATACCTGCCTTGTGGCTTCAGCTCCTAGACATGGCTCTCAATACCTGCCTTATGACTTTAGCACCCAGACATGGCTCTCAATACCTGCCTTATGGCTTCAGCTCCTAGACATGGCTCTCAATACCTGCCTTATGACTTTAGCACCCAGACATGGCTCTCAATACCTGCCTTATGGCTTTAGCTCCTAGACATGGCTCTCAATACCTGCCTTATGGCTTTAGCTTCTAGACATGGCTCTCCATACCTGCCTTATGGCTTTAGCTCCTAGACATGGCTCTCAATACCTGCCTTATGACTTTAGCACCTAGACATGGCTCCCATACCTGCCTTATGGCTTCAGCTCCTAGACATGGCTCTCAATACCTGCCTTATGGCTTTAGCTCCTAGACATGGCTCCCATACCTGCCATATGGCTGCAGCACCTAGACATGGCTCTCCATACCTGCCTTATGGCTTTAGCTCCTAGACATGGCTCTCCATACCTTGCTTTAGCTCCTATATGGCTTTAGCACCTAGACATGGTTCTCATACCTGCCTTGTGGCTTTAGCTCCCAGACATGGCTCTCAATACCTGCCTTATGCTTTAGCTCCTAGACATGGCTCTCCATACCTGCCTTATGGCTTTAGCTCCTAGACATGGCTCTCCATACCTGCCTTATGGTTGCAGCACCTAGACATGGCTCTCCATACCTGTCTTATGGCTTTAGCACCTAGACATGCGCTCTATAACTGCCCTATGGCTTTAGCTCCTAGCATGGCTCTCCATACCTGCCTTATGGCTTTAGCACCTAGACATGGCTCTCCATACCTTGCTTTAGCTCCTATATGGCTTTAGCACCTAGACATGGTTCTCCATACCTGCCTTGTGGCTTTAGCTCCCAGACATGGCTCTCAATACCTGCCTTATGGCTTTAGCGCCTAGACATGGCTCTCCATACCTGCCTTATGAATGCATCACCTAGACGTGGCTCTCCATACCTGCCTTATGGCTTTAGCTCCTAGACCTGGCTCTCCATTCCTGCCTTATGGCTTTAGCACCTAGACATGGCTCTCCATACCTGCCTTATGGCTTTAGCACTTAGACATGGCTCTCAATACCTGCCTTATGGCTTCAGCTCCTAGACATGGCTCTCCATACCTGCCTTATGGCTTTAGCACTTAGACATGGCTCTCAATACCTGCCTTATGGCTTCAGCTCCTAGACATGGCTCTCCATACCTGCCTTATGACTTTAGCACCTAGACATGGCTCTCATACCTGCCTTATGGCTTTAGCACCTAGACATGGCTTTCCATACCTGCCTTATGGCTTTAGCACTTAGACATGGCTCTCAATACCTGCCTTATGGCTTTAGCACCTAGACATGGCTCCCCATACCTGCCTTATGGCGATGGATGGGTCCACCGCTGCGGGAGACACGTTTTCATCAACCCTCATGCATATGTATATATATGTCCTGT
>OZ025248.1:26369615-26389800 GCA_964019135.1 Arenicola marina | reverse complement strand
GGGAAGGGCCATGTCTTCATATCACAGCCACATCCAGACACATGTATGGAAAAACTCGCTGCCGAGTAATCGACTTGACTCTCCGCCAGCCACTCAGGCGGCCCGTTTGTCCTGGATCCAGTCAGGATCGATATACAAGTTAATATGGAGCCGGAAATCCGCTCCATGCCTATAACCCTCGCCCTAACCACAGCCATGGAGGCCGTCTGGACGGTGCGGACACCGACAGCCGTCAGGATAAAGAAATCAATGGTAAGAAACAGTGATGTCATGCTGTTCTATATGTGATGTAACACGGATTAAGTTCTTTGCATGTAAGATGCTAAAATACGGTTAACGAGATGTATTCAACTGTATGCGATGTAATCCCGGCAAAAATCCGAAGCAAAAATACGAAACGCATGTCAAATGCTGTGACTTTGTCTGTGTGGTCGCAAGATGGAGATCTCATGTCCTTCTTTGAAAAGAGTATGGGGTTACCCCGGGGACATGGCTCCACTCTCCCTTCCTTCTCCCATTGGTGCGATATGAACACAAGTGATTAAAGCGGGTGTCCAACCTAATTTAATCGCGATCTGCACCGAAAGTTTACATCTTAAAATTAAATTGGCGAGTGTTAACGCTTCGATTCGACCGCCTGGTAAGGAGAAATAAATTAAAGCAACCCGCCCCCAGAAATGTCAAGCAGAGCGCCATTTTGCCGAGAGGGGTGACGCATATTGTGACTATTCATATGGCGCCGCCTTACGTTATAATTCGCGGAGAGAGAGATCAGGGCTGTGATTTACAGATGAACAGCGGCAGTTCCAAGCCGCGCAGTAGAACATGATCTCAGCCTTTCATGGAAGAGTACCGTCCAAACAAATTGATATACGTCTTGCGACGATTGACTCCACAACAATGCCATGATTGGAGTTAGAATCGCAGCTATTTATATTGGCGATTTTAAACGCGCTCTTGTGTTGCTCACACAATAGGCGCAATTTTCGGTTGAATAAATTAGAGTATCGCCTCCTGATTGGTCAATCACAGACATGCCTCCAAAAAGGGCTGCCGCCTGGGTAGACGGCGAAATTGTGCCAGGCGGTCACTTCCAAATATTATTGTGAGCTACAGATAGAACGAAAAATTCTGTAATTTGGAGGATAGACAATTGGGTATTATATGAATCGGTAAAGCAGCGTTAGAGGCCAGGCTGGCGGTTCCCTTTAAAGCGTTTTAAATATACAACCAACCTGAGCTCGGTGCCTGTGCCTACGATCTGTGACACCCAACATGTTACCGATTGCTCGCGTTTTGCTCTGGTCGTTATCTAGAGCATGCTGCATTGGTCCTTCGTGATCAATCAACTGAGATCTGCTTGCCATAGACACCCTGGTCTTCGACCTCAGTGCTGACCACGTGACCAAGGAAGGGGGCGGAAGGGGGCCGTAGGACGTGCGACGTTCTCGCCAAGCCCAGCACGTAACCGACGACGTCGTGCGCTCCTCCCTCCTCCACTCCTTCCCTTCCTGCTGCCCTGCCGCCTGCAGTCCCCCCACCCCCCTGCCGCTCCATCCCCCTCCTTCGCTCCAGCGGCGCCTACCCACACCCCCAACCCCCACACCCACCCCCCACCCCCCCCAACCCCCACCCCCCACTCGTCGACAGCCCCCGCTCTCCCTCCCCGCGCGATCGATAGCTCGCCGCGTGTTGTCCCTATGAGGTGGATGCTCCATGCTCCTCTTCCTCCTCCTCTTCCTGCTGCTGCTGTCGCTGCGGCTGCTGCTGCTGCTGCTGCTGCTGCTGCCGCTGGCTCCTTGGTGACGCCGTAGGCTCTTTAAACAACTTCCGCATCCCCCCGCCATGCAGCCCCGCCCGTCAACCATCCCCACCCGTTAACACCCCCCCCCCCTTGCCCCCCGCCGCCACCATGATATCCACGCCTCTGCCATTCAACCAGTTGAGCCATACTGTGCGTGAGGCTCGGCCTTGTGGGAGCAGCCGGCTGTCCTGACAGAGCGCGCTCCATTACAAAAGAGAGCTGACTGCTTTTCCCGCCTTTCTTCCCTTCCCTCCTGCGCTATTTGTCGTCTGCCTGCTGCGCGTGGGGAAGAGCGGCAACAACAACAAGGGCGCGAGACGCCATGACCCGCGCGCACTAAGCACCGTGCCATCTCCGTGGCTCTACCAAGCATCAAGATAACTGCATCGCACATAAAATACAATGTTGACTGGTGACCTATACGCGTTATTACCTCAGACTGTATATTTTCGGCAGTATATTTTTGTGAATATTTATACATGTCTGAGGTGGGTGTAGCTCATCCTACTGAGCACACAGATATCGCAATAAAACAAAAATGCACCAATAGTCTCGACAGCAAGTTCGCTTCCCGATACATATTTAAAAGCAAAGAAAACATGTACATCAGATACGTCAAAGCGACGGCTTTCGGTCCTTGTTTCTATAAATTAATATTTGATACGCCCTCCCCTCGACTTTGAAAGCAATTATTTTAGTATGGCAATAGTACATCTTCCACACACACCCCTTTTTTTAATTTCTGTGCCTCAGTATTATCACCCTTCTCCAATCTCCAACACTTGTCATATCCTGCGCACCTTTTTTAGCCCCATTGAACTCAGACAGGTTATTTAATTAACCACTTTCGGAGAACATACCTTGGACTATCGCTTGGCACAAGTTAGTGTTACCGTAACATTTGACATAACTAGATTTAATTATCGCTTGCCCCAGTGGGAGTTTACCATGTTGTTTACCATGTTGTTCCTGCCGTCTGGTTCTTTTTCCCACTTTTGTGACTGTGCCCCATCACCGAGCTAGCTGTGTGTCGCGAGTCACTGGAGACCCCCCCAGCCCCCTTCTTCTCCCAACAGGTAAACACATGTATCACGCAAGCGTCAGGCTCAGCAGCCAAGCACGCACAGATGTTCTCGCCCCATTCCCCATTCCCCATCCCCTCATCCCCCCCCCCCCACCCCCAACAACCCCGTTCCAATACTTCTTTCCACAGCAGTAAGTTTGGCAACGTGCGCAGTGCCTAATACGATGTTGTACATAGCAACATAGACACGCTTTAAATATGCATTAGTATTGTTGGATTCGTCATCGTTTGTGTGACCGAGCGTGGGGGCGGGAGAGGGGGGGGGGGGGGAGGGGAGAGACAGACCCGCTCATCAATCACATACATACCGGGAGTGCAATTATTGAAATATTAATGCGTGGCGAATAAATCATAGGGTTTGGGTGTAGGCTCTGGAAAAACACGCTGTCCGCTCTCTCCTGTCCTATACTTAATGTAACCACGGATGCATCCGTAGACACAGGGTTACATCTATTGGATATCTGGTTACATCCATGGACATAGAAAAGAAAAACATGTACGAGCACCCTCATCCTCTTGTAATTGTCTAGAGGACATGTCCCCCCCTCCCTGCAACGCCAATCATCACATCATACGCGACAGCTACCGAATCAATCGTATGAACAGTACACGTATTCATACAATATACAATAGACACATTCGAACGAACGCGTGTTTCTTTTATCTCGTGGCAAAATCCTTGTCTTCGGGGTAAAAACGTTGTCTCCCCTGGCAACCTAATGGGTGCCTTTGACTGCTTTGTCCTTATTTACAAAGCCTGTCATTGCGTTATAACGGCAGTGAACGATGCGCGCTGGAATGTTGGGCTGGGCCTTATTTGAGATAGATGCCTTTGTGTCAGGGTGGCTGCGTGGGTTGTCCCTTTGACGTAACTACGATGGAGAAAAGACAAGGCAGGGGGTTGAAAAGTCTCCGTGCAGCGAGTGGGAATGCTGGGTGGGAGCCATATCTGATGGAGTATTATACCAACCAGTATGGTATCACGATGACGGGGCTATTCTGGTCTCCGAAATAGGGGTGCAACAGGAAGTCAGGAAATTGCTTGTGTGCTGCCCTGCGCGACTACACACTGAAAATAGGGATATTTTAACACATTGAAACAGAGAGCGATACAAAAGAGGCCAAAAATTGGACCGTTTAAACGATAGCGATTTGACTCGAAATGAAAAAAAACGTTGGCGCGCGGTTGATGTGTTTTTACGGTATGTACAAATATGGCGGGAAGGCCCCCCATTAGGCGCATTAGTTCAACGTCCGGTCGCTAGGGGCGTGGGCCGGACATTAGTGTCATTTATTCATGATGGTAGGTTTCCACCCTACCATAGAAGCAGGATATAGAATAACGTTGTCTCTCTCTCTCTCTCTCATATATATATATATATATATATATATATATGTAAAGTCCTATTTATAAATACTGGTTGCATGAACTCGTGCAAAGACAACTATATGTATGTGTTTGTCCCGAAGACCACATGCTATTTAACATGTCAATTTTTTTTGATAACTATGTGCCTCTAACATTTACCGGAACACTCTGGCGCTATTACTTTAATGTTTCCTTTCACCAGAACTGGCATTTTCAATTCTGCAAGTAACACTCAAGTAGCCATATACCTTAAGTTTAGTTTTTTCTGTGGTGTGCGTATGTCTACCGTGTCGTGACCTTGTCATGTTCCGTTCCTCGGGGAATACTCCAATAGACATACGCTTGATACCTCACATATTGAAGGCTGCCTTATTATATGTCGTTATTGTGTTGTCTTCCACAGACGAAGCCCGGCAGAAGAAGTGCGGGTGTGTTGGTCCATTGCCTGGCTGGCATCAGTCGCTCCGTCACCCGTCACTGTAGCCTATATCATGCAGACACAGCGGCTCTCGCTCAACGACGCCTACGACTTCGTCAAGCTGTGCAAGCCTAACATCTCCCCGAACTTCAACTTCATGGGCCAGCTGCTGGACTTCGAGCAGTCGCTGGGACGCCGCGTTGCAGCTGCATCGACAAAGATGGCGGCTTCGGCGCGGGTGGAGGTCGGTGGCCTGGTGTGCCCCAAGCTGCCGCCGACGGATGAGCTAGTGGTAAGCAGAGACCGCGGCGGAAGGAACACTCTCAGGGTCTGCTCATGCGCGCAAAAGGGCAACAAGGAAACGAAGACTTATTTCTCCTCACCGACTTGTACTTCGTCATCCGTGTCGTCCACGTCATCAGTGTCGTCGTCCTCGTCGCTGGCTACGTCCTCAGCCTCGTCCTCTACGGCCTTCGATTATGACGTGCCACCGACGCCATGATGGCGGACGGCGGCGGTTGCCATGGGACAACAAACACGTGGCACGTCGTTTACATTTTGGCACGCTGTAGGTCTGTCCGCTCTCGCGCCGTACCCTTGTTGCTAACGTTGACGTATTGTTATGGTATGACTACATGCCGACGACATATTGGGGTGACTTGTCTGTAAATTTGGCTGAGGAACTTCTCATGTTCTGGACCCACGAGTTCGTTCATTCGGTGCCCGTCAGACACCAAGCTAAGTCCCTTAGACTGCCTTAGAGTGTTAGCTATGTTATGAGCGGGGCGAGTTTTAGTCAGTGTTTTTCTTCTTGCTGGTCTTTAATCAATTCTATGAGGGGACCATCTCGAGCTGACCGAGTGCAAAATGGCGGGTCACGTGCTGAAACTTCGATGGGCCGGCCTACAGACGGCGTACTAAAGCTGCTGATTGGATATGAAAAAATGCTGAGTCACCGGAAGTAACTTGCATGTGGCAGGCAAAATCAGCTTATTTGCGGCTGAGGACTTTGAGGAGCAGCTATCGATTACAATCAGGGTTATTATTTTTGTCAGCATATACTATAGACTATATATAGAGAGATAGATATAGCTATATATATATATATATATACACTATATGTATACATATATGTGTATACATAAACTATATGCCCTATCTAGTCTCTCAGTCTCCTCAACTTCTTTCGGTTGAGGCCATCACGCCACACCCATTCATCTCAGTACGAAATTCAATCCATCTGGTATGGAACTCATTTTGTAGCACATTATCCCTGTGGCTGGCTCCTGCCCTGGTCGTAGAGAGCTGATGTGTGTTGCGGGCGAAGCCTCAAAAAGGAAGAGCAGCAACTGCGCGGAATGGCTTTCTGTGCCGCGATTCTGGCAGTCTCGTTGGCCAACTCTCGTAATGATGTGGCCCCCGAGCTCGTGTTCTCTATGTCTGTGTATGATAGATACACCCCTGAACAACAGTTTAGATAGATACACCGAAACAACAACAGGCTCCATTGCTGACCAGGAATGGAGAAACCCAAAGAGCAGCGTGGAGGCAAACGAAGGGGGCCCCATAACTCAGGGATCACTGCAAAAAACAGAAAAAGACAACAATATTTAAACAAACCCCGCTTTGGTTATCATCCACCGAGAAAAAATGAGTACAGATCATAAAGTATAACTAAATTTTACGAGTCCAGCCAGTCAGTGGTGGCTGTTTGGACCCGTACTTTAGCAGACGTGGAGTTGAGTGGCATATCATCCTGACATACTGCAGACCTGCCATCTAGTGGTGAACATGAAACGTATGGAGATGAACGTCTGAATGAACGGAGAGTTTTACGGGCATGCGCAGTGACCTGCCCTGGGCTCACTTCCGGTCTTAATTTAACATTTATGTACAACGTGTGTATCAACAACACGTGACTTGTAAGAAGGGTGTGTTTTAGGATCGATATCGCAAGATCGATTATTGTTAAACAGTTTAATTGCGTTTTAACCGGATATAAATAATATCACCGGGTAAAAAGACACGGCGCTGTGTTGTGTACCATAAGACGTTTCTTCGAGATGGGAGGGTGGGGGAGGGGGGAGGATTGCGTATACCAATTATTCAAAATCGGTTTATACTAACGTTAGTTGTTTTGATGATTAGGTGCACACATATTGTCTTCTGTTGTGAAGGTGGAACTTGGGAGAGTGTGAGTGGTAGACTTCGGATACATATCGGTATAGTCTCTTGTGTACTGGGTTAATTGGATCTATATATATATACGTACACGCCAAAGGTGTATATTTCAAAGAAATACTAACCCACGATGTGTGCCATATATATAACTGCGTTACGCCACCTATAGCGTGCTTGAATGATGGTCGATCATTTCGTTCATGTAACCTGATGTGTGTCTTGTGTCACGCGTAGTATTTACATTGCAGAATACACTTCATGGGACTGATTGCTGCGACATCGAGTTTAGAGTTGTGGCATCAAGTGTGAGGGAAGCACTTAGAAGGCGGGTTGAAATGGGAAGGATTCGTAGATACATGGTGGGGGGCGGGGCGGGGGAGGAGCCTTATACCGCACACCTACTGTTGCCATATTAGGAACCAATTGGGGACCCCATCTAACCCACTGCCATTGAATGTTAATGTTAGATTTTTCGGGAAAAAGTAGCATTACTAGAGTGAGTCGACCCTCAACACAACCCCAATCTCCATCTCCCGCTATGAGTAAAAGGGAAACCCCTAGCTCTGTTGAGAAGCAAGCTGAGCTGCAGACCCTGTGGCGGATTTCACGGACGCAGTTTAGCCGACTGCGGGAGCTTAGTGGACTAAAGTTACTATGTAATTTGATGGCCGATTTTAGTTGACTAAGCCACGTAGCCGGCTAAACTATGTACGTGAAATAGGCCACAGGTATCTGCATCTGGTACATTTACCATACTCCCCGATTTCATTTTCCCGGGAGGCACTTCGACCCTGAAGTTTAGCCTGCGTATGCACGAAAGTGGCATAAAACATGTTGTCTGGATCTGTTTATAAATATAATTACGTGACGCCAAGGAAGCGGACGAAAAGGGAAGAAATCGGTCCATTGAGTGATGGACTGAGCGTGCAGGCTGTTGCGTGGGCAGATAGACGAACTTGATGTTAATTTATCTCCTATTAAGTTTCTTGTTGCATTATGTTAAAGGCGACAAGCCTAAAAATTTGCTCAGCCAAGTTTCGTAAATGAATAGTGCCAGTTAAGCAAAGTTAGGTGTATAGCACAACTGCTGTTTTCCTGACGAGTGCTACTTTACCCCCCCCCCCCCTCTCCGTTCTCCACACCTCCACCGCCCTCCCCTCCCCTACCCTCATCCTTACCCCCACCAGGCCCCCATGCGCTTCCTCTCTCCTTGAAGCCGTCGAGGTTTGGCCAGGTTTATCTGAGCCGCCAGTGGCGCTCACCCAAACAGCTGATGATGTTGTGTATATAGACCTCCACGAGAACTTAGTGTTAGTTGTTCAGCGGGAAACATCTTGTGGTGGGTAGACGGTGGGGTCTATCTCAAGTGGCAGGCAGCCACGCAGGCTGGGTTGGCTGGTAGTTCGCCCGGGTGGTTCGGTTAGAAATGGTTGCTCCATGAGCCATTCCGGGGTATCTACCCATCTGTGTTCAAGTAGTACTGTCGGCAGCGGCTGTTACTATAGGATGCCTGCCTCCCCCTGCAGCCGCCTCCCCCCCCCCACCTCACCTCTCCTCACCTCCTCTCACCTCCCATCCCTTTCCCTCTCCTCTTCTGTACTCCCGCCGCCCACCCCACCTCCCACATGTTGTGTCTCTATCCCCAAACCTCCCTGTATACCATCCCTCTCGCTCTTCCTTTCTTCACCTTACGGGCGCGAACTCGCTACAGGTTTGCCTCGGTCCCCTGATGCCTCTGAGCGTCCCCCCCCCCCCCAACCCCTAACCCCCCCCCCCCCCCCCCCCCCGAACCCACGATCATGGATCATCCCAGTGCTCACCAAAGATGTGCACCGGGTGATTATACCACCCACCCACCCCTCCCAGAGTGTCCTGTACTTTATTTAAAGGACTCCCCATCTCCATGAAGCATCCCGCCCAGACCTAAATCAAAAGCACCCTTCGCGCGGCTTTCACTTGGGGTTTTGTTTCGCGGATATGGCTGACTAGAAGATTATAGACTTATCCTATCTTTTCTTGAATCACGTGGTAAATCTGATTTACACGTTGATGTTACTTGGTAGAACACAATATACGGCTTTCCGTGAAAGTCACCAGTTAGGCGCGATAAGGAAGGAACGGTATGGTTAACCATACTAGTGAGAATGTGTACAAGGCCTGACGCTGTCCTTGCTCTAGATATACAGCGCAAGAAGAATGCAGTAATTATAAACAGGGCTGCTGTAACTCCCTCCGCCACCCCCCGTCTGTTAATCAAAACGAGCGAGCTTCTGTTCTCCTCGCGTCCATTTCGCGCCAAAGCGTGCGCTGTCGTCTGCTTCTACTTAAAACCGCGCCAGTCTGTTGATGACGTCATTCGCAGTCATGGCTACCAAATTGAGTGAGAAGGATAACATTTGTAGCTAGCATGTTCCTTTCAGGCTTGTATTTATGGGGAAAAAGAGCTCAGAGTGAATTTTCCTTGGGTTGGACTCAAGAAAAACTTGACTAAATCCAATGTTCTTGTTACCTCGTTACGACGTCAAATCGTCTTCAGTATATATTTATATAGATAGATCTATAGGAGAGCTGGTAATCTTTCCAAGGAAGCAAACAGCAGATCATATATCTACGATTCCCATGTACAGGTGTCCTCATCCCATGTGTTACTGTGTCTATTTGCCAATGAAACCCGACGTGATTTCGACTTAGGCACTGGTTAGGAAATAAAGCAGATGATTTTGTAATGCATTGTGAAGCGATACAAACTGGAACGAAGGTATAGTTGACACAAAGAGACGAGGGAAAATAACGAATCTGTGATATTTAAATTCTATGAATGATGTTGTTATTTTTGTTGTTGATGATAAACAGATGAAAATGTATATACTACTTATCTGAGACTAAACAATGTTTCCATTATAACTCGCTGACGTGCCATATTCGATACCATTTGTGTATAGACAGAAATAGATTTAGCAATAATTATAAGCATGTAAATAATTTTATTTTGTAAATACCCGACAGATATAACATGTTCACAGATTTTAAATGAAGAATGATAAAGATTGTTAAATTTTCACTGTGTGTGTGTTTTTGTTGAGTTGTGTATGAACCCATGAATTGTGTAACACTCCTACATTTAAACATATCCTACAAAGGAATAGCGTGGCGTTACGGTAGGAATGCTATATTAATAACTTATATTTGCCTAATTCCAACCAAAGTCACATTTGTACCAATGACTTAATTAGTAACGAAACTCCATGTGGGGAAACGTCACGTGCCTCTATTACCACACAGACCATCATAGCCAGCTAACACTTCAGTTCGCGTTCATCATCTCGTTTATATAGTTATTCCAATGACATCTTTGGGTAAATGTAGTCCCTTCAGACATACCTATGGTAATTAGTACCAGTTAAATTATTGTTTGGTAACCAGAGATCGTACACCGGAAGTGGCATGCCGTTGAGCGTCTGAAACTATACTCCTCTCTACAAACGGATCTAGCTTCTGCAAGCATTGCCACTGCATGGGAGAACCTGTCCGGAGCCTTCGGTTCGAGCGGGCATTAACACGACCTTGACCTGTGTCAGACACGTGTGCCGTGATCGGAGATTTAAACACAAATAACGCCAGGAAAAACAACCCATAGACTATGCTTCACTTAAGATGCAACGTTGCCACATCTCATTGGTACAGCGCGTGGCACATAAACGAATTTCCCTCTAAAAAAAAGTAGCAGATTTTCTGTGCAGTTCACGCTTCCCTATTGCCATTGCCCACCCCCACCCCATCACCCCATAGACAGTACACCCCTTTTGCCCCTCGCTTAATGCCCCAGCAGCCGTCTCCATTGGCCGCCTTACGGGCCAATGTATTCAGGCTGCGAGAGCTGGGGAGACTCTTAGCCCAGGGCCAGCCCCGCATCTCAGCAAAACCTTCGATGCTGTGCAATATTACCCACACTTCCTGTTTGCCTTGTACACACGACTCCACTCCCCCGCCTCGACTGGGCCTGTGGGCGGCTGTTCTGTCAATTGCCGCACCTCCCTCCGCAGTTCATTTCCGCACTGATGTTTTCTGTATTTTGTTTTCGTTTGGTGCTGAGGGATTTCGGCTCCCAGCGCCCCCCCCCCCCTCACTCCCCCCCCCCCCGTACTTCCCCCCCCGTTGGCGCCGCGTACGTACGTACGTACACCCTTTGCTGCCATCCGTGTAGGCGCCCTCGAGGCTCGGGGGGGTCATGCTGTAACCCAGCAAGCATCACTGACTGACTTCTGCCATCGACGCAGTGCAGAGCCACCGCTCCCGGAATCCGTTGCCATGGTTACCGAAGTCTGGTGGCAGTGGTTGGCGGAAGATTCTTTTTTTCTTCTTTTTTTCGGTTCGGTCTACATCAGATTCATGAATGGAAGAGCAAGTGAGATCGATAGAGAGACAAGAGGGATGGAGATAGAGAGAGAGAGAGAGGAGAGAGACAATCAGAAACTGACTGCGAAGCAGTAAAGAAAAACAGATACGCAGAGACAAAGTAACAGAAACGGAAGCGCACGAAGAAAGAAACAGACAGAAAGGCGGACGAGTGGAATAGCGCAATGTACGATAGAACAGTGGGGTGGGTGGGGGGGGGGGTAATGTTATATTACCAAGGTGTCGTACACCAACAGCATATTATATGACCATGACCGACTTCGTCATTTTGCACGCTTATGGGGCTTGCTTATTACAGATCGGTTCAACGCCGCTCCCACACACATTTACACTAGCGTCCTCCCTGTCTGGCATTCTTCTCTATGAGCCGCCCCCACACATATTTACACTAGCGTCCTCCCTGTCTGGCATTCTTCTCCATGAGCCGCACCCACACACATTTACACTAGCGTCCTCCCTGTCTGGCATTCTTCTCCATGAGCCGCACCCACACACATTTACACTAGCGTCCTCCCTGTCTGGCATTCTTCTCCATGAGCCGCACCCACACACATTTACACTAGCGTCCTCCCTGTCTGGCATTCTTCTCCATGAGCCGCTCCCACACACATTTACACTAGCGTCCTCCCTGTCTGGCCTTCTTCTCCATGAGCCGCCCCCACACACATTTACACTAGCGTCCCCCCTGTCTGGCATTCTTCTCCATGAGCCGCTCCTACACACATTTACACTAACGTCCCCCCTGTCTGGCATTCTTCTCCATGAGCCGCACCCACACACATTTACACTAGCGTCCCCCCTGTCTGGCATTCTTCTCCATGAGCCGCACCCCCACACACATTTACACTAGCGTCCTCCCTGTCTGGCCTTCTTCTCCATGAGCCGCACCCACACACATTTACACTAGCGTCCTCCCTGTCTGGCATTCTTCTCTATGAGCCGCCCCCACACACATTTACACTAGCGTCCTCCCTGTCTGGCCTTCTTCTCCATGAGCCGCCCCCACACACATTTACACTAGCGTCCTCCCTGTCTGGCATTCTTCTCCATGAGCCGCACCCACACACATTTACACTAGCGTCCTCCCTGTCTGGCATTCTTCTCCATGAGCCGCCCCCACACACATTTACACTAGCGTCCTCCCTGTCTGGCATTCTTCTCCATGAGCCGCACCCACACACATTTACACTAGCGTCCTCCCTGTCTGGCATTCTTCTCCATGAGCCGCCCCCACACACATTTACACTAGCGTCCTCCCTGTCTGGCATTCTTCTCCATGAGCCGCATCCACACACATTTACACTAGCGTCCTCCCTGTCTGGCATTCTTCTCCATGAGCCGCCCCCACACACATTTACACTAGCGTCCTCCCTGTCTGGCATTCTTCTCCATGAGCCGCACCCACACACATTTACACTAGCGTCCTCCCTGTCTGGCATTCTTCTCCATGAGCCGCACCCACACACATTTACACTAGCGTCCTCCCTGTCTGGCATTCTTCTCCATGAGCCGCTCCCACACACATTTACACTAGCGTCCTCCCTGTCTGGCATTCTTCTCCATGAGCCGCCCCCACACACATTTACACTAGCGTCCTCCCTGTCTGGCATTCTTCTCCATGAGCCGCCCCCACACACATTTACACTAGCGTCCTCCCTGTCTGGCATTCTTCTCCATGAGCCGCACCCACACACATTTACACTAGCGTCCCCCCTGTCTGGCATTCTTCTCCATGAGCCGCACCCACACACATTTACACTAGCGTCCTCCCTGTCTGGCATTCTTCTCCATGAGCCGCATCCACACACATTTACACTAGCGTCCTCCCTGTCTGGCATTCTTCTCCATGAGCCGCACCCACACACATTTACACTAGCGTCCTCCCTGTCTGGCATTCTTCTCCATGAGCCGCATCCACACACATTTACACTAGCGTCCTCCCTGTCTGGCATTCTTCTCCATGAGCCGCACCCACACACATTTACACTAGCGTCCTCCCTGTCTGGCATTCTTCTCCATGAGCCGCACCCACACACATTTACACTAGCGTCCTCCCTGTCTGGCATTCTTCTCCATGAGCCGCATCCACACACATTTACACTAGCGTCCTCCCTGTCTGGGATTCTTCTCCATGAGCCGCACCCACACACATTTACACTAGCGTCCTCCCTGTCTGGCATTCTTCTCCATGAGCCGCATCCACACACATTTACACTAGCGTCCTCCCTGTCTGGCATTCTTCTCCATGAGCCGCATCCACACACATTTACACTAGCGTCCTCCCTGTCTGGCATTCTTCTCCATGAGCCGCACCCACACACATTTACACTAGCGTCCTCCCCGTCTGGCATTCTTCTCCATGAGCCGCACCCACACACATTTACACTAGCGTCCTCCCTGTCTGGCATTCTTCTCCATGAGCCGCACCCACACACATTTACACTAGCGTCCTCCCTGTCTGGCATTCTTCTCCATGAGCCGCATCCACACACATTTACACTAGCGTCCTCCCTGTCTGGGATTCTTCTCCATGAGCCGCACCCACACACATTTACACTAGCGTCCTCCCTGTCTGGCATTCTTCTCCATGAGCCGCATCCACACACATTTACACTAGCGTCCTCCCTGTCTGGCATTCTTCTCCATGAGCCGCATCCACACACATTTACACTAGCGTCTTCCCTGTCTGGCATTCTTCTCCATGAGCCGCACCCACACACATTTACACTAGCGTCCTCCCTGTCTGGCATTCTTCTCCATGAGCCGCATCCACACACATTTACACTAGCGTCCTCCCTGTCTGGCATTCTTCTCCATGAGCCGCACCCACACACATTTACACTAGCGTCCTCCCTGTCTGGCATTCTTCTCCATGAGCCGCATCCACACACATTTACACTAGCGTCCTCCCTGTCTGGCATTCTTCTCCATGAGCCGCATCCACACACATTTACACTAGCGTCCCCCCTGTCTGGCATTCTTCTCCATGAGCCGCACCCACGCACATTTACACTAGCGTCCTCCCTGTCTGGCATTCTTTTCCATGAGCCGCACCCACACACATTTACACTAGCGTCCTCCCTGTCTGGCATTGTTCTCCATGAGACGCCCCCACACACATTTACACTAGCGTCCTCCCTGTCTGGGATTCTTCTCCATGAGCCGCTCCCACACACATTTACACTAGCGTCCTCCCTGTCTGGCATTCTTTTCCATGAGCCGCACCCACACACATTTACACTAGCGTCCTCCCTGTCTGGCATTCTTTTCCATGAGCCGCACCCACACACATTACACTAGCGTCTTCCCTGTCTGGCATTCTTCTCCATGAGCCGCCCCCACACACATTTACACTAGCGTCCTCCTTGTCTGGCATTCTTCTCCATGAGCCGCCCCCACACACATTTACACTAGCGTCCTCCTTGTCTGGCATTCTTCTCCATGAGCCGCACCCACACACATTTACACTAGCGTCCTCCCTGTCTGGGATTCTTCTCCATGAGCCGCCCCCACACACATTTACACTAGCGTCCTCCCTGTCTGGCATTCTTCTCCATGAGCCGCACCCACACACATTTACACTAGCGTCCTCCCTGTCTGGCATTCTTCTCCATGAGCCGCCCCCACACACATTTACACTAGCGTCCTCCCTGTCTGGCATTCTTCTCCATGAGCCGCACCCACACACATTTACACTAGCGTCCTCCCTGTCTGGCATTCTTCTCCATGAGCCGCACCCACACATATTTACACTAGCGTCCCCCCTGTCTGGCATTCTTCTCCATGAGCCGCACCCACACACATTTACACTAGCGTCCCCCCTGTCTGGCCTTCTTCTCCATGAGCCGCCCCCACACACATTTACACTAGCGTCCCCCCTATCTGGCATTCTTCTCCATGAGCCGCACCCACACACATTTACACTAGCGTTCCCCCTGTCTGGCATTATTCTCCATGAGCCGCACTCACACACATTTACACTAGCGTCCTCCCTGTCTGGCATTCTTCTCCATGAGCCGCACTCACACACATTTACACTAGCGTCCTCCCTGTCTGGCATTCTTCTCCATGAGCCGCACCCACACACATTTACACTAGCGTCCTCCCTGTCTGGCATTCTTCTCCATGAGCCGCACCCACACACATTTACACTAGCGTCCTCCCTGTCTGGCATTCTTCTCCATGAGCCGCACCCACACACATTTACACTAGCGTTCCCCCTGTCTGGCATTATTCTCCATGAGCCGCACTCACACACATTTACACTAGCGTCCTCCCTGTCTAGCATTCTTCTCCATGAGCCGCACTCACACACATTTACACTAGCGTCCTCCCTGTCTGGCATTCTTCTCCATGAGCCGCACCCACACACATTTACACTAGCGTCCTCCCTGTCTGGCATTCTTCTCCATGAGCCGCACCCACACACATTTACACTAGCGTCCTCCCTGTCTGGCATTCTTCTCCATGAGCCGCTCCCACACACATTTACACTAGCGTCCTCCCTGTCTGGCATTCTTCTCCATGAGCCGCCCCCACACATATTTACACTAGCGTCCTCCCCGTCTGGCATTCTTCTCCATGAGCCGCACCCACACACATTTACACTAGCGTCCCCCCTTTCTGGCATTCTTCTCCATGAGCCGCACCCACACGCTTTTACACTAGCGTCCCCCCTGTCTGGCATTCTTCTCCATGAGACGCCCCCACACACATTTACACTAGCGTCCTCCCTGTCTGGCATTCTTCTCCATGAGCCGCACCCACACACATTTACACTAGCGTCCTCCCTGTCTGGCATTCTTCTCCATGAGCCGCATCCACACACATTTACACTAGCGTCCTCCCTGTCTGGCATTCTTCTCCATGAGCCGCACCCACACATATTTACACTAGCGTCCTCCCTGTCTGGCATTCTTCTCCATGAGCCGCACCCACACGCATTTACACTAGCGTCCTCCCTGTCTGGCATTCTTTTCCATGAGCCGCACCCACACACATTTACACTAGCGTCCCCCCTGTCTGGCATTCTTCTCCATGAGCCGCCCCCACACACATTTACACTAGCGTCCTCCCTGTCTGGCATTCTTCTCCATGAGCCGCACCCACACACATTTACACTAGCGTCCTCCCTGTCTGGCATTCTTCTCCATGAGCCGCATCCACACACATTTACACTAGCGTCCTCCCTGTCTGGCATTCTTCTCCATGAGCCGCACCCACACACATTTACACTAGCGTCCTCCCTGTCTGGCATTGTTCTCCATGAGCCGCACCCACACACATTTACACTAGCGTCCTCCCTGTCTGGCATTCTTCTCCATGAGCCGCACCCACACACATTTACACTAGCGTCCTCCCTGTCTGGCATTCTTCTCCATGAGCCGCACCCACACGCATTTACACTAGCGTCCTCCCTGTCTGGCATTCTTTTCCATGAGCCGCACCCACACACATTTACACTAGCGTCCTCCCTGTCTGGCATTGTTCTCCATGAGACGCCCCCACACACATTTACACTAGCGTCCTCCCTGTCTGGGATTCTTCTCCATGAGCCGCTCCCACACACATTTACACTAGCGTCCTCCCTGTCTGGCATTCTTTTCCATGAGCCGCACCCACACACATTTACACTAGCGTCCTCCCTGTCTGGCATTCTTTTCCATGAGCCGCACCCACACACATTACACTAGCGTCTTCCCTGTCTGGCATTCTTCTCCATGAGCCGCCCCCACACACATTTACACTAGCGTCCTCCTTGTCTGGCATTCTTCTCCATGAGCCGCCCCCACACACATTTACACTAGCGTCCTCCTTGTCTGGCATTCTTCTCCATGAGCCGCACCCACACACATTTACACTAGCGTCCTCCCTGTCTGGGATTCTTCTCCATGAGCCGCCCCCACACACATTTACACTAGCGTCCTCCCTGTCTGGCATTCTTCTCCATGAGCCGCACCCACACACATTTACACTAGCGTCCTCCCTGTCTGGCATTCTTCTCCATGAGCCGCCCCCACACACATTTACACTAGCGTCCTCCCTGTCTGGCATTCTTCTCCATGAGCCGCACCCACACACATTTACACTAGCGTCCTCCCTGTCTGGCATTCTTCTCCATGAGCCGCACCCACACATATTTACACTAGCGTCCCCCCTGTCTGGCATTCTTCTCCATGAGCCGCACCCACACACATTTACACTAGCGTCCCCCCTGTCTGGCCTTCTTCTCCATGAGCCGCCCCCACACACATTTACACTAGCGTCCCCCCTATCTGGCATTCTTCTCCATGAGCCGCACCCACACACATTTACACTAGCGTTCCCCCTGTCTGGCATTATTCTCCATGAGCCGCACTCACACACATTTACACTAGCGTCCTCCCTGTCTGGCATTCTTCTCCATGAGCCGCACTCACACACATTTACACTAGCGTCCTCCCTGTCTGGCATTCTTCTCCATGAGCCGCACCCACACACATTTACACTAGCGTCCTCCCTGTCTGGCATTCTTCTCCATGAGCCGCACCCACACACATTTACACTAGCGTCCTCCCTGTCTGGCATTCTTCTCCATGAGCCGCACCCACACACATTTACACTAGCGTTCCCCCTGTCTGGCATTATTCTCCATGAGCCGCACTCACACACATTTACACTAGCGTCCTCCCTGTCTAGCATTCTTCTCCATGAGCCGCACTCACACACATTTACACTAGCGTCCTCCCTGTCTGGCATTCTTCTCCATGAGCCGCACCCACACACATTTACACTAGCGTCCTCCCTGTCTGGCATTCTTCTCCATGAGCCGCACCCACACACATTTACACTAGCGTCCTCCCTGTCTGGCATTCTTCTCCATGAGCCGCTCCCACACACATTTACACTAGCGTCCTCCCTGTCTGGCATTCTTCTCCATGAGCCGCCCCCACACATATTTACACTAGCGTCCTCCCCGTCTGGCATTCTTCTCCATGAGCCGCACCCACACACATTTACACTAGCGTCCCCCCTTTCTGGCATTCTTCTCCATGAGCCGCACCCACACGCTTTTACACTAGCGTCCCCCCTGTCTGGCATTCTTCTCCATGAGACGCCCCCACACACATTTACACTAGCGTCCTCCCTGTCTGGCATTCTTCTCCATGAGCCGCACCCACACACATTTACACTAGCGTCCTCCCTGTCTGGCATTCTTCTCCATGAGCCGCATCCACACACATTTACACTAGCGTCCTCCCTGTCTGGCATTCTTCTCCATGAGCCGCACCCACACATATTTACACTAGCGTCCTCCCTGTCTGGCATTCTTCTCCATGAGCCGCACCCACACGCATTTACACTAGCGTCCTCCCTGTCTGGCATTCTTTTCCATGAGCCGCACCCACACACATTTACACTAGCGTCCCCCCTGTCTGGCATTCTTCTCCATGAGCCGCCCCCACACACATTTACACTAGCGTCCTCCCTGTCTGGCATTCTTCTCCATGAGCCGCACCCACACACATTTACACTAGCGTCCTCCCTGTCTGGCATTCTTCTCCATGAGCCGCATCCACACACATTTACACTAGCGTCCTCCCTGTCTGGCATTCTTCTCCATGAGCCGCACCCACACACATTTACACTAGCGTCCTCCCTGTCTGGCATTGTTCTCCATGAGCCGCACCCACACACATTTACACTAGCGTCCTCCCTGTCTGGCATTCTTCTCCATGAGCCGCACCCACACACATTTACACTAGCGTCCTCCCTGTCTGGCATTCTTCTCCATGAGCCGCACCCACACGCATTTACACTAGCGTCCTCCCTGTCTGGCATTCTTTTCCATGAGCCGCACCCACACACATTTACACTAGCGTCCCCCCTGTCTGGCATTCTTCTCCATGAGCCGCCCCCACACACATTTACACTAGCGTCCTCCCTGTCTGGCATTCTTCTCCATGAGCCGCACCCACACACATTTACATTAGCGTCCTCCCTGTCTGGCATTTCTCTCCATGAGCCGCACCCACACACATTTACACTAGCGTCCTCCCTGTCTGGCATTCTTCTCCATGAGCCGCCCCCACACACATTTACACTAGCGTCCTCCCTGTCTGGCATTTCTCTCCATGAGCCGCACCCACACACATTTACACTAGCGTCCTCCCTGTCTGGCATTCTTCTCCATGAGCCGCCCCCACACACATTTACACTAGCGTCCTCCCTGTCTGGCATTTCTCTCCATGAGCCGCACCCACACACATTTACACTAGCGTCCCCCCTGTCTGGCATTCTTCTCCATGAGCCGCACCCACACACATTTACACCAGCGTCCTCCCTGTCTGGCATTCTTCTCCATGAGCCGCATCCACACACATTTACACTAGCGTCCTCCCTGTCTGGCATTCTTCTTCATGAGCCGCTCCCACACACATTACACTAGCGTCTTCCCTGTCTGGCATTCTTCTCCATGAGCCGCACCCACACACATTTACACTAGCGTCCTCCCTGTCTGGCATTCGCCAGACTCGTTTGTTTCTTGCCGGATGTGAGTGCAGTTTATCGGTGACCTTCGGACAAAATTCCGGCATATGTGCAGATTGCGGCGCCTCCTCCCGGCCATCTCCCACACCACATGCCACGGTACGTACCCTCCCCCAACCCTTCCCCCCTGCGACCGACATATTTTAACACATATATTTTAACTCTCTCTCTCCCTCTCTTTCTCTCTCCCTCTCTCTCTCTCTCCCTCTCTCTTTCTCTGTGTTACTATACACAAAAAGCCACAAGTCACCAGGCAGATGTTGAGGTTTTTGTTTTAACCTCCAGTTTCGTGGCAGCCAGCATTCCGGATTCACTCCACCATTTGTGGCGGACACGTTACGTCCCCATGGCAGCTGCCCCCCCTCCCTCCCCCCCGCGACGCCA